>OZ023315.1:20836658-21194158 GCA_964007375.1 Ophion obscuratus | reverse complement strand
AATACAAACAAAATTAAATCTGAATAAAAGACAAAGTATGCGTGATTTTCGATAAACATTTACAAAAAACTAAACTCAATTCAAAAGAGAAGAATATAAAATTTACATTCAAATATAGCTTTCTTCCAAAATGCTCGAACAAAAATCTTGAAACTCCTTTTCAGTTTCGTGCTCGATTGGATAACGCGCAAAAAAAATTGCAAAAAAATGTTCAACCAACGAATATTTCCCTGCGCAATAATGGTCATTAAAGAAACACGTTTTCCTTCTCAACGAAATAAAAAAAAGAAATAACGCGGCCTACATAGCAACGTTTCGTCGACGTGTTTAATTTTGTGCTCTCCGAAAATTTCAGCTATTCCGTGGCACACTCGTGAAGAAAATGAAAAATGTACATCATCTGGAAGCTCACCCAGTGACACACAAATTGAGGTGTACGAAGGGTCTGCGAGGAATGCGGAGGCACGATGAAGAAAGTGTGACCAAATTTAGGGTAGTAAGGATCTTAAGGTATGTGCACCCGACCCCCCGTAGTCTGTACCTTCTTGACCCACTTCTATCATTATTCTCGAGCGAAGCATCGCAGACTCCCGGGCCCCGTCGTGCGCTGTGTTTCCTCGTTTCTCATTTGGTGACGATTTACGACACGAGGGCCTTCAAATAACGCGGCAAAACGCATTTTTAGTGAACGAAGCGTGTCAGTGGGGCTCACCCGGTGGGGTCTTGTACGTTGAGAGTGGAAGCTCATTTTTTTCTACCCATGGAAAAAAAAGAGAGAGAGAGGGGTGCCCCAATAAGATCGGATCGTATATTTTTCCTTCCAGATATTGGAAGAATCGGCAAAACTTACGGCACGTTTCGACGACAATGGGGCTAATAAAAATGGCGGTAAGTAAGCGTTCAGAAGCGAGCAATGGTATGCAAGTTAGTACGAAACTTTTACCGCGTTTTTTCCCGACGTCGACGATTTTTTTGTTGTTTTCTTTCTTTTTCTTCTTTTTTTCAACGTGCTTTCTTCGGCCTTTTCGGCTTCGTTTTTTTTTCTTCGCCTTCGAAGTCCCTGACATTTCCTCCCCAGTTGGCATAAGTAATACAAACACAGTCCTACGGTAAACGTGAAATTTTCATTCGAACTGAGAAATTCTCTCTCTCCGTCCCTCGTCCTGCTCGCCCTTCTTTTATTCCTGTCTCTTGCACACGCAACCTTCCTTGTACGAAAAAAAACACACACCCACACGACGGGGTCCCAGCCGCACGAAAGAACGGAAAGGGTTGCACTTTCTTTTGAATTGAGCGCGCGCACGCGGTCGCAACTTTTTCCGTACCCGTGTGCGTGTGTGGTGGCTCGCGTGGACGCCCAGGCTACGACTTACTGCGACGGTGATGGTATACCTCAGGCGAGTGCAGGTAGCATATATATACGTATATATACAGGGTGTCCTGTTGTGAATGGATAATCCTGCAACTGTCGATAGGCCAGATCGTGTCCTACTATATGCTGGAATTTCAGTTTGGTAAAAGTCCCACGGTTTTCGAGATAAAAATCATCTGCTTTTGGTTTTTCGCATGCCATTTCTGCAAATGTTAACTTTTTTTACCCGGTTAAAAAAAATACTCTTGGTTATTTGTTTTATCTAGAAAAGTCTTCTTCTTAACCTTAAATGTTAAGGAAACTTTATGAAAAAAGATGTTATGCAGAATTACTGTAAAAATCTTAATTGCTATTACATTTAAGCACGGCAAAGATCTTTATTAATATTACTTAATTACTATTACTTAATTAGTATTACTTAACTACTATTGCATTACTTAAAATAGTAGTCCATTACTGCAAAGATCTTAACGAGAGATATACAGCTAGATGGTCGAGGTCGATGATTTCATGTAAGTTGACAAGTTTCATGATTTATTCATTCCCAAATTTTCAAACGCGTTTTTCTCAAAACCACGTTTTTCAAATCGTTACCAAAAATTCCTCGAAAACCAATGAACCGATTGCCTTGAGGTTTTTTGTGGTTATTCTATACACCATTATCTAGTACTTTTCATAGGATTTTTTTGTCCGTTACTTAGTTTTTGTTTTATAGGCAAAATAATAACTAATTTTTGGCCCAAAAATCACTATTTATGTTCAAACGTCCGCCATTTTGTCATAAATCGATATTTTCAAAATCGGCTATGATAAGTACTAGATTATAATATGTAATTTAATAATCTTTTTGGTTGTTTTTTTCAGATGATTTTTGAAGAAACCCCCGTGGGTACCGTATACGCAGATTTTTTTACGACGCTCCAAGGATCATACAATATCCTTGTATATTTGTGATATTTTTAAATAAAGAAAATTAAACATATTTTTGAATGTATATACTTTTAGATAATTAAAACCCCAATCCGAAATTTCAAATAGTATTCCTTGAAAAAATTCACAAAAATGACCTTTTTCCGGCTTCTGGGTGTATATCGCCCCTCAATTACTATTATTTAAATACTATCACATTACTTGAAAGATCTTATGCAGAATTAAAATTCACATTAAATACAAACCAATTCGAACATCTGACTTTGATAGCCTGCGGTGTAAAAAAATGTACTACGCATATCGTGCCAATTACTTTAAAAAGTTGCTTAGTTATTGTCAATTCGTATCATTTGTAGAAACGGTATGCGAAAAACCAAAATCAGATGATTTTTTTTTTTTTTTTTTTTTTTTTCAAAAAATAACGTAAAGCCCAAAATCTCGAAAACCGTGGGACTTTTACTAAACTGAAATTCCAGCACATAGTAGGACATGATCTGCGCTATCGACGGTTGCAGGATTATCCATTCATAACAGGACACCCTGTATATATCTATATACAGAGTGTCCATCTTATCTCTACCACCCGAAATCACTCGGTGAATTATCGACGTCCCAAGAAAATGTTCCAAACCAAAGTTGTACGGTGTAAAGGGGGCTATCAAATGCGACCAATTGTTTTTTTTCTTTCGGTGCAGGCGCTGTATTTACTTGGCAATAATATTAAGGAAATATTATAAGGCAATAATATAAGGAAATATTTGGCAGTGATCCGAGATATTTAGATTTGTATTTCATTTGCATAGGTGACTTTGAATGACCTTGAATGACCTTGAAAGAACTTTGACCCGCTAATGTTTTTATGCAGCTTGAGGTGCTCCACAAGATGGTTGAAAAATGTACCATTTTATGTAAAAAAAAAGTGGAGATGACCTTCACTGTGCATCAGCGCCTCCACCGAAAAGAAAAAAAACTTGGTCGCATTTGATGGCCCCCTTCACACCGTACAACTTTTGTCTGGGACATTTTTTTCTGACATCGATAATTACCGAGTTATTTCGGGTGGCAGAGATAAGAGGGACACCCTGTATACATGGATAAACTATGTACATTCGTGAAGTGCGCGACGACGAAACACTGAGGATTTATGAAGTCTACGACGGGATTTACTTTACGGCACGAGAAAGTAAAGGCCGCTATGTGCTTGTTGTATGTGTGCGAAAGTGAAGGAGCCCGAGTTCGCTGCTGCACGCCCCCGGAACTTTAAGGATCTCGAGGGTAGTAAGGGTAGGCACTGGCCACAATTATCGTACTGCTGGCATAATATAGGTACATGCCCGTGCAGAATTTGTCGGTGAGTCCCCAGCTCCTACCGAATCTCTAAAGAGATTTGGTAAGATCGCACGTAGGGAGTTCGCATTGGAATCCAAGTGGATTCTGCGCTATTAGCCGATTGACGGCGTTTCAGAATTTTTTAAAACTTTAACTGGATTTGTTGAATCTCTGAAAAAAAATATACTTTCATGCACAGCATAAATTTTTTTTTTACTTAAATGGGATCTATTTCAATCAGATAGGTATTTTCCTTGCCTCACAGTCTACTACGACCTTATTTGTTTTAAAGATATATTTTATTTGTTTCAGCTATTCTTTTCAAATATTAAATACTAGCTGACCCGGCGAACTCTGTTCCGCCTTAGAGGCAATAAATAAGCAGATTTTGGATTTTATTCAATTCAATTTTTTATTAGGAAAAATATAAATATAAACAATCAAGTATTTTAATGATTCTTTATTGTTTATGTATTTTAGTGCATCGGTTGTACTCTTCAGTTAAGCACCTTGTGATACACGACATTTTTTGTTTTATTATCAGGCGCAAATACAAACAACGCAGATGGGCTTCCGACCCGTGAACATGCCACATATAATTGCCCATGTGAAAAACATTTATTTTCAAGATTCAGACCATAAACTTTCAAAGATTGTCCTTGTGATTTGTTAATGGTCATGGCGAATGCAAGACGGATCGGAAATTGAAGTCTTTTAAACTCAAACGGCATATCGGTTGGGATCATCGGGATCCTCGGAATGAGAACTTCCTCACCTTCGAATTTTCCTTTGAGTATCGTCGCGTAGATCACATTGTTCATCAATTTACTTACCACCAAACGCGTACCGTTGCGAAGTTTTGGTGGGTTTATGTTTCGAAGCATAATTACTACGGATCCAACCTTAAGGCGTAAATTGTGCGGTGGTAAGCCAGGCACATCCAAAGAGTTTAAAAATTCAATTGGATAGTTGGTGGCTTCATCTTCGTTTGTTACACAGTCAATTGATTTGAATAAATGCAATGTTCCAATGATATCATTCTGAATTATGTAGTTTAGGTCATCTACATCTTTATTCTTAGCCGCTAAAATTGCTCGTTCACTCAACCATTCATTATTTTTGTAGTTAGTAATGATGTTTGGAAATACTTTGTTGATAAGTTCGTCTTTCGATGAGACAAAGTTACAGAAATTCTGAGGAAAAGAAATCAATCCGCTTGATTCGTCGACCGGTACTCGACCATTACCGACAGTAAGCAATTGCTCAGAGAAATCTTTAGCGGATGTATCATTAAGCAATGCAACTCTCATGTTTGTTGTTAGCTGAAGTTTCTTTACATAGCGCCATAGATTCGATGATTTGAGGCAAGCGTTTATTTCGTCGGCAGCAGTTGATCTTGGAATTACTGGCAGTGTTTGGCGGAAATCGCCAGACAGTAAAATCATTGCGCCTCCAAAACATCTTGAGTCATTGCGTAGATCTTTCAATGTTCGGTTGAGTGCTTCTAATGCACGTTTATGCGCCATTGTGCATTCGTCCCATATTATGATTTTCGATGCTGATAAAACTTTGGCCATTGCGGAGTTTTTTGAAATATTACATGTTGGTTCTTCAATAGTTTGAAGATTTAATGGCAATTTTAATGCTGAATGAGCCGTACGGCATCCTTCTAACAATGTGGCTGCTATTCCAGAAGAAGCAACTGCAAGCGCAATGTTGGATCTCGCACCCACAGTGGCTAAAACTAATGACATCAGGAATGTCTTACCAGTTCCACCAGGGGCATCCAGGAAATATAAGCCACCATTTCCATCATCAATTGCCTTCATTAATGTATCATAAACTTGCTTTTGTTGGGGATTCAACAGTGGTACATTCGTTTGAACTACTAAATCTAATTCCTGGTGATCATATTCACGTTCCCGTCCCAATTCTCGATCAAATGCGTCATTCATTTCACGATTTGGCGCTGGCATTCCTAATCTGACTAATAAACTGCCGCACATAAGGTAACACATGTCTTCGATCAAGAGTAAAGCCCGATTATGTATCTCTTCATTCATCTCAAGATCGGGATTTCTGGAACTGACACGATTTTGATGTAAAATATCTTCTGACATATTATCCTTGTATTTATGCCACATGTTAGATGGGTTCGATGGAAAGCATGTCGAAATTATGATAGCAAATAATGTGCGTATCTGACTTGGAGATGCAGAGATAATGGCTTCAACGATTGTCGTATCCCAATGAGTATCGTTTTCTAGTAAATTGAGTTCTGTGTTTTTGTTATACCACGTTTTATAGTGACTTGACTGAAACGCGGTCGAACGGGATAAAAAGTATCCTATGTCCGTCTCCTGGTTCTAAGCTACCTCCCCACCAATTTTCAGCTAAATCCGTTCAGCCGTTCTTGAGTTATAAGTGGTGTAACTAACACCACTTTCTTTTATATATATAGATATTCAAATTGAATAAAAAAAGATTCGATTCAAATAAATCGTTATTTGCTTACAATGTACACTGTAAATCTAAGTGTACTATATGCATAAAATATTTCATAAATCCAAAATGAAGTGAAACACGTAATTGAGAGTTTTACCACAACGATTTTGTATCGTAATTCATCATTCCCTGGCCTTTCTGAAATGATTTTATTCGAAAAAAATATTTCACCTTTATGGAATCCAACCTAGAATCTACCTACTCATAGCTGCGCACGCTGCCCGAACGCTTGTAACATTTTGGTTGCAGATATGGCATAAGAGACCAAGTGAATTTCCTATAACGATTTGTTGAATCATATAAATTATATCAATTAGTTAATATCATTGTGATAATTAGAGAGTTTTATCGAATAACATGCTATAGATTTTTTAAACATAACCTACATACCCATGTATATATATATATATATATATATATATATATATATATATATATAATTCCACCCTCTCTACCCCCACTCCCCTTTGATATGTGTGTTGTAATAAAGATAGACCATTAGTACTATCAAATAGAAGAACGACTGACTCTACGAAAATGCTATTTAATTTAAATTTAAAAAAAAATCAAATAGATACACTTAGTGGATTCAACTAAATTGTTTTTTGAACAGATGAAACCGAATCAAAGATTTGTTAGGATCAAATAAAATATTTAGTTATGTATGATATGAAACAGATTTCGATTTGAATAAATTAATATATTTGAAATAAATAATTCCAATAATGAAATGCAATAGGAAAAATTTGATTTCACGAAAAATTTAGTTAATTCACATAAAAAATATCAAATAGACGCGGTTACTTAATATCAATCGAATTTTTCTGTCAGTGTGATCGCGCGCACAAGTTTGTTGGGAAATCTCAATATGCACTCACATCTCTATAGGGATTTGTTAGGGATACCGCCCATAGAGAGTCCTCATTGGAATCCAATTGGATTCTTCACTGCTTCCTGATGAACGCCGTTTGTGAATTCTTACCACGTTCGAATCGAAAATATGTGAAGAGTCACGAGAAAAAACTCGGCGTGTAGAAACATAATGACGATTGATTTAAAATTTAGAGGGTAGTTCAGTATATGACCAAGAATTTGCCGTATCAATTTAATTAAATTGCAAGGTATCGTCAATTCACGCGAAACTTCTTAAGGCCACAGTAACGGATTTAAAATCATGTGCGAATTTAACCATTTTTTTCGTATGAAAAAGTGATTCTCTCATAAAATTAATTACACATCTATTTAATATGAATATCAAGCTGTAGAAAATTAGATATTTTTTTTTCAACGTACAAAATGGCCAATTACTCGAAACTTCTCGAAACAGCTTTTTTCCAATTGGCGTGACAAATAACTTCAACAATTTTCACTCGATGCACTTCAAATTTAAAAGTTGTGTTCCTAATTGCATTTCGTAGATAAGTACGTACGAAATTTCTGACTAATCGCAAACTTTTCATTTTATGAGCAGTTTATGAGCAGCTATAACGAAATTTTACACTGAAAATTCATTTCTTAAGTTCAAATACCTACAACTTTTGAAAAAAATAATATTGTTTATATTCTGTGCATACTTCTCTAGGTACACTAATGTAGATTGACGAGAATTTTTGTTTTTTGTTCTAGGTAAACAATTGTGGATGCTAAATGTCATGCAGCGGAGTGCCTAAAAAAAGATAAAAGAAAATATTAGTAGTCAGCCATTTTGTACACCGAAAAAACATATATATATATTTTTTCTAACGCAGCTTGAGATTCATACTTAATAGATGTGTAATCAATTTTATGAGTGAATCACTTTTTCATACATTTTTTTCTTTCAATTCGCACATTATTTTATACCCGTTACTGTGAGCTAAGGCCTTAAGATAAGATTTATACCTTTTCAAGATCCACTCATTTTGCATGCCTATATATTTCTTTCAGAAAATTCAACGTACAGAATGCGATGAGGGTCATCAAGAATCGGATCAGATCCTTTTGGATTCCAATTCGATTCGTACATTGTATTCCAATCAGTTCCCCGATTACGTTTTCGTGCTGAAGATGAAAATGTTTGTAATTAAAATGTTTTTAATCACAAAGTCATATAGTACTGTTAAATTGTAATAATGTTAAACAAATTAAGAATAATCAACATTTGAAAAATCCTTTGCCACTATTATTGCGTGCGAACGGGAATTCGAAGATGGAGAAAGAAAAATGTGTAAAAATGTCTACTTCCGTCAAGAAGTGGAATTACAATGAACGATAATCCCAAGAGAGAGAGAGAGAGAGAGAGAGAGAGAGAGAGAGAGAGAGAGAGAGAGAGAGAGAGAGAGACAGAGAGAGATTCACCAGATCGAGAATTCCTTTTCTGTTCCTCGTCGCAGTAGCACTTTCAGTCTATAGAGGGTGCGGAAGGTATATTGCTATTAGGTCATATCGGTAGTCAAGACCAACTCGCTGACAGGAAAATCCGAGTGAAAAAGTGCACGGACGTCACAAAGACCCTTCGCCCATGTACAAAGCAGCAATGTTATTTATGAGGGGATTAAATTAGATGAGAATAATTTATTGCTCGTCACGGAGTTGAGACGCTACAGCACATATGCACACACACACACACGCACGCGCATGTAGAGAGAGAGAGAGAGAGAGAGAGAGAGAGAGAGAAAGATAAATATATACATACATATATATAGACATACACACATGTATGTACATATGTGAATGTGTGCTACACCGTTTCTTTTAGTACACTCCTCCCACGCTCATTTCTCAAAGGATCACTCAGCCTGCATCGTCGTATCTATATTATACTTCAAGGAAATACCACTTAGGCAAAAACAGGCTAAGGAAATATCACACCGACATATTACGTTTACCTGAATGTCACACGTATAAAAAAGGTGGCAAAATTAATATTTCTCAATACTTTCTCCCCGTATATCTTAAGACGAAGTTTCTTCGTTTTTGACTGCGACATAATTATACTCTGAACAAAGACTTGTTTTATGGCCTAGACTTTGACACAACGAGTAGAAAATATACTAAAATTGACCAAAAAAAAAAACTACGATCGACCGTTTGAGGCAGGACACTACTGGGATGGGTGAAAAAACGATTGTTTGTATTTTCTTACAGTAACATGTTCAAAAATATGTTGAAAAATGTTCGGGTTAAGGCGTTACCCCCACTTGTAGCGCAAAAAGGCCTTTTTCATGAATTTTTCAAAAGAAAACTACAAAACTTTTTTAATCGATCAATATACCATCTTAAAGAACACATCTTGAAGAACTTTCAGTAATTTTTTTATTGAAAAATATTACATTGTTTAGTGGCAAATGGCCGTCAATGAAATAATGTTTTTATATACACGGTTTGCGGTGACCAACATGGCGGCGAAGTGGATCATCTGAAAAAAAAATGCGGACAGATTTAGTCAAATATAAGTATAAACTAGTCTTTAATCGAAGGATTTTAAAAAATATTCATTTTTCACAAAATGGCGGACAGTCAAAGTTAATGGTTCGATTTTGACGAAAAAAAATGGCCGTTTTTTGGCTATAAAAAGGCCATTTTTTTCGAAAAAAAAAAACGAACGATTAAAAACTACATTTTTATGTATTAAATAAGCCTGCAAAATTTCGAGAAGATCGGTTCATTAGTGTTCGAGTAATCTTGGTCACCGACTTCAGAAATGCCATTTTGAGAAAAACGCGTTTAAAGTTTCAATTTCCGGTCGTTTACACAACGGATTCTTCTCTTTCAACGCTCATATCTCAGTCAATTTTGTTCGGATCGACTTGAAATTTTCAGGACATATTCTCAGATACTTAAACTTAAAAAAAATGCAATAAAAAAAATCAATTTTTTCAAAATCGCAAGTGGGGGTAACCCCTTGAAGTCTTGAAATTTGACAAAGTTACAGATGATTCAATGGGAGAACTTTAAATCGCGTTTTTCTCAGAACTACTTTTCTCGACATGGCCAGAATCATAATTCTACCTATAATGTTCCAATTTTCAATTTTTTTAAATAATTTTTTTTTTCGTAATTGCAACAGCTATCGATTTATTTTAACTTCAGTATTTTCCAACCCCCGAATATAAGTAGAAATATTGCCAAAATTACAATTTTTGATACCCGTCATTATTAGAAAATTTGTTTTTCGAAAAACGGCTGCATACCACGAAAACGACATTTATATGGATTATAAAACTTTTTTATTTTTGTTTTTCACACAAACCATTGTAAACTTATCGATCCGGGCGTTGGACCACATTTTTTATACAGAGACTTTATTGTACCTGAATAACATTGTTAATTTTTTTTCAATTAAAATGTACCTGAAGTAAGTTTAATGTGTGCTTAAAACATGCCTCTCTTTCCAAATCCCAAATAAATAATCCAGTGGACAAAAAAAATCGGAATAAACTACCTTTTTCCACCTGTCGCAGTGGTGTCCTCTCGGCGATACGGATAACATTACTTTTCTTTTAATTTATTTTACAGGTGCGTGGGTGATTTTTTTTCTCCGAGTGTCTCGCGATCCGGTGACAGCAATTCTCGACTGTCCCTGTGAAGAGTGTTCTCGTTTTACACACTCGCGAATGAGCTCGCGCTGTAGGCAGAAATATGCGTGGCTGTTGGACGAAAATCCGATATATTTTCAAGAGTTTCGAGCATTCGCATTTCAATCCTTCTCGAGTTGCAAGATGTGCCTTGAAATATATAAAAACGAATGGCTTTTTCACAAACAAATTGCGTTGCATTATGATTTTACCATTAATCCGGATTTACGAACGTAGGCAACGCAGAAGGAGAATTTTCGTACTGTACGTATATATTGATCCTCATATCACATTTTAAGGGCATAAAACATGCATTTTGATGTGCATATATCTGTTTGTGTATAAACACATACACCTACATACGTATGTTTATAAAACCGGATCTTTGCCAAGCCTGGCAATAAGTCCTCGTGCCTTGTTCTCCAGCTGGTATTTTTCTGAAGAGGCTCAACATAAGGAGCCGCGAGAGCAGGCAGGATAAAATAGGTGGTCACGATGCAATGTACACTTGCCCCTCACATTTGTTCACAATCGTATTACATGCGTCAGAGCATGGTGTGACGGAAAAAATATACTGCTTATTCCATGTCTTGTTACTTTTTGGGGGAGTTTTAATTTTGCTACTAATTTTCGAATCGCTGCACTAGTAGATCGATTTTTACAGAACGGGGATGGCCTCACGTAAATCGTCATAACTCGGCCAATTTTTGGTATTTTTATAAAATCTTTGTCCCAAATTGAAGTTGAGACCCTAGGCTACCAATCTACGCGATGAGAAAATCGCATTATTTAAATTTCAAGCTTATCCAGACCCTCCGAAAAATGTTATGGAACTTGATCTGAATAACCAAATACGCAGATAGTCGATATTACATATTAGCATTGTAACAGGTTCAGAATGACCTTTCTCTAATTGCATGGATAATGTACATATATATATATATATATATATAGTATATATACAGGGTGTTTAGGACATGGACCGAAACAATTTTTTGGGGGTTTGGGGGGTCATTTGCTACTTTTTCCACCTTTAGACCCTCTGTCCTAAGTGTCACGGTTATTAAGATATGATTTTTTTTTCGTTTTGTTTTAATTACTCGAAATTTCGCCTTTATATCGTCATAACTTTTTTGTTTGTGCTTGTAATAGCACGAAATAACTTTTGTTGTATTCTGCAATGTATGTTTATTAAAAATGAATCATT
Source organism: Ophion obscuratus (assembly GCA_964007375.1). Taxonomy (NCBI): domain Eukaryota; kingdom Metazoa; phylum Arthropoda; class Insecta; order Hymenoptera; family Ichneumonidae; genus Ophion; species Ophion obscuratus. The sequence goes on along the minus strand of OZ023315.1, from coordinate 21,182,259 downwards.
ATTTTATATAAGTGGTTTTAAGAAAATTACTCATGAGCCTCCGAAGTCTTAAAAATGCGTAAATGTATGGAAAATTTCAACTTCTGAATCCATTATGAAAAAAAAGTAAAAGCTATTTTGAACTTAGCTTTATTTAAAAAAAATTCTCTCGTTTATACCCTTTCCAGCGGTATGGTACATGTCATAGAAATAATTGATTACGTTGTCAAAATAAAGAGAATAAGTTATTTTTTATAATGAATTAAGGAGTTAAAATTTTCCATACATTTACACATTTTTAAGGTTGGAATCTCAAGAGTCATGTTCTTGAAACCAATTGTATAAAATAATTATCTATTGATAATAAACATACATTGCAGGATACAACAAAAGCTATTTCGTGTTATTGAAACTACAAATACACAAGTTATGGCGATTTAAAGGCAAAATTGCCGGACATAAAAAAAACCAAAAAAATCATATCTCAATTGCCGTGACACTTAGGGCATAGGGTCTAAGGGTGAAAAAATCGCAAATGTTCCCTCCCCCCCAATCCCCCCCAAAAATGTGTCGGTCCGTGCGCCAAACACCCTGTAAATATACAGGGTACCCTACTATATGCTGGAATTTCAGTTCCCGGGAAAAAAAGATCATATCTGAACATATCTGAATCATATCTGTAGAATCAGATATGATCAGACAAGAGATTTGGTCATATCTGTTCATATAGTGTCATGACAGATCATGTATGCTTATATCTGAGCATATCTGTAGAGTCAGATATGATCAGACAAGAGATTTGGTCATATCTGTTCATATAGTGTCATGACAGATCATGTATGCTTATATCTGAGCATATCTGTAGAATCAGATATGATCAGACAAGAGAATTGGCTATATCTGTTCATATAGTGTCATGACAGATCATGTATGCTTATATCTGAGCATGTATGATCATCCCGAGAAAAAATTATCAGACCAAATCACATCTGATTATATCTGGATTATATATGATCCAGATATGATTGATCATATCTGGATCTTGTCTAATCATGCATACGAAAAATGGCCATATCAGAGCATACATGATTAGATTTGACGATATCAAAGCATGTATGATTAGATTTGACGATATCAGACCACCCGGGAAAAAAGTTCATGCCTGAGTGGATATGTTCATATATGTTTCAGATATTGTCATATATGTATCAAATATGTTTATATCTGACATTTTACAGTATCATATATGATTAGGTCTGATCATATTCCACATCACATATGCTTAAAGAAGATCATATCTGATCACATATCCCGGGGAAAATGGTCATATCTGAGCAGATATGCTCATGTAGGTGTTTATCTGCAACATAAATGAATCTGATCTGATCATGCATGGTCAAAGATGAACATACATGTATTTTTATGCGCTCAGGGGTAGCTCTATATCTGGTCAGATATGATCGCGCATAAGTAAATATGTGCAGATATGAATTTATAGCTGAACATGTCTGCCCATATGTGGTCATGTCTAACCAGATATAGTACAATTCACGACTACATTCGAGCTCACACATGAATAGACTTGAATATGTGCGCGCATGCATGAACATATCCAACCAGGTATGGATGAATACGTTCAAATATGAATCAATTGATGAAATATGAATCAATTGATTCATATTTGATTAGATCTGATCACACGTGGGCAAGCATGTTCAGCGATGATCATATAGATCCAATTCGATGAATTCGAGTATAATTCCATATCTGGGCAGATACAATCGTACATGGGCAAATATTTTCAGACCTGATCATGCACGAGTTGGGTTCGGTTGCGTATTCATCCATACCTGGTTGGATATGTTCATGCATGCGCGCACATATTCAAGTCTATTCATGTGTGAGCTCGAATGTAGTCGTGAATTGTACTATATCTGGTTAGACATGACCACATATGGGCAGACATGTTCAGCTACAAATTCATATCTGCACATATTTACTTATGCGCGATCATATCTGACCAGATATAGAGCTACCCCTGAGCGCATAAAAATACATGTATGTTCATCTTTGACCATGCATGATCAGATCAGATTCATTTATGTTGCAGATAAACACCTACATGAGCATATCTGCTCAGATATGACCATTTTCCCCGGGATATGTGATCAGATATGATCTTCTTTAAGCATATGTGATGTGGAATATGATCAGACCTAATCATATATGATACTGTAAAATGTCAGATATAAATATATCTGATACATATATGACAATATCTGAATCATATATGACGATATCTGAAACATATATGACAATATCTGAAACATATATGAACATAGCCACTCAGGCATGAACTTTTTTTCCCGGGTTTAATAAAATACCCACGGTATTCGAGCTAAAAATCATCTGATTTTGGTTTTTCGCATGCCATTTCAACAAATGATAACTTTTTTTACCCGGTTTTTAAAATATACTCTCGGCTGCTTGTTTTATCTAGAAAATTTTTTAACTTTATAACCGTAAATGTTAAGGAAACTTTATGAAAAAAGATCTTATGCAGAATTTTCATACAAACCAATTCGAACATCTGACTTGCGCTACGCATATCGTGCCAATTACTCAAAAAAGTTGCTTAGTTATTGTCGATTGATATCATTTGTAGAAATAGCATGCAAAAAACCGAAATCAGATGATTTTTTTCAAAAAGTAACACAGAGCCCAAAATCTCGAAAACTGTGGGATTTTTCTAAACTGGAATTACAGCATATAGTTAGACATATTCAGACCTATCGACAGTTGCACGATTATCCATTTATAACAGGACACCCTGTGTGTGTATTAGGGTGACCCTTGATATGGGTAAAAAAAAATTGATCGCGCCGCCCTCCAAAATAGTTCGAAATATTTTTTTTGTAAGCATGAACTTAAATTTAAATATCAGTTTTTCTTCATGATTGGAGAAGTTTCGGTTTTTTAAGTCTAGTTTATTTGTCAATTTTTCACCACGATATTTCTGTGGTTTAAATAAATAAATTCGTACTGAACGAACTATTATCGATATCTTATGTGTACATTTGTTGAATATTATGTTTTTTCCGACCAATTGGATGACTTGTGCGAATAAATAATTTCTTTGTGTTTAATAAAACGAACAAGCTCGCTAAGTTTAAAATCCTGCCAAGTTTAAATTGTCCCTATGCATTTTTGCGAAAGTAATTTTCAAATACGTTTTTTATCCACAGCACTGGAAGTCTGATGTCAGTGAAATATTAATATGTTTGTATCTCAGCACGCAAGGAATATTTCTAACAAAATTAAAAAAAAAACAATTCTGGCCAATCCGGCAGTTTGATGTGAATGGTTTATCGTGAATTTATATCCTTCGTACTTAATAGATTTTTCTGACAAGATGCAAATTTAAAGTTTGATTTTGGTGTCATTAAAAGCGTTCGACAGCAGCTAAATCGAACTATTGGTCCGAAATAATAGGATGGTAAAACTGAACGCTCATCAATTCTAGTATGGAGGACCTTATTGTTTGATCTGTATATTGAATACAATACATATCAAGGGCCACCCTAGTGTGTATGCATATATATATGTATATATGAAAATCTGCGTTTTCTCATCGCTCCAACACACCACAATAGCGCAACGGATCCGGATGAAATTCTACTCGCAGCCAGGCTTGTGGCCCGGAGTAATTAATAGGTTACTTTTTATCGAACAAATCTGAATACAATAATGCATGGGCGCATTGTATTGACCGGAGTCATATCCAGCGTGTCCTGATTTCATCCTGATCGATCAGATGGTTGCCATGGACTCTCCATCGATCAGGCATTTCATGCCAACTGCACGAACGTCAGAGATCACACACCGATGCGAAAATCCGTTAATTCGTTTGTCACTCAATCAGGCCCGAAAAACGCAGGATGTGGATAATTTTATTTATGGAAATAGGCAGAGAACCGGAGTGACACTTAGGTTGCCTTTAGCCTGATCTTCGTACTTTTTCCAGGCGGGTAAAGGCTAGTCTATAGATGTGTGTAAGGTCCATGGCAAGCTCTTATTGACCGTCTCAACGGCAAGGGATGGCTCCATAAAGGCGATGCACCAATACCTATGGACCTTGGCATATAAGGATTTCTATTTACCTTGCCGATCCTGATATAATGTCGTTAAAATCCTTCGGTTCCCGGGATAAAATGTTCGTGTACCCGTGAACGCGGGGGCAGCTTCGAAAATATTGGTTTTACCTTTTATATGATTTTCCTCGTTTCGCTCCTTCGTTATATTTTTCCACACCTCTTTTCTTCCTTTTTTTCTTGATTCAACAGTGCGCGCTGACCCCTCCTATCCATCCAGATTCATTCGTTCGATCTTTTCAGTGCTCCTTCTCTACGGTACTCTCGAGTGTATAAACGAAATATCATTATCAACCAGCTCGAAGTAATGCGAGCGATTTATATCTACTGAGAAAGAATGAAATGAAATATCGTTGAAATGCAATGGAGAGCCACCAAAAATGTTTTATCACTCGTGAATGTGACGTTAATGAACGTATTAACGTCATATTTATGAATGATAAAATTCTCTGCGGGCTCGGTAACGACATCGAGATGAGGCTGAACCTGAGTGAGAGATGTGTGCATCGTTGCCTGTAGTAACCAAATATAATAACGTCTTTTGAACACATTTATTGAGAATATTAACAATAACGTTTTGGTTATTGTCGTTGTTCCCATAATCATTGTTAGTATTGTTGTCATTGTTGAAACACTCGTGGTAGTTTCTGTTTTATTTTCATAAAATTGCTATGAAAGGGATTGTTATATTAGGTTATTCGGAAAGTAATTTCGATTTTTTGTTTTTTGTGAAGATGAGAGACATTTTTTTAAATAGCATGTAGGGTAAAGTGACCTTATTTCGACACCCCACCAATTATTGACATTTCTCTGATTTATTAGCTGCCTAAACAGTAGCCCTTAAAGTGCCAATAATTGGGCACCTAATCCAAAATATTTTATTGAAATATATATTGACCGTTTTGGACTATTACCTTTTGGCATTTTGCTTGCAGTAGCATGAATCCGCGCTCATAAAACTTGGATCAGTTTTTCGTAAGCAAAGATCAAAAGTTTTATGAGCGTGGATTTATGCTACTGCTAGAAAAATGACAATAGGTAATAGATCAAAATGGTCAATATATATATATATATATATATATATATATATATATATATATATATATATATATATATAATTAGGTACTAACTTGTTTACCTCTAATGTTAATGCTATGTTTTTAAAAGTAGTATTGACGTAAGAGGTACTTTTATTTTTATAGTTAGTTGTGTGGATACAGTTGATTGTATGGGTGTTTGTCGATTGAATACACATTAAGCTAAAACGCAAATAAGTTTTTAGTTACCAATTATTGTCTGTTTGAACATTATAAACGAGTTAGTACCGACTTTTTAGGAAATTTTCCAAAAATCATACTCACCATGATAACTTGAAATCCTTAGACTTTGGACTAAGGTAACCTAAGTGAGATATGTTCCTAACGAGGTAAGCTATCACGCCCTTAAGACTTTGCATCGACTTTTCTAACACCCCTGTATATTGAAATATTAATATAAATATATAAACTACACATAAATATATCGAATATAAATGTATATAATATATTTATAATTTAATATAAATAAATAGAATATATATGAGGCATTCCACGTCACTTCAGCCAGTAAAAAAAATCCACAAATAATTTGAAAAATCGAGTTATTTTATTGAAAAATATTCACGGAGTGTCGACATTTTTGAAAAAGGTCTGACGATTTTTCTCGTTGATTACCATTTTTTAATATTTTTCCATTCAAATGGCTGTATTTAGCACCACACTCTTCAATCGAATAGTAATGAAAAAAAAATGTAATTGAAATAGCTGTTACTTCTCGGTGTTTAGGAATCCCATAATATAAAAAATACTAAAATTCCGTTTATCGTATTCACAATTCGGGGAAACTTAAAAAATAAAATAACGAGTGTCTTTCCTTGAGAAAAAAAATATTTTTTTCATATTTTGCCCTGAAACGGACGTTCGACTTGCTCAATAAAATCGAAATTAATTTTTTTCTGAAAGGCTATAAAAGGACGCACATTTTTGTTTTTTTACGAATGTAAATACGTCAAATCGTGCCAAAGATACAGCCATTTCAATGTAAAAATGTTAAAAAATGGTAATCAACGAGAAAAAAACGTCAATTTTTTTTTTTTATTTTCGTCACTCGATCGATATTTTTCAATAAAATAACTCGATTTTTTAAAATCATTTGTGGATTTTTTCTTACTGGCTGAAGTGACGTGGAATGCCTCATATAAAAATATTGAATACAAATATAATTGAAATATTAAATGTAAATATATTTGAAATAATACTACTTAACTCAAAGTTAGGGTTTTACCGACTAAAAATGGTTGTGAAGACCGAAACAAGTAATAATGCCAGGGTGCCAGATCTGGTGAATATGGTGGGTGTTGGAGCACATCTCATCCAAGGTGTAACAGCTTCCGACGGGTTACCCAACTTCTGTGAGATTTGGCATTATCATGGTGAAAGACTACATCTTTTGTGTTGATCAATTCTGGCCTTTTCTGTTCGTCGGAATATGGTAGGAGCTCAAAGAAAACAATTCCCTTAAAATCCCACCAAACAGGGAGCATTAACTTTTTTCATGAATATTTGCAAACCAGTTTTGGCACTGGTGTTCTGTCAAGACATCTTCTCCATACACGTCACATCGTTAATTTCTTGCTTGAACAGCAAGAACTCTCTGACATATTCGGTAATAAAAGAGCAGAATATGGCGAAAATTCTGCTTCTGATTTTCCATATTTTATAGCACCAAAAAAAAGAACAACTACATGCAATGAAACCATTTTTTTAGAAATAAGCCTTGAATTGTTACCTGTCGAAATATATAATGACAATGCCAGTGCATCTTTTGGCAAAAAAAACGAAATTAATTTACGAACGACCCAATATTTTAATTCGTTATTCCAAGAGAGTTGTTGCCATTCAAATGCTGACGAAAATCCGACCAAAAACCGAGTCAAAAAGATTGTTTCTGTTTTTACTTTTGCGTCTAGTATCGTTATTATTTCTGTTCTCGTTACTCTCATTCACAATGTTGTTACTTTCATTATTGTTATAATTCCATATGTGGTGCCGTTCCAAGGTGGGCCGCTTCTTCCCCACGTACGTACATGCAATAAGGCTTTCAACAATTCTGATTTCCGGTGAGACCGGGCGTAAAACCCGGATGACAGGATAGAGATGTCTCGTTTAAAAAAGAAAGAAAAAGAAAAGAAGCGTCCGCTCGTTCGACCAGTTTCTCTCGGGTGATCTTTTGCAACCCTCCGTGACAGAAAATACTGGAACGCATAAAGGCGCACACGTACACGACACGAAGAAACGTATATTTGGTCTATGTGTACATAAGAGGAGGCGGGAGTGAGGGACATCCCCTTGGCATGGAAAAAAAGAGCTTGTCGTCTGTACACACACGTATATGGGAAATGGTGATTTTCAAGACATTCGACTTCGAGGACAGTTCGACGAAAATAGCTTATGGTCCCCAAATTCAACATTATGGAAATCCCAATGCCTACGAAGACCCTTCTGCATAAATCCAAGCATATTTATATTGCATAAAAGTATGGAGGCCATTTGAATGTTCGTGCTGCCTGAAAAATCAGCGATTTGCTTAAAAAATGTAAGGCAAAGTAGAAGCTGTATCTGGTGACAGGTGAGTGCGAGAAAGATAGCAAAAAAATTCGAAGAGAAATTTCTGAGAGATTAATAATATTGAGGGCAAAAGAAAATTGTCAAGCTCCGTGTCAGTGAATTCTACAGGGGCTGATGCTTCGCCCCTCCCCATAAAAACTTAAGCATCTATGGAGAACATTCTGTTCGAATATTTGTGAGGTTATGTCGACCTTGTGCCCTTAGGGCGGAGATACTTTTAGGCGAGGAAAAAATTTGCTGAATTTTATGATGTTTTTAAAGGAAGATTTCTCCATTATTGTTGAGACTTAGGGCATTATTAAATAAAATAATAGTTTCGGCCGTTCGGGGTATCTTTTAAATTAATCTGTGAAAATGGCGGAGGTCTTCTAAACTCCATTTTCAAAACTGGCATGAAGTACATCTAAAAAACGAATCGACCGATTCTGGTGAAATTTGGTATAAATCTTTCTAACCTTATTGTCTAAGACAGGAGGCTAATTTTTTTTTAACTAAAAAAGAAGTTTTTTCGCATTGCAAAAAGAAGCAATTTTTTTTGGAAAAATCAATCCTTTTCTTTCAAAGCGTACAATTTTATTGATTTTCAACATTTTTCATATTTTCTTAGTTCATATTCTGCGTATGAGTGTTAATGAAAGAAAAATCTTCGTTGGTTTCTTACAGATCAATCCCACCGACGCTACGAGTCACGCCGTCCGACAACATCCGTCGCAACGCACTTTTTAAGGCGTTACCCCCACTTGTAGCGCAAAAAAGGCCTTTTTCATGAATTTTTTTAGAGAAAACTACAAAACTTTTTTAATCGATCAATATAACATCTTAAAGAACACATCTTGAAGAACTTTCAGTAATTTTTTTATTGAAAAATATTACATTGTTTAGTGGCAAATGGCCGTCAATGAAATAATGTTTTTATATACACGGTTTGCGGTGACCAACATTGCGGCGAAGTGGATCATCTGAAAAAAAAATGCGGATGGATTTAGTCAAATATAAGTATAAACTAGTCTTTAATCGAAGGATTTTAAAAAATATTCATTTTTCACAAAATGGCGGACAGTCAAAGTTAATGGTTCGATTTTAACAAAAAAACGGCCGTTTTTTGGCTATAAAACGGCCATTTTTTTCGAAAAAAAAATCGAACGATTAAATACTACATTTTTATGTATTAAATAAGCCTGCAAAATTTCAAGAAGATCGGTTCCTTAGTGTTCGAGTAATCTTGGTCACCGACTTCAGAAATGCCATTTTGAGAAAAACGCGTTTAAAGTTTCAATTTCCGGTCGTTTACACAACGGATTCTTCTCTTTCAACGCTCGTATCTCAGTCAATTATGTTCGGATCGACTTGAAATTTTCAGGACATATTCTCAGATACTTATACTTAAAAAAAAATGCAATAAAAAAATCGATTTTTTCAAAATCGCAAGTGGGGGTAACCCCTTAAGACTGATAAACAAAACAAGTAAAATTAGAAATATTATAATTATATTTAATTTATAATTATATTATACGTGTACATATATAATTATAATTTAAAAATATATTATATTTATAGAAAAGAAAAAAGAAATAGTTTAAAGAGCCAGTGACAAACCCTACCCCAAGTCTCAAAAAAGGTGAAAAATCTTTCCTTAAAAAACATCATGAAAAACAGCAACATTTTTCCTCGCCTAAAGGTGTCTCTCCCCTTAAGGACCGTCCTAAAAATACACGATACACAGATAGCCCGATAGCCAACATCGAATCGATACAATGTGCTCAAAATGTATTCCCTGTCTGTCGTCTGCTCCACCCCACTCAGGTCGTTAGAAAAGCAAAAATGAGACGTACCTACGAGCCAGAGGTAAAAGTGTGGCGTGATGTGTGCGTTGATCGAAAAAAGATCTCGTAGTCCTGTCGTCGCTACGTTTCTTTTTTCTCTCCTCAATGCGTATTAGTCCTAAAACGACCCCCAAGGATTAGACGCCTGACGTACTCTCAAGCGCCGAATAAACACTAAATTACTTTGTACGAGTTCTCGGCTATACATACGTATCATCCATTCCTCTTTATCTCCCTCTCCCGCGAGTGTCAATTGTTCGCCAAGCTTTTTTCTTCTACCCTCGGCTAAGATCCTGAACAAACAGACGAGCAGTACATTTTTATTCGTTTGTCAGACGTTTAAGCGCCGACGTGACAATGTGACAAGGAGAGTTTCACATGCAAGCTGGGCAAATACGACGGGGGAGAAAAAAAGCGCCGATGTTCGTCCTCGTTGGCATTTGCACAACTTTCAGTACCTGGAAGGTTGACGTCTTGGTTTGAAAAAAGAAATGTCACTCAGACTGTTTTAAGCGCCGTGCAAATAGCATTTGGAACATTTCGCGCTACATTTGCAGCAGGATCGCACGGTTGGAGTGCTCCGGTGTGAGAGGGATGAACGATGTTCCGGTAATTTTGAAAGTGAATGGCCTCTCGTTTATTTGTATATAATGAATATTGGATGTATTTGTGTGTGTATCGATAGATGACAATATTTGGTGTCTCCGATAGAATTCGTACTGTGAGTTGATCGATCGATCGTTGCTGGAAACAGAGGCTAGGCAAAACTCCATATTCAATTCGATGTTTTCGGTTGGCAAGCAAGTACTTTCGGTTCTGACAAATGGACAACGTTATGTTTGTTTCCAAGGACTTTTCTCGATGTTGTGATTTTTTTACTTTTGACATCTCATAGATGCCATCTTTAGATTACTTGAGATGCAAAGTGTGGGTAATTTTGTTTGCAGCTGTTAGTTTGGGGTCAATTGTAACATGAAGTACAAAAACGAACATTTTGGACTTTTTGTTTGTTTGAGTAAATACAAGGAAGCTGCTGAGGACTGCAAAGAGGTATGTGGAGTTCATGGCGTTGATTGGTGACGAAACGCACGTGGTAGAATTGGTTTGAAAAATTTTTGTTCGGAGATTGTTCAGTCAAAGATGACCAACCTTCTGGTCGACCTACTGAAGTTGATGATGACCAAATCACAGCTATAATTGAATCGGATCGTCGTACAACTGTGGGAGAGATTACAAAGAGGTTAAGGGGGAATATACCTTCGGGAGGGCAAAATCAAGGGTCATTCATGGCAATACATTTAAGAAAAACAAAACAATATTTTTAAATTAGGTTTTTTTACATGTAGTACAAGTCTTAACGTAAAAGATTTTCTTTGTATTATTTTGAAACAAAACGGCGGCGCAGTAGTCGATAAAAGAAAACTCCTTTTTTCGTAGTCCTCTACGGGCGTATTCGCACAGGTCATAATTTTCAAGCTAGAACAAAACGCCAGAAATATTTTGAAAGTGTATATAAAAAACTAGTCCAGTACGTAGGGCCTTTTCAAAACATTGATTTAAAAAAAATGGCGTTAATGTAAAAAAAATCGTAAAAAAATCGGTCGAATATCGGTCATAACATTTTTTAATATCATCTTATCGACAAAATCCTACGTACTGGAATGAAAAATGGTGTCAAGAAGCTACAGTTAAAATTTCAAGTCAATCGACTGAAAACTCGAGGCACTACGCGTACGCCCTGTCTAAAAACAAATTTTCGAGAAAAACGCGATTAAAGTTTTAAGTACTGTAAAATCATGGAAATTTCGCGTTTACCTTTAATCGGCGATGCCTGCACCATACAATTGTCCTTCTAATTCAACATTTTCTTGTTCTTCTTCTTTTCTGGAAGATGTAGGGAAAAAATGCAAACAAAAATGAACTAAGGTATATTCCCCCTTAAAGGGATCGCGAACAACGATTGAAAAATCATAAAATGCCTTGGACTCGTTGAGAAGCTCGGTATTTGGATTCCGCATGAATAGAAAGAGATTTACTTAAGGCGGGAGCCTGAATTACAAGGTCCGACAAAGCGTTGCTTCGGGAATTTTTTTAGAAGGGAAAAAACAAGTGAGTCCACTACACATTGAGGTATCTTTTCATGTATATTTGGAAAGTATAAAAAAAAGAATTCATCATGAAACAATAAATGACTGCAAATTTATCAGCCATTCCATGTGCGTCTGCTACTCCAGTCCTCAATCGGCGGGAAAGATACGGCCCCTCATTCTTGACGAAAACAAAAAATCAATAAAATTTTCAATTGTCATATATTTTTCTTGTGGGTGAATCAAGAAAAAGGTGGAAAATCGTGAAATTGTGACTTTTCTTAGATTTGAAAATAGAATGTGTTTTGAAAAACACTTTAACATGCTATAAAAATAATTTAAAAACACTTTTTCAACAATTTTTTTAATTCACTTGGAAGAGATTTTTACACTGAAGAAAATAAACATAAAGAAAAAACTTTAGACGCTAAAAAAGCTATTTTCGTGAATTTTTTTTATAGGTTTATATTATAGACATTGATGTAAAAGTTGTTACACTTAAGAAATACACTTTCGAAATACATTTTTTTTTTTAATGTATGTACTTATGTTAGCCAAAAAAATCTTAAACGCGTTTTTCTCGACACAACGTTTGTCGACGGCTTGGTGATAAAAACGTCGAAACTACTGAACCGACCCTTACAAAAATTTAACCACATATTCTTTACATCTATAGCTATAGCGCATATCAAGGATTGAAAAAAAAATTATATTTAATTTTTTTTCCAAAAACGGTGAAATATTTAAGGGGCGGGGGAGGGTAGGGGTTTCAGCGTGAAAAAAAACACTTTTTTGCGATTTTTTTTTCATTTATATAGATAGATTAAACTTATTGAAACCTTTTGTACATTGTTAAGTGTCATTTCAAGAACATTCCGTGAAATTTGTACACGAAAATATCCACAAACAAGCCGGTGACAAAGCTTTCCCAAGAACGCTTTTGGAAAAACACGATTTGCGGTGTTCACTGAATCTCAGCTAGAAATTATCTGAAATCAAGTACCATTAAAATTTAGTCAAAGTATCATCAAATCCACCCCCCAACGGTCTTTGATAATCTTTTTTTTCATTTCTAAATTTTTGGTGGTCATGTAAAGTGAAAAGTGCTATTTTTCACGAAAAATTCCGTCATTTTGGGGGTGGAAAACCCCCTCAATGTAAAAAAAATCTCAAACTAACCGTTGGGGGGAGGTATTTTATATGTAGAAAGTGTGTACCAAGTTTGAAATAAATCAGTCATGTAGTTTTCAAATGGCAGTGAACACGGGCTTTGAAAAAGTGGTTTCCAGAAAAACGCGGCGCCGGCTTGTTTGTGGATATTTTCGCGTACAAATTTCACGGAATGTTCTTGAAATGACACTTAACAATGTACACAGGTTTTCAATAAATTTACTCTATCCATATAGATGAAAAAAATCGCAAAAAAGTGTTTGTTTTTCACGGTGAAACCTCTACCCTCCCCTTAAGCACAAGTCCCCTGAGTATCAGCCCCAAATACTTCTTCGCTGCGGAGGTATTAATATGTTCATATGTAGATCTGCATGACTGGCTGGCTTGATCCTAATATTAGTACAATGAGTATATCTTCAATCTAGCCTTCCCCCTTCGGGGCTTCAGGGGGTTAAAAAAACATAATTTTCTCTAAATATGCCTTTAGCGAGCAAACACTTTTTTGATCCCTTGCGTTTTCCGATTTCCTCTGTATCAAAAAAAAAAAAGTGTATTTCCGTCTCCATAAAGAGTATTTCAAGTAGAGGAAAGGTGATTGAGATCTGCGAAAATAATGCAATTTATTTATCGTGAAATTAACTTCCGTACGTAATATTTAATTCACTCTGACATGACGCCTCGAATTACCTGGCCCTTGGTTCATCACTAAAAATGTCATTTACGTTAAATTTTCCCGTCAGCTATCAACTCGGCACTATCAAGGCGCATTGGGACGTTAGCATATAGCAATTTCATTTAATTAGTATACCATGTTACGACCCGATAGTGAAATGAGAGAAAGGAGGGTAGAGGGAGATGGAGGTCTGTATCCTTCAATGTTGAGCTGAGAGGAAGAGGCTCTCGTAGAATAAAGATGGATGAAGCGAGAGACTGGGAGGCCGCCGCGGAATACCATTCGCTGTGCTCGACGTCAAATCTAATTCTCTCGAATTGCAACTCACGGATGCGCGTTGCTCTAATAGACAGAGATACGGAAAGACAGAGAGGAATAGCGAGCGCGAATGAGCTCAAATACAATCACCCCTAACAATTCTCCCGGCCGAGGATAGCGTTTAAGGGGTTACGTGGGTTCGAAAATTTAAAAAGTCCCCTTTTTTTCAAATTTTATCTAATAGTACAATATTTTAATTTTATCGAATAGTACAATGTGTCGAGAATATTCTCCCAAAGTTTTAAGACCTTAGGCCACAGTAACGGGTATAAAATCATGTACGAATTGAACAACTTTTTTCGTATGAAAAAGTGATTCACTCATAAAATTAATTACACATCTATTTTGTATGAATATCAAATATCAAAGCTGTTAGAAATTTTTTTTTTTTCGATGTACAAAATGGCCGACTACTCATATATTCTTTAGTTATCTTTTTTTAGGCGCTCCGCGGCGTGACATTTGGCATCCACAATTTTTACCTAGAACAAAAAACAAAAATTCTCGTCAATCTACATTAGAATATCTAGAGAAGTACGTACGGAATTTAAAAAATATTGTTTTATTCAAAAGTTGTAGGTATTTGAACTTAAGAAATGAATTTTCAGTGAAAAATTTCGTTACAAATGCTCATAAACCGCTCATAAAATGAAAAGTTTTCGATTAATCAGAAACTCCGTACGTACTTCTCTGCGAAATGCAATAGGAAGATAACTTTTAAATTTGAAGTAAATCGAGTAAATAGTGGAAGTTATTTGTCACGCCATTGGAAAAAAGCTGTTTCGAGAAGTTTCGAGTAGTCGGCCATTTTGTACATCATATATATACATATTTTCGAACAGCTGATATTCATACTAAATCGATGTGTAATTAATTTTATTAGTGAATCACTTTCTTATTCGAAAAAAAAATTGTTAAATTCACACACGATTTTATACCCCTTACTGTGGCCTAAGGCCTTGAGTCAATCGGAGTAAAAGTCTAGGAGAAAGGGCCTTTGGGAATTCCCCCCGTTGGGACGGTCCGCCGCGTGCGACGCAGGTATATCGCATTTTTCTCAAAACACTATTTTTGCAGTCGGTGGACACGATTTCTCAAAAACGAATGCTTATTGAACTTTTGCACACTTCTTTAAAATAGCATTGACTAGTGATTGAACGAAGGTTTTTTTTCGATTACAACTACTTTAACAAGGCTATGCGTATTGTAAGTTGTACTAAAAATTGAACCATTTTGCACCCAACTCTGCAAAAAATTGAAATTCCAATTTTTTTAAAATCCTTCGTTCAATCACGAGCTATACTTATCTACTAGCAGAAAAAAATGTTTTTTTTTTTCTTCAAATGTCAGATAAAGCTATCACGAGTTATCCTTACCATCACGAGGACACTTTTTTAGGGGTCTCCGGAAACCTGGTCCCAGCGGCTGAATTTCCCAAATTTGTGGATGAATTTTTTTAAAAATATTGTTGAAATGTTGCGCTTTCGTGTGCTTAACATTTTGAATAAAATCATTTATGTTTTATTCAAGGGGATATACCAGTATGAACGCTGAACATTTGGGTGATTTTCGGGAATTTTTTGGAAGAAAAGTACACTCAATTAAATCTTTCGGAAAAATAAGAACATATTTGGCTATATTTGACCTATATTACATAATTTTTTCATAGCAAAATATTGAGATGCGAGCGACTTATGCGCTGCCTTCGGAGGCGCAAAAAAAGTTCCTCCACTGCTGACATGATTCCGGCCGATTGAGTATGGTTTTGCATGGTTTTGAAAAGGGATAGTTTACTAAAAGGGACGGAGATACAAGACTAATGGAGACAAAGAGACGGAGATAATTTGCGCACCGGTCAAAAAAGGTTATCATTTATAGAAATGAAATGCCAAAAATCAAGAGCAGATGATTTTTTTGCAAAAATCAACATAAAGCCCATGATCTCGAAAACCGTGGGACTTTTACTAAACTGAAATTCCAGAATATAGTAGGACGTGATGTGACCTATCGGTAGTTGCAGGATTATCCATTCATAAGAGGACACCTTGTATACATACATACATACATACATACATACATACATACATACATACATACATACATACATACATACATACATACATACATACATACATACATACATACATACATACATACATACATACATACATACATACATACATACATACATACATACATACATACATACATACATACATACATACATACATACATACATACATACATACATACATACATACATACATACATACATACATACATACATACATACATACATACATACATACATACATACATACATACATACATACATACATACATACATACATACATACATACATACATACATACATACATACATACATACATACATACATACATATATATATATATATATATATATATATATATATATATATATGAAGGGGTCTATACCGGAATCAATTTTGAACACCCACGGTACATACAGGGGCATTTTTGACATGTGATGAAGGTCCTGATATTTTTTTAACCCAAAGCTACAAGTGAGTGCTAGTTCTGATTTTTGTGATTTTCTACGGGAGTGATTACGAGAGCTTTATCGATCAACGATTAAAAGCGTCTGGGAGGACGGCTGAAAATCCAACAGAATTAGAGGGGAATGTATATTTGTGAAAGGGTTGAAAATATAGGTAGGCATTGGGTGCATAATATTACGCATTAAAACGATGAATAACTCGATAATTACTCGAGGGCAGTCAATTTATCTTGAACGCAATGTCAAATCTGTAAAAGAAAGTTCTATAGACTGGGAGGTAAAAGCTTCCGCTCGCATGCCCGCGTCCTCCCTCGTCAACCATCCCCTTCCCGTGGGTCTCATCGCCCTCCTCGGCCCTTCCTCGTCATCCCACGCCCGCTCTCGGCTTCCTTCTCAATTCGAACGAAATGTGTCTTCATATACAGAATTAGATAATAAGATAAGATTGTTATATATATATATATATATATATATATATATATATATACAGGGTGTTAGGAAAGTCGATGCAAAGCCTTAAGGGGTGATAGCTTACCTCGATAGCAACATATCTAACCTAGGTTACCTTAGTCCAAAGTCTAAGGATTTCGAGTTATCACGGTTAGTATGATTTTTGAAAAATTGTCCAAACTGAGGTACTAACTCGTTCATAATGTTCAAACAGACAATAATTCGTAACTAAAAACTTAATTTCGTCTCAGCTTAATGTGTATTCAATCGACAAACACCAATACAATCATCTGTATCCACACAACTAACTAAATGGGACGTGTTGAATAATTTGGAACTGGTCAAAAAATAAAATTACCTCTTATGTGAATGCTATTTTAAAAAAATAGCATTAACACAAGAGCTAAACGAGTTAGTACCTAATATTGGGGAATTTTCCAAAAATCATCCTTACCATGATAACTCGAAATCCTTAGACATTGGACTAAGGTAACCTAGGTTATATCTGTTTCTAACGAGGTGACCTATCACCCTCTTAAGGCTTGGCATCGACCTCCCTAACACCCTATATATAGAAGATATATATATATATATATATACAACGCTGTGCCTTACCGCTCGGATTCGGAGCGGGCGTGAACTTCAAACGCGTTTTTCTCAAAACTGCATTATCGAAATTGGCGTCCAGTATTACTCAAAAACTATTAAGCCGATTGAGTTGAAACTTGGTAGAAATATTGATAATATTGGTACTTTCTACTTGAACAGAATTGTTTGTTAAAAGTTGGAAAAAAAATACTTTTTTAATCCACATTTTACAGAAATGTCACGTAAAATGATATTTTTTTGTAAATGCCTGCTGCTTTCTTAAATTTGCATTTTCTTTATTTCAATGACCGTCACATAGAAACTATACATGTTCAAACTGAAAAAATGTTTGAACTCTTTTGCAAATCAAAGTCTACGGGAAGCTAGACTGCGGGCTGGTTCGCAACTCCCGCGGCGACCTTGCTGTAATACTCTGCCATATCTCCGTCATTTTAATGATGAATTAATTTAAAAAATTGTTTTGTATACTTCAATATAGTATTAAAGTATACCTAAAGTTTGATAATTGTAGAATCATTGTTTCTTAGGTTAAAAAATCCCTCAATATTGCTTATTTATTTCATGTCTAAATGTATATACCGCCTCAATATTGAAGGAAAACGTCAAGGTATGCTTTGGCACGTTGGTTTACACGTGACCTAACGAAAATTAGGAGCAACCGAAAGTTCCTCTGAGTATGAGAAAACGTATATCATACGGTGAGAGTAACGGGCCTGTCGATCTGCAGCGAAATGGTCCATAATCATGTATATTCATATATACAGATACGAAGGGGATTTTACAGTTCGTCTTCGTATATACAGAGGTTTAATGCGTTGGGTACATGAGTGTTAATTACCAAGATCTTAGTTCGTATAGTGCCTCGACATCTCTCGAATTTATATCATATCATAGCATATATATATATATATATGGGTCATTCCATGTCAAATCGACAAATTTTTTACCTGACCCCCTTTGATTTCGCTGAAAATTTTCTATCTTTTTCTACCCCCCGAAAGTTATTTTTCAGAATTTTTTCAAATTTTTTTTCCCGACTCAAAAAAAGTTATGAATTTTTGAAAAAAACCGCTCTTTTATTTTTAAATTGCCAGAACTTTTTCAAAAATTGACCGTTTGGGAACTTTTTTTTTTCAAAATTTTTGTTTTTAAATGTAGTTTTCGAAAAAAAATATGAAAACATTTTCAGAATCCCAGATATATGAAATATTTTAGTTTTTTTGAAAAAACCGTAATTTTCTCAAAGTCCGACCGTTTTTTTTTTGTTTTTTTTTTGCTCTAAAAATACTTCAACTAATTCTGCAATGATCCCCGTTAATCAAAAGATGTGACGACAATCGCTTCTAATTTTTTTTCTTGATTATAAAAAAAATTTTGTTGAATTTTTGCTGATTTTATATAACTTTGTTATGAAATTTTTTTTATTTCCTCGTGAAACCTCAAAAGTTGAAAAATAAAATTTTATTGGAGAATTTCAAGTGATTATCGTCCAAGAAATTGTTATTTAAAAAAAAAAATAATTTTTTTCTCTCATTGACGTTATTTTTTTACTCTTATGGACGTTTTTTTTTGGTACTGAAATATGACAACTTCAAAAATACAATGGGTTTAAAAGTTACCTCCAGTTGATACAATGTGATAATTTAAGAGCTATCGATTGTCGGTAAAAAAGATATCATCTACATTTCATTTAAATAATATGGAGGTTATGTTTTCAGAATAATTACATTGTCGTTGTGTTCATCGTGTCACGTAGACTTCCTATTGCTAAATAAAGTACCTATTATTTATCATAAAGTGCTGTTAATTTATATTTTGTTAACGAGTGATTGCAATGCCGAAGTTTTTTGATCGATGTTGCAATCCATTTAATTTGGAGAAGCATAGAAAAAAAATATCCCTGCGAAATTTACCGGAGCATTTAGCAATTCGATACAATTTGTCGACTGATGAGCGAATATGTAGTTCGTGTTATAAAAAAATGCTTCAGCCCTCTGTTGACAATACTTCTGATGAAAGTTAAATAAAAGATAATATAATTTGAACACATACAAAAAAATGTTTTTAATTTATTTAAAGATGTTAAGAGACGGTGAATTTATTTAAGAGTAAGAAAAGTCCTTTTTTTTTACTTTTTTGAAAAAAAATAACAATTTCTTGGACGATAATCACTTGAAATTCTCCAATAAAATTTTATTTTTCAACTTTTGAGGTTTCACGAGGAAATAAAAAAAATTTCATAACAAAGTTATATAAAATCAGCAAAAATTCAACAAAATTTTTTTTATAATCAAGAAAAAAAATTAGAAGCGATTGTCGTCACATCTTTTGATTAACGGGGATCATTGCAGAATTAGTTGAAGTATTTTTAGAGCAAAAAAAAAACAAAAAAAAAACGGTCGGACTTTGAGAAAATTACGGTTTTTTCAAAAAAACTAAAATATTTCATATATCTGGGATTCTGAAAAATTTTTCATATTTTTTTTCGAAAACTACATTTAAAAACAAAAATTTTGAAAAAAAAAAGTTCCCAAACGGTCAATTTTTGAAAAAGTTCTGGCAATTTAAAAATAAAAGAGCGGTTTTTTAAAAAAATTCATAACTTTTTTTGAGTCGGGAAAAAAAATTTGAAAAAATTCTGAAAAATAACTTTCGGGGGGTAGAAAAAGATAGAAAATTTTCAGCGAAATCAAAGGGGGTCAGGTAAAAAATTTGTCGATTTGACATGGAATGACCCATATATACACACACATGTGTAATTTCTGTGGCGTAGAGACGGCAGAGAACGACGAAGATAATAAAAGCAAGGAGGGAGATAAAGATTACGAGGGGGAGCCATGGGAATTTATTGACCACATCAAACCCAACGATTTTCTACAACTAGAACCTTCCTCCACGTATGTAGGTGTATTATGCCAGTGTATATTGATCGGCCTAAAAAAGAATGGCTCTTCATTTATTTTTGAGCCGCATCATTCATGCGGATGCTCCCCCTTTTCCATCAGGTTTATTCAACGGATCTGCATATGGTTGGAGCAAAAAAAACCGGTCGATTTTCAACATTTTTTTCTGATGAGAGTATTGAGCTAACGAGGTCGGGATTTTGCACACAATTAATGCATAGTCTTGCCAAGTTCGAGTGTTTTTTTATTGAATGATATTGATAAACAATGTAGTTATTATTAGTTGAACGAAGCGTCGTGTTGCTACATGGCCAATCGGTTTAGATGGTTCTGGCAATTAGGGCGACCTGACGTGAAAAAAATGTACTTCTAGTATAATAAAGAAAGTTCCATATGACCGGATTTTGTTATGTTTTGGAAATGATAAAAGTGGCAACCGGTAGAAAAAAAGTGCAATTTTGGACCAAAAAAAAAATTGATAATTTGTTATCGAAAAAATGGATAACGATATCAAATAATAGGAGAAAGGGTATTCGCAGGGGGGCAGTTCGCCGTAGGACAGTGGGCGATCTCACCCTTTGCAAAAATTGTCATAACTCAGTCAATTTTTGGAATCAGTACGAAATTCTTTTTGCAAATTGAGGTTAAGACAATAAGCTATAAAAATACGCAATAAAAAATAGTATTTTCGAAATTTCGAGATCATGCGGATCATGTAAGTTGTAACTTTTTCTGTCTACCAGTGAGAGCCACCTTATTCGTTGGCGTTTTTTGTGTCTAGAACAGTCTGCTTTCCAAACGAGCCACAGATTATCAATTTTCTTTATTGGCACAATTCGCCTCGAGTGTAGAACGAATGTTCCCTAGGGTGGCACAAATTTGAGCTCTATTTTTTTTTCTCTTTTGTCACCATCCAATTATCTACTTTAAAGAAGAAAAAAAATTGTCGCCAAAGCCCCGAGCGGTAAAAAATATATTTAGACGTCGCTCAAGCCTCCTAAAAATTCAAATTTTCATTAAAAAATCGTTCTTTATCGTTCACTTCTGACTGCTGAATTTTACGCTTTATAATTTTTTAATTAAGCTCGCGAAAGCTCTAGCTGGCCGATGAATATTTAGTGGTCGCTCAAGAGCTTCGAGATTTTCACTTGTCGCGATTTTTTTCCTCTTTTCACTCATAAATTTAACACTTTGCATAATTTTCAAAACAATTAATCCTTTTTTTCTTTAGAAACGGATTTTTTTTATGTACCTCGATTCTAACCCGATAAAGCGGGGGTCCTATAGTTTTGTTTACGGACAAGAGCTTTAGAAAATTATTTCATGACAACAAAGATTACAATTCTTGGGTTAGTAGTGTGAGGTAAATTTGAAAAATCTGTTTCTAAAGAAAAACGATAAATTGTTTTAAAAATTTTACGAACCGTCAAATTTATGAGTGAGGCGAAAATTGAAAATTTCGAAGCTCTTGACCGACCACTAATTATTCATTGACCACCAAGAGCTTTCGCGATGTTAATTTCAAAATTATACAATAAAGCGTAAAATTCATGAGTGAGAAGTGAACGAAAAAAGAAAATCGTTTTTTTAATGACAATTCGAATTTTTGGGAGGCTTGAGCGGCCTCTGAATATTCTTTGACCGCTCGCAGAGTTCGTGACAATTTTTTTTGTCTTTAAACAAGATACTTGGACGGTGAAAAAAAGGAAAAAAATGTAGATCTTAAATTTGTGCCACCCTAATGTTCCTGTTTTAGATGAGTTAGATAATTGTATCTAATCATTTGCAATTGAATCCCTGTAGGGATGCAGACGTAAGCGGAGCAAATAAATTTCGCTTATTTTGATGTTCAATGTTTCTTCTCATACCCTCGAGGGCTTTTACAATTGGATCACTTTTACTCTTTCGAATCCTTTGACGTCGGAGACTCAGTTAAGGGGTCTTCTCACTTTAGATGCTAAAAAAGGGCCATTCTCATGATTTTTTAAAAAGGTTTATATTATAGATATTGATATAAAAGTTGTTACACTTATTAAATACACTTTCGACATACACTAAATGTTTTATTTATTTATTCAAGTCACTATTTATAGACGAAAATGGTAGTTCATGAAAATGGCCTTCTTCAGCGTCTAAAGTGAGGAAACCCCTTAAATTCCCACCCGCTCCACGGTCGATGCGCAGGCCAGTGCGTGGCTACGCGGTCACCCATCCAACCAGTGTCCCAGGCCAACGCTGTCCACCATCATAGACTCCTCTCAATTCAAATATGTCCCCAATAAAGACAGATCGCTCACCTACCTCTACCAGCTTGAACATTCTGTCTTTTCCACTCAATTTTACGATTATCATGCTCGTACCTATCCTACCCACCGTGCACCATATAGAAGGTACACGAAGCCCATACGTACGACAATCGATTCCGCTTCCGGTTCTTGACGACAATCGTATAGAACCACTTTCCTTCCTCGTCTCAACCACGTATTCGCATCCGCGTATTCCACCGTTCGATGCGCTCCATCTATCCACCCGACTCAAGAACCGCCAATCTCTCTACTGGCTCTTCCACTCATCACCCAGGTGGCACACATATCCCTAAGAGACGCGAGTACATCACGTACGCGAAGATACAGATGCAACGTAAGCGGTAAACGTGAAATACACTTGATAGCCGAAACTAGCGATCCACGAGAGCGTCAGGGAAGATATGAGAAGTAGCCGAGAAAGGCGATATCCTGGTGGATTTGGTAGTCATACAATTTGACAAGCTCCCAAGATTGCTTCTCTCGCGCCCAGTCGGGAATAGCAAAAAGTTACGAATACCGGTTCGTCGCGTCTTCACCCTCGCGGCCCACTGTATACGAGCACACTTGTATGTAAAGTGCCCATACCTTGAGGACAGCAGGGCGAGAAGAGGCTCCTGGTGAATCGCGAACAACGAACCGGGGCATCGCATAAACCCGCGTCGAGGGGGATAGGACAGGCGAAAGGGACGAAATAAAAATAAGACATGTGAACTCGACCGGCAGAAAGGGAGAGAGACAGAGAGAGAGAGAGAGAGAGAGAGAGAGAGAGAGGAAGAGAGCGGCATCACAGAAGGACAGGCGACAGCAGGAAGTTCGACAGACCTGCTGCCGTATAAAAACCGAGTATAGGAGAAAGAAGCAAAGAAGCAAAGAGAAAACGTCCACATACAGGGGGGTGACATTTTCTCTATAGGCTCTCTCTCTCTCTATCTTTCTCTGGCGAGTGCTCCCTTCGATTGTCCCAGAGTACATGAGATACGGGGAGCGACAGGCCGCAAGCAGATCTCGGTCCTTCTTCCTCCGAAGACGGTAGATCCGCGCTACCGCAGGCTGATGCCAACAGCGAGAAGGAGGGAGTAGAGCAAACAGACGGAGCCGCGGGGCCTTTTAGCTGCTCTCACATCCCAGAAGGGCCCCCGAGTGCACTGATCCGGCTGTCACGTGACGTACTTACAACCGAAGAGCGTATAACCTGCCCCCGTCTCGTGTCCGTTGCTCCAAGCGCATGCACAACCCATGCACACATCAGCGTATAATTCAATACATTCCGAATCCTCGCGATTCGAGTCTTTGGGGGCCCCCTGAGTGAGCCGCTCACGATCGCGTCCTGTTTTTCGCGCATGTGCCCAATCACGGTTCCCGCGGCTCCTACTGCGCGCACGCCCGGCATCCCCGGTCCAATCAGCGGCCAGAAGTTCCGCCGCCGACCGGACTGTGTTTCACAACCGGAAGAACGAGCCCGGAAAAATTGACACGTTCCAACAGGTGATCGGGATCAACCGGTCGTAACGTGGCAGAAAGCTCCGAGGGGTGACAGCAAGGATGAGGACAACACGAGGGTGTCCAACATCCAGCGCTGTATGTACTCATCAAGAGGCATTGTACCGACGAAGATTGAGGAGAGAAAATTGCGGAACATGGGAAACCAAGGGGCCCCGAAATAGGGACCGAAGACCCAGAAGAGCCTTGGTACAAGAAGATGAACGCTGAAGATAGCGCGAATGAGGAAGCGAGAATGACGGGGGAGGCTGATGTGACACAAAGGATGGGATGAAAGGTGGAACAGAGCAGAAGGACCTGAAACACTGGTATGCCGGGCTTAGGCGTGAGTTGGTGTGGGTGTCTGTGGGTGAGTATGTGTAGGTGTCTGTGTGTGGGTGCCCGTGTATGAGGGCCTGTGTGCGGGTGCCTATGAGTTTGTTTGGGTGCCTGTGTGTGGTTGTCTGTGTGTCAGCTTGAGGAGCATTTGGTGGCGGGCGACGTAGTACACTTGGGAGTTTTCCTCCAACCTGGACTCCCTTTTTTTCCACCGCAGAGATGCACCTCGAGGATGCACTCATGCATTGCGGCACACGCCTCCTCTGGCCTAAAAAATGTCACTTCCTTGTAGTAGACGCATACACAGACATGTATCAAGGGTGCTCGAGAACGTGGCAGTGTGGAAGCAGAGGAAGCGAATTGAGGATAAGACGACGGTGGGGTGAGACGGGACGAGAAGAGGGAAAAGAAGACAGGGGGAGCCAGCAGATGCGAATGAGATAGTTCGAAGCTGAGGTGAACCGAGAGGAGATACCGGGAGACATAATGCGGACAGGACGAGGCGAGATGCGGTGACGATAGCGGCAAGGACCTCTCTCTCTCCCTCCCCCCTTCTCTCTCCCTACCACTCTTACATCTCGCGTTTCTATCGCTTTGAGTTCTCTCCGCGATATCTCCCTGCATGTGTACAAACGTCGTATACATATACCTTTCATGTGTATACCTCGCCTACTACGTCCTCCGTGCTTTATTCTTTTCTTTTTTTTCTCTCCCTTTCTCAAGTACGCCGGAGACACCGAATGGAGACGGGAGGAGGAAGCGACGTGTGTATGTACGTATGTACTTTTGAGAATCTCTCTGTCCCGGAAGAGACCACTTGGCGAAGAATAGGAATTGATCGAGATTTCGCATTGTGTGGTATGCCGCGAGCAATCGTGTCGTCATCACAAAATCCCCATTCGAAATGTGTTCTCGCGTGTCTCATCCGTTTTAGGAGAGAACAAGAGGAAGAGGTGTCGTCTACCATGAATTTCCTCTTTCACAAAAGAGAACACGAGACGGATCGTAACAGTTGTCCTGGCATTGAGATTCTTGCGGTATCATCTATGCACGGGGATCGGAGATCGAGAGGCTGCAGGAAAAATCCCGTTATCGAGCCAAGCCAACAGGTTAAGGTGCAGCAACAAGATAAAGAAGCTCAACGTTTGATTCGGACGTATCACACCAGACTGCAAAAGAATCTTGATAAAATCCATTTGAAATGGAAACTAAGCTGCTCTTGTGATCCAAATGAAAAACGGCCGATGAGCCATAGTGGTGGACGCCCGAGTGTCCGTTTTAACAGATGATTCATGCTCCAATGTGCTCCCACATTCGACAGCTAGGTCGGGTTATATCATGCACGGGGTGTGATCGTGAATCGTCCAAAAGATCAAGATGGAGGACGATCAAGGAAGATTTTCTCGAGAGTGTCGTTTTTCATTCTCAGTTTCCGAGAGTCGATCTTCGAGACCACGTTCGGCGAGATCTTCATAACACAATGGAAACGAATGAAAGGCTCAGGAACTCCGAGAAAGTTTATACGGTAACAGACTGGCCGCAGTAACGCGTCAGATCCGAGCTTACTCACGCCCGAGACGGAGAAGTGTCTTTTTTTTGTTGGCGTGCTGGAAGGAAGAGCAAGGACGGGAGAAAGAAAAATCAAGATCCTCGACCTCCTAATACCACGTGGGTAAGAGCTACAGGGTCTGTGGTCGCTATCTGGACTGGCAGCGAACTCGAGAAAGATACGTCCAGCTGATAACTAACCTTTCTCGATGCGCACCGGTTCTCAGGTTGCATCGTGATCCAGGGCGCTCCAAAAGCAAGTACAAGGCCCTATGTGTGTATGCGTGGACGATGTGGATCTCGTCTCGAAGCGATTGTACAACGGCCGAGCGCAGGCCGAGATGATCTCCGCGCGACACGGAGGATTAAAAATGGGCGCTCCGATGGATGGTTCCCTTTGGCCAGTCTCAATGGCCACGCATACATATTCAAGGTGGACATAGGGTCTATAGGAGCGTATTTTTACGAATGGTCTTTGAGCAAAAGGGCTTATCTCCCGGGTATCTCAGTGCTCAATCGCATGCCGATCTCGGCATTAGCCTAAGATCCAGGGGACAAGAAGGCCACATTTTCTACATCGGTGCGTCCTCAAGGCTCCATACAGGGGGTGCTAGCGCCTTGTCCCAACCACGAATCTACCGATCGACTCAGATAGGTTCGTACGATAGTACGAAATGCAGGTACACAAAATTCGTCATATGTCCCTCAGGAATGTCGAGCGCTCGCCTGGTGTCCAAGACAGGGAAGACTACACGTACAGGCGAGTGTTGGTGGGATGCAACAGGGGGGGACGACGGGCGAGAGGTAAACTGTGAGAGGATCATCAGGACCCGAGCGTCTCCAATCCAGTAATGACATGTCCTTCCGCATGCATACGCCTCTCTCGGTCCCAATAGATGGGGGATGAGGTACTAGGAGTTACCGAATGTGCTATCTGCTCACGACTATTCCCATCGGTAAGGCATTCGTCTCTGCGACAAACGCCCAATTCGACGGTGACCGAGTCTGCAGCTGCTGCTATTGCTGCAACTCTCCGGACGAATCGAAGTCCTCGCCGGAAGTTCAATTGTTAATGCGCGCTCTCTCTCTCTCTCTCTCTCTCTCTCTCTCTCTCTCTCTTCACCGCTGCCAGGTACACACCGAAGGAAGGTTCTGCGGTTGGTACGATAATTGCTAGTCTCGAATGAAACGGTCGGGGGATATATTCGTCCCGGTGTACATATACGAGAAACGGTTGGAAGACAAAAGTTCTGATGGCCAAATTTGTGGTCTACCAATGGGGGGGGGGGGGGGGGGGGGGACGATTAAACAGCGTGAGTCCTACGACCAGGCCAAGAACGCCAGCTGATTCATGAGACAGCTTTCACATTTACGACGAGCGGAAAGCTCGTTAAAAAAAAAATGTCGCGCGATGAGTCGTCGGTACGGGAATGTCAGTGAAAATCATAGGAGACCGAAGACCGGCAATGAAGGCGAGATCCAAATGTCGAGTAACATTTGAAAAGAAAATATTCCGGTCTACCGATCAATGCATACGATTGAGGGGACACGTGCGGCAATTTTGGGCAACGGAACTGGAAGTTTCGCGGGGAATCTTCCAACTTTTTCAACACCAGGTGTCGCCACACTACGGCAAACGGGGAATGTAGCTGGACGCGTGTGTATCGTCGCCTACACAGAAGAAAAATCATTGATCCAATATCATTGGTGTTATGGAATGAAATTTCGTTGATTCGATTGCAAAATTGTTGGTGTACGTAATCGGATTTATTAGTCCAAACAAAACGCTATTGACTTTAATAACATGATAAAATTAAAAGTTTTCTTTAAGGAGTGAGGTCTAGTTGGAACGCTAAAAAAAGGCCTTTTTCCGATTTTTTTTTCGGCCCAACGATAAAATAATTTACAACAAAAATTCTTCGATTTAAAAGATATATGTTTAATGTAAACATTATAATTTTTAAAAGAAATATGTTTCAAAATAAGCCGATACGTATCAATGGCCGAAGACGCTGCAAAAAACAGGTTTTGCGGTGATCACTCTCACGCTGTGACGGATTATCTGAAACCAACAAAACAGGGGGGAATCTTTAGTTAATGATATTTATAATGCTCCGGTTGAACGAAGGGTTTTGAAAAATTTCCATTTTTCACAAAATAGCGGACGTTGAAAGTCAAAAGTGTTGTTTTGACCAAAATTTCGCTTACAGAAATTGACTATGACAAAAAAAAGTTGTTCAAAAAAAAATCCTTCGTTCATCCGGAGGAAAACTATGTATAGAAGGAGTGATATAAATTTCAACCCGATCGGTAAAGCTGTTCTCGAGTTACATTGATCACCGACTTCGAAAACATGGTTTTGAGAAAAACGAGTTTAAAGTTTTGAGTACGCCACCTGTTTACTTTATATGGCTCAAACACGGCGTCCTTCAAAGTTATGTATTTCGGTGAATAATGGTCCGATTTACATTCAATTAGTCGAAAAATACTCGTAAGATATTGTACTTTTAGAAAATGAAAAAAAAATCGATTTTTTGAAAATTCCAACTAGACCCTCCCTCCTTAATTCAAAAGATATATTGTTAGCCGAGAACAATATATTATTGAAACTATCTAAAAAATTATCGCGAACAAATTATATAGTTTTGAATGCATTTTCTGCAACGAACAAAATAAGCGTTTGAATTTACAGCATGAGTATTGTTGATTCGAGTACGCAAGAAAAATTGAATTTCGCTCGTTTGATTCGGATAAAATTTCTATTGAGTAAATGTGTTATTTTATTTTCTTCGCCATATCCGATTGTGATTTCCAAATACATTATTCGTTAAAACGTTAATATTTTATTTTGATTGAAAAATATTAAGCAAATGTCTGAATTGGTTACAAAATTATGCGAAAATAAAATTTGTTTCTTGCGCATTTGGTTGAAAAAATTCAACCAAATCATGGCCGAGCGCCACCGAAATTGTAGGTGCGAGGAAATCCGTAGTTCTCGGAGCAACCGCTAGAAGCCGCACGCGCGCTCGTTTCTCGTAAGCGTAACGCGAACCGAAAATCTACTCAAACGCCGGAGAAACTCTAAAGAGTATCGCTTCTTGGCCTGTGGCTAAGATCAAAGTGTCGTATCTGTTCTTATCAGTTGAATATCTGATATTCTCTCCATGGATGCTTCATTGGATATCTGATATTATCTCCACTATTATCGTGGATAATCATCATAATGCTCACTTTTTATTTAAGATTTAAAACAAATTGAAAAACTTGCGTCCCATGGCATATTCGTTTCGACGCACTAAAGAAATAATGAATTCTATTGATTATATTTTTGTACGAAATAAAAAATGTTGTAGCAACCGCTTAATTATTTCATCCATACATCTACGGATTGTATATAGAATGCTTTCAATAGAATATAATTTTATTCGAAGGAGGTACATATTCAGAGAACAGAAGAGCTTTTTCAAATAAAATAATATGTTATTTAAATGAATCACATTTCCCCATATTTTTGAGTCTTGTGACAATCTCATATATCGGTGGCATCTCACAGCAGCACATTTATTTGGACCAACCAATATATTTTTTTTTCATTCAATTGGTTTTTTTTCTCAGTGTAGATGTTGGTGCACATACAGGGCTAGGAAAGACATAGGCGATTACTTCTGCCTCTGTATGCATGCTAGGGGTGTGACGCGTCTTTTTATACGAACCCAGCTGCTCCCAGCGACATAATAAAGCACCATAAAGAAGTTGGAGGACCACATAGGGCATACATGCGCGTGCTGTGTCGCGCCTACCGGAGGTACACGGCACACACGAATCCACCACGAGGGGGCTCATACGACATAAATCGGTAGAGCAAGATTAATGGAGTACTTTATACGAAGAATAAGGTCTTCCCCTCTCGCAACTAGGAGCGTCGTCAAGTTCAATGGTAATCCGGTCGGAAAGAGACATCGGTGGACTTTTCTCAAGATTAGCCAGTCGCCTCGGTGGAAAGTGGAAATCAACGTTTCCCGACTTCTTTCGACCCGCGGGGAATAATCCTCGATCGTGCTCGTCGCGTCTTCTCTCCTTCCTTGACAATGTCATCTGACTTATTCTCGCCTCGATACGTGTGTCATACGTGCGAGAGATCGAGCCGGGGATTATATACGTCCCTCGTTATGTTAATCTCACGAAAAATCGTTAATACCCGGGGCTCGTAAGATATAACTGCCTCATTGCGTGCCGTCTCCCGTATTTCTCTCGAAGGTGATCGTTTAAAAAAAAAAATCAAAAATAGATTTCTACGCTCGCGTGTCCGGGCGTGGAATTTCCGGTGCCGCGGGCTATAAAATTTCGCGCTTCTTTACGATCTATACGTAAATCACGAGAAAAATAAAATACATTGGAGTGTAAGCGTGCGGTGTTGGAGGCGCGAATGGTATGCGGCTTCGGTGTTCTCTCGTGACGAGCTGCCTGGGCCGGTACTCGGATGGGTGGCTGCTGAGCTCGCCATCGGCTTGTGCACCATATCGCGCGCGGGTGGCGATTTTATCGAGCTTCCGATGGTAGGTAGTTTTCAGGGAAGTGCAATATATTTGACACTTGGCTCGAGGAGGCCGTCAATTCGACGGTTTTCACGGTTCAGGAATAAAACTGCAGGAGCTGCTGGTTTTTTTCTCAACAATTTATACCGGAAATTATTATCACGTACGTGGCAATTCCTGTGATACTTAAGACTTTTCTTTACTCGGTAATAGCTTCAAGGGTTTGCATATGCTTAAGGGGTCTTCTCACTTTAGATGCTGAAAAGGAGATATTTTCATGAATTTTTTTGATAGGTTTATATCATAGGTATTGATATAAAAGTTGTTAAACTTAAGGCCTTAGGCTACCGTAACGGGTATAAAGTCATGTGCGAATTTAAAATTTTTTTCATATGAAAAAGTGTTTCACTCGTAAAATTAATTACACATCTATTTAGTATGAATATCAAGCTGTTAGAAAATATGTATTTTTTTCGATGTACAAAATGGCCGACTACTAATATTTTCTTTTGTTATCTTTTTTTAGGCACCCCGCGGCGTGACATTTAGCATCCACAATATTTTACCTAGAACAAAAAAAAACAAAAATTCTCGTCAATCTACATTAGAATACCTAGAGAAGTACGTACGGAATTTAAAAAATATTGTTTTATTCAAAAGTTGTAGGTATTTGAACTTAAGAAATGAATTTTCAGTGAAAAATTTCGTTATAACTGCTCATAAAATGAGGAGTTTTCGATTAGCCAGAAATTCCGTACGTACTTCTCTGCTAAATGCAATTAGAAACATAAATTTTAAATTTGAAGTAGATCGAGTGAAAATTTGATATTCATACTAAATAGATGTGTGATTAATTTTATGAGTGAATCACTTTTTCATACGAAAAAAATGGTTGAATTCGCACATGACTTTATGCCCATTACTGTGGCCTAAGGCCTTAATAAATACACTTTCGAAATACATTTTTTTTCAATTTTTTCTTTGAGTCACTATTTACAGACGAAAATGGTAGATAAAAAAATTTACTAAAAAAAATTGGAGGTCTGCGCTGTTGATGAAATCTGGGAGATGGATCATCCGAAACAAAACATCAAACGGTTCTAGATTCAGTATGTTAATGGCTATAGCGCATATCATACGATTTTTTATATATGCAAAAATAATAAAATGACGGACATTTTCGAAAAAAAAGTGTTTAATTTTCACCGTTTTTTGCCAAAAAAATAAGAAACATAACATTTTCAAAAATACTTTATATGCGCTATAGCTATAGTTATAAAGAATATGTGGTTAAAATTTCATAAGGATCGGTTCAGTAGTTTCGAAGATTTTATCAACAAGCCGTCGAAAAACGTTGTTTTGAGAAAAACGCGTTTGAAGTTTGTTTGAGTTACATAAAGACATAAAAAAAATTAAATGTATTTCGAAGGTGTATTTATTGAGTGCAACAACGTTTATATCAATATCTTTAATATAAACCTATCAAAAATTCCTTGTTTAGCGTCTAAAGTGAGGAGACCCCTTAACATTTCGAAAATATGATTTTCAATTACATCGTTTTATCGCGTAGGGTCTCAGTTTCTTTTTGCAACGGAGATTTTGGGAAAATTTTAAACATCGATCGAATGTCGGTGATTTTTGTGGAGGGTTGGATCACCCACTAATCTTTTTTCTTTTGCGTTTTTCGTGAAACTGTGTTTTATAAGACGGTGCAAGTCGTATCTCAAAATCTATCAACCCAATTCACTTCAAATTCAGCCGGAGCATAGTTTACACCATTGTCGATCGTATGACCCGATGATTTTTTACGTCTTGATTCGTTTGTTATTAGTAAATCATCAACGTTGTTCGTTTGTGGCGAAAATCAAACGTATTATTGTCCTGTGTGATTTTTAAAAGTTCAAAGAAGTATCCGGTCATACGAAAGATTCATTATTAAGCTAGAAGTCCTATTTAAAATTGTTTATTTCAGATCTCCCTGGTTGCCAGAACCATTTACACAGATGACCATGGACAAACGACCGCACATTGCTTAAGGGGGTATCTCTCTCTCTGGAAACTTAAAAAAATCGTTTTTTTTTGCATATTTTTAAAGTGTGAACTTTTAAGAATATTTTACGACCTACCGGACCCTGAATTTCTAAAGACTGACGAATTTACACCTATTTTAGTGGAAGAGTGTGCGTCCGGTTAAGGATGATTCAAGTGTAACGAAAGCGGACATCAATGCACAAGACACTCAAAAGACACCCGAACTGCCCGCAGATTGCATAGATTAGGTGTGCAACACGATCTCGATGATGAGGAAGGACACTTATATGATACCGGAGTCGCTGACTAGCGGTAAGACGACAATATTTCACAAGATCGTGCAAAATATGTACCGATACTTAATGTGCACAATTAGCGTTCCACCAGTAGTCATTTTCGCTTCACGATCGCATTTTTTCATTGGATGAACCATTTGTTAATAACAATAACCTCAGCATGCTGTTTTTCGAGAGAAAAATGAGGTTTTCTTTGGAAAAGCTGTCATTTTACGGATTTTTTTTAATTTCGCAAAGTGGATCGTGCACCCATAGCCAGTTTTAGATATTTGAAGATTTTTTGTTTGTTTTCATTCCTGATTACATTTGAGCCTGGTAGAGATCCCGCTGTTTCGGACCTCGCCGCTGGAGGACTGCAACGCCAACTGCAACACCACGAACACTTTGACAGATTTTCTTCCGAAAAAATTACATTGTAACCACAACCATGTAAACAACATGCTGAGAAAAAATCAATTTATTCCAACCAATGTGTTACTAGAAAAAATGTCATCATTCTGCCCCTTCAAATTGGGCTTTCAGAGAGGGATACTCCGTTAAATAATAACCCCATTGTTCATCAATATTTGTGAATTTAACAAAACTCAACCTTGGTAAGCCTGCAGGTATTAATTGCGTACTAAATCCGGTCCTACCCATTCTAATACTCCCATCACAAAAAAAACCTGAAAATCCACCTGTTTTCGTACTCAAAACTTCTGCTAACCCGTCATCGAATAAATCGAATTTCTGACGGAATACGGATACCCGTATAAAATAGGCTCACAAACAAAAATCCGTAAACCTACTATATATCTGTCCCCCACTCAGTGTTGAATTGTGCTCATTTTATGGATCCTCCGTCCGTGCCCAATATGATCAAATTAACGCATCGCGCGATGCGGTTGGATGAATCATCGTAACGACCGTAACGACGAATGCCTCGTGACGACACTTATTCCCGCGGGACTACCGTTTTGAAAATAGACACTC
Organism: Ophion obscuratus; assembly: GCA_964007375.1. Classification (NCBI taxonomy): domain Eukaryota; kingdom Metazoa; phylum Arthropoda; class Insecta; order Hymenoptera; family Ichneumonidae; genus Ophion; species Ophion obscuratus. The sequence goes on along the minus strand of OZ023315.1, from coordinate 21,148,386 downwards.
GCTCGGTCTTTCAATAATTCGCGAATTATACGTCCGGCCTCGGCGAATTAGACGATGAATCAGCTGATCCGTTACGTCAGCGCGATTAACGTCGAAATTAACGGAGGCCGGTGATTCTGGATTGAATTACGGCCTTAGACCGGTTTCACGTGACGATACACGCACGGTACAACTCTATCGAATCGATCGTAGGCCCGTGTAAAATGCCTGTTAAGCTGCGACACGTGAAAAATTGGAAAAAGGACGAGAACAAATAAATAATGCGCCCTAACAAAGTGGTATATATAAAACACGCCCCCGTATGGCGAGTCTCACAAAAGACGACTTTCGGATCGTTAAGGCGTAATTTATCTGTACCCCAGTTAGAACTATGTCCACTCGTCTTCCTTGTGGCATGTATATAGGTCCCCTGTATAATAAATATATATATATATATATATATATATATATATATATATATATATTATTATTATATACTATACATTTATATATATATGTACACGTTATATATCTCACCTTGGCTCGAAAAGGGAACGAGGCGAGCGACGTTCACGCCGCGCCCTCCTATAAACCATCCCTCAAATTATTATTTATAGCACTCCCCTTATTTACGAGTATTCTCATCACCGACGAACTCAAGCGATCGTATGAATTTTTTAAAAAACACCTTTTAATTCGTTCATTGGAATTTATCATCGTACATCATACGCGAAAGGTTGCCCTTTATATTTCATCCCCAAGCGGAAGAGAGACAGACTGAGAGAGAGGTACCGTCAATGGAACAAAAAAAAAGTACGATAAAAAAATCTGACCGTTGCCCAACCCGTGCAGAAATTATCGTAGCTATCCAATTGGATTGGATAGCTACGACATACTTGTCACTACTTCATGATAGGAATAGGTTATCGCATTGGATGGCTGCACTAAAACGTCACGATCGTACATTGGATTCTAATCGGGATTCATACGTTGGAATCCAATGTACGAATCCAATTTGAATTCGGGAGGATTTGTACATTACCGAACGGAACCGATACGATACTTGATGGATCCCATCGCATTCTGTCCGTTGAATTTTCTAAACGAGATATACAGGAATACAAAATGAGTGGAACTTGAGGAAGTATGAATCTTGTCTTGAAAAAGTATGAATCGTTTGAAAAAGTATGTCTTAAGGAGGTTGGAGCGGTAGCCACAATGCGAGATTGAATTCGTTTTTTTAAATATATTTGTTATCTAAACTATAGTGAGTCGGCGAATTTGTTGAAATTTGTTCACCCCTGAAGACCTGTGTAGAAATAGTTTAATGTATGTAATCTTACGTGCGGTTAGATGGGAAATACGTCAACGCTACGGGTGATGCATTTTTTTGGCTATTCAACCGATTGTAGTCGATATTTTTAGCCCTCTTAAGAAATTTAGTAAACAGTTAGAAGAAAATAAAACCATCTTTCCCATCGAAAACCATATATATTCAATGTTGAACCATCAAGGCTTGATAAAAGATTACGAATCTTGGTTGGCGAATGAAGAGCATGGTGCCAACCTCAATGTCTGCAAAGGTGCCGTATTTCGGCAACACTTAATATTAATTAATGGTAATAATCTTGCGAAACAAATATAAATAGGTATAATTATATATGACTAGAAATTTCATTGTGAGTTGTATAAAACATTCGCTGCCACAGTTTTTTTCATAATAATCGTCGATAATGTTACACTCTTTCAAATTGGTAGTAAAACAAAAGTTTTTCTTCTTCACGTAGCAAAATTATAAATATGCATAATTTTGCAATTTAATTATATATTTTATGAAAAATTAGCATCTACCGAATTAAATCTATACCATGCAAGTATTTTATTGAGGTTCATTGAAAAAAAAATCGTAAACCGTCATTTGACTGAACTGGACCGCTCCAGCCTCCTTAAAAATCGATTTCAATCACATCACTGAAAATCCACTGGAAGTATCGATTACTATTTATTTCACTGCACTTTGACATAATATCAGCACACACGTAGCGCTCATAAAGCGTGCAGGTTACGTTTCAACACGCCGAGTTTTTTCTCGTGACTTTTCACATATTTTCGATTCGAACGTGGGAAGAATTCTCAAACAACGTTCATCGGGATGCAGAATCCAATTGGATCCTAATGAGGACTGCCTATGTGCAGTGTCCCAAACAAATCCTTATAGAGATGTAGGTGCATTTTGGGACTCCTCAACAAATTGGTGCACGAGATCACGAAACGATATATATTTCTTTGTAGACCCAACAAATTCTCATTGAGAATTTCAAATAAAAAATCTCCAGATAGTACGCGAAGTGCAACTATTTCATGCCATTAAAAATTCCAACAGACCTTTCAGATAACAAAAAAAACAGGTACGTGTAAATAATATAACTTGGTTTTTTTTTTTTAAGAATATTAATAGGTTGAGGTATATAATTGGGTTTGATTTGATCTGTTTGGTGTTTATTTGGCTTCGTTTGGCTTCGGTTGTTTGTTTGTTTGAGTTTGTTTGTATAATAATTATTATATAATTTTTGCATTTAATATATTTATAACATAAGTTATAATATAATTTTCAAATTGATAACAAAATGAAAATAGGGTGGGGAGAGCAGCTCCCCCTACTCTACTGCACCGCAGTGGCAGTGGAGTGGGGGGTATAGTGGAGCGTTTGTTTCGTATGAAATCCAGCTAACGCAGAGCCCTATACCCAGCCTAGCTCAACAAACATATACAGTTTTAAAAGCATTTTCGATGCCAATAAAATTCTGAAACAACGTCAATCGGGAAATAGCGCGATATCCACTTGGTTTATAATGTGGACTAATAGCCGCCTATCAAATCTCTATCAGGATATGGTAGGATCCAGGGACTCCCCAATGAATTTCTGCTTGGGAACACGTTCGGTTGAGCTCTCTTCCATCTTTTTCCCCTGTCTTCGGCCCCTCCATCTTCGCAATTATCGCAATCTCAGCCGAGAAAAGAATAGACCGTGAGCCCCATTCTCGTGCAAATTAATTCGCCGAAATTGCGTGAATTGCCAGCCCCACACGAGGGCCATATATTCGTGACCATCCCAGCCCGTAGAACGAGCCAAGTCGGGATGGCAAAAAAAAAAAGAAAAAAAATATATATTCCCTCGGAGGTTTAAAACGGGGGAACCAGAGTGTCGCTTCAAAGGAGGGCATCTACACGAAGCGAAAATTGCGTGTGCTAACAAAGGAGAGTAAAGAAGAGGAAAGGACACGTGCTAGATCCTCGATCCTCTCGCGGCGAGCCAAGGCAACTCGCGAACGCCCGACTTATTTATTGTGTAATTTAGCAGCGCTCTCCAACATTCCTCGTATCCTTCGAAAGCGGCCTTAAGAGCCGCACACCGAGATATACGACCACCCGAATTTCTACCTGCCGACTTTTGCGGCTGATTCGTCTTCCTCGCTACTGCGATACAGGTCCGAGCGCTCTTGCCCGCTTTTGAACGCGTCTCGAACTCTACCCGTGTACAACAATCACAGCGTGTCTTTTCGTGTCCTGTCGTACGTGGGTTTACACGTGTCCACGGGCGGCCATCTAGATCGCTTACGCGCCCCTACTCCTTAAGGGGTCTTCTCACTTTAGACGCTAAAAAGGATATTTTCATGATTTTTTTTCGATAGGTTTACATTATAGATATTGATATAAAACTTGTTACACTTAAGGGGCTATACCAGTGTGAACTTTGAAAATTTGGGTGATTTTCGGGATTTTTTTTTGGATGAAAAGTACTCGATTAAATGTTTCGGAAAATTAAGGATATATTTGGTTATATTTGACCTATATTACATAATTTTTTCATAGAAAAATATTGAGATCCAAGCGAATTATGCGCTGCCTTAAAAGGCACAAAAAAATTTCCTCCACCGCTGACATGATTCCGGCCGATTGAGTAGCTGAAACTGAAAAAGGAAAAAATGTCGTTAAACTCGAAGGTATTTCCTGTACAGTGACGTAGAATTTTCAAAAAATATCAAAATCTAACATAATAACGTAGTTATGAAAAAAAGTCTGTTTCCTTGCCTATAAAATGGTCGTTTTTTTCAATGCCACATCGTCAATTTTCATCCAATCAAAGATATCCTACGTCATTGTAGAGTAAATATATTTAAGAGTACTCAGTTAAAATTTCAAGTCAATCGGGTAATGGCTCTTTGAGTTACAATGTCAGCAAGTTTGAAGAATCTCATTTCGAGAAAAACGCGCTTAAAGATTTAACTATCGATTTTTGCAAGATAAAATAATACAAATGATAATGATATTCTTGAAAGTTTAAACTGTCGAAAAAGACAAAAAAATAGATTTTTTAACAATGTCACACTGGTACAGCCCCTTAATAAATACACTATCCAAATACATTTTTTTTAAATGTATGTCATTATTTAACCCAAACAAACTTTAAACGCGTTTTTCTCGAAACAACGTTGTTCGGCAGCCTGTTGATAAAATCTTCGAAACTACCGAACCGATCCTTACGGAATTTTAACCACATATTCTTTACAGCTATAGATATATCGCATATCAAGGATTAAAAAAAAATTATATTTACTATTTTTTTTGCCAAAATCGGTGAAAAAACACGTTTTTTAAATGCCCGCCATTTTGTTATTTTTGTATACAGAGTGATTTTTTATCTTGAGACTGCTTAATATCTCGAATAATAACCCTTATACGATAAAAATGTTCCAAATAAACCTTCAATAGTTTCCAAGGGGTAATTTAATCCTACAGAAATTAACCGCCTGCCGGCCCCCCTAGGGTTGGGCGGGGGGGGGGGGGGACTTTGAAATCTTAAATGGGAATCCCTACTTTTCATTACAGCTTCGAATTATACATAAAAAAAATACGTAACTTTTGTCTGAACTTTGTTTTAAATTCGGGTTAGATGGCGCTGCACTCGGTGAAGATTGGGCAACCTTCCTTTTCTTCAAGGGAAATCCCCTATGTTTTATTGCATAATGGAGCTACGTCGAAGAAAAGACTTTTGTCGGAAACATGTTTTTTTTAATTATCGTAAATATCTACTATAATTTTGTATCCGTTCTTAGCTTTACCCAGGATTAAGGACGTGGACCTGACGGAAATTTAATCCCTTTGGGGTGCTTCATTATTGTGAGTCCCCTTGCCTCTCACATTCGGGATATTCGGTAATCGTGAGTCCTCTTGCCTCTCACCATTTAATTCAATAAGTGTTCAAACTGATGACCTTCAACTTCGACGCATTTATTGATCCGTACTTCGAATGATTGTACACAATTCAAAAGTTTGTTCGCTTTAATGTTTGCGCAAGCATTTCTGATTCGTCCAATCATGTTTTCACGAGTTGTTGGCACTTGTTGATAAACTACAGTTTTTAAGAGACCCAACAAAAAAAATCTGGCGACGTAAGGTCTGGCGATCTGGCAGGCCAATGTATCGTTCCCCCTCTACCAATCCAGCGCCATCTATGCCGAATTTAAAAAAAAAGTTCAGACAAAAGTTACGTGTTTTTTTTATGTATAATCTGAATCTGTAATGAAAAGTAGGGATTCCCATTTAAGATTTCAAAGTTCCCCCACGCTCCAACCCCAGGAGGAGCGACAGGCGGTTCATTTCTTCGGGATTGAATTGCCCCTTGGAAAATATTGAAGGTTTATTTGGGACAATTTTTGTCGCATAAGGCTTATTTTTCTGGATATTTAGCAGTCTCAAGATAAAAAAATCACCCTGTATATAAAAAATCGTATAATATGCGCTTTAGCCATTAACATACTGAATCTAAAACCGTTAAATTTTTGTTTTGTTTCGGATGATCCATCCCCGAGTTTTCATCAACAGCGCAAACCTACAATTTTGCTGCATATCATGATCTTTTTCGTGCAAGTACATATTTTTCAACGCATCTCCCACTTGAAACGAATGTTTGGGCACTTAATTTTTGTTTTTCTTAGCATATAAATGTTGGGCCATAAAATAAGGATCATTAACAACAAAAAACGTCTCTACAAAAAAATGCATATTTACCGAAAAACACCGTTCTGAAAAACGTTTGGGGTCCGATCGACCCCACATGCCGTCAGAGGTTCGTGTTGGAAGTGTACTGTCGAAGGGTTAAATAAATCGACGAAGTCATTGTTGACAAATTAATTAAAGTAATGAGGAGTATCGCCTTATTATAAATTGCGCTGTATAGACGTGGCGACGTTGTGGAGTAGTATGATGATTATACTGTCGATATACTGAAAACGCTTTGCTATGCCGTGGTGTAAATCCATGTTGATGGCCGCTTTCGTCACCTCTGGGTAACGTTATCGGCAAGATATCCTATACCTTCAACATTGTTTATCTGCCGGATAGGTTTGTCCGTAACGTATCCGTGGTCGACGAAATCGGACAAAAGTTGATATCATAGTTTTTTCTGTAGATTCCCTCACTATTTTTAATAAATCAAATTGCTGACTAATCACTGTTAATTTTTCCTCGAATTCTGTAGACACCTGCTGAAGCCACGCTTGCCCACGCTATTTTGAGGTTAGACGTACTCACTGCTACTCACGAAGCAGCATCGACGCGGAGAGCACAACGCATGCGTGAACAGGTCAAGCAGTGCTACCACCAATTTAAACAAATCAGACTGATGCGTTGTCACGTTTAGCAGTTAATTTTGTAAATACTAAAAGATTTATTTTAACGATGAATTAATCAGCAATCATTGGGAAACTCAATACATATTGAGCTTTTGGGTAATTATTGATAATAATAAGATGATCTGCACGTATTAATTAAATTTAAATATTGAGAATTTTTTTTGTTTGACACTTGAAATAGATGTATAGTCACTGACAAAACGTCAGTCAAGCACACGCCATCATCGTCGAATTTGACTTCAATTATTATTAACCGTTCGACTGCAGACTGGGTCGTTTTGACCCCATGATCTTTTTCTCGCAAGTATTTATTTTTCAACGCATCTCCCAGTTTGAACAAATTATTGGGTGCGTTTTGTTTTTCTTAAAAGTTACATTTTGGGCCATAAAATAAGGATCATTGTCTACAAAAAACGTCTCTACAAAAAAATGCGTTTTTACCGGAAACAACGATCTGAACAACGTCTGGGGTCCGATCGACCCCACATGCATTCAGAGGTTCCTTACGGGTTAAAAGTGGAAAATTAACATTTCTAAGTGTTAATTTCTTACTAAATGAGCTGTTTGTAATGCTAAATATGTAGGACATGATGTAGCCTTGTAAATCTACGATTCGCCCATTTTGGCCTAACTTTTTGCCCTACGGTTCATCCAACAATAGCTCATCTGGAATTTCTCAATTTTCCGTAAATTGGCACGATTTTCCTCTCGGGGACTAAGCAGACAGCTGGGATAATTGCTTCCGGCGAAATACAGGGAGCATGAGCGCGCGGCCTCGAATTAATGCAGATTCACGGAAAACCGCGCGCACGTTCAATCCGGCAAAGCAATTATCATCGTTATAGTTGTATCGAATATCGAAAATTCCTGATCACCGGTACTGTGGACACGCGGTCGGTGATTGACTATCCCAAGCAGCGCTCGCTTGGACCGATACTTGGATGGGTGACCGCTTGGTTGCGCTATACGGTAGAGCATTAGAACGGACGACGGTCTGGGGTAATGATTGCGGAGAAATTTTGAAAAATTCTGCCCAAAATTTGCTGCAATTCAAATTCATTGGATCTCCATATTCTTACGTATTTATTTTTTCTTCTATATTTATTTGGGATTTGAAACAAATATATGTTAATAAGCATACATTGAACTTATTTCGTGTATATTTTCATTTTTTAAAATAATAAATACATGAGAAATAAATAAAAAATGTAAATAAATTCAAAATTTAAGTAAACATGTTTTATAATCTATATAAATGTAGTTTACGTTGTAAGTAGCCGTTTAAAAAAAAAAGAAATTTCACAAAATAGAGGTTGTTAAAAAAAGTCTCATTTTGGCGAATTTGTTACGGAGGCTTTAAAAATACCAAATATAAAACAAAAGGCTACTCACAACGATAGCTGCTGTAATTATGGAAATGTTGGTTTTTTAAATTGCAAATCGGACAATTATAGCCAGAGTTACGATTCCGGCCAGGTCGAGAATAATCGTTTCGAGAAAAAACACGACTGAATGTTTTAGTATACGTAAATCGTTGCGCTACCTGCGCTCACTAAATCGTCTGTAACTCGGTCAATTTTCAATATTTTAACGCGTTTATTTTTTCACATATTCTCGAATATGTATACATTGAGAAAATGCAAACGTATCGTTTTTTTTACCCGCCTTGAGTGGATACATTTATGTTGCTCCCCAAATATTAAAACTTTATTGGGATTTTTTCTTGAGAATACTTGAAACGCAATATGAAGGAGGTTCGGAAGGTTTATTCTACATGTGTTGACCCACAAAAAGAAAAAAAATTGCGGGTCAGTCATGGCTACAAAATGTAGCCTCAAAATACACTGAAAATGTTTAAATTCGAATATTACATTATATTTATAATATCATACATTTTTACAAAATCAAATTTACAAAATCAAATTTATAAAATCAAATTTACAAAATCAGAAAGTATTATTTCTAATTTTGTAAAATTATCTATTTATACGTATCACTGCGAATTAAAATATTTACGGTGACACGTGTACCCAATTAATTTGACAAAATGAGAAATACCCCTCACACAAGTGCTACAGAATTAGTTATGAATTTCATCCAAAAGTGAATCGAGGACCGGCGCAAAAAATATACAACCAGACAACGGAACGATTCCCCGTGCTGTTCGTTTCAACGGTTCGCTATTTGCGGTTGCGTTAAAACCGCATTATTCAAATAGTGTGTCTCAGCGCTGCAGTTCACGTATGTCTAGAACTTTACACGATTTTTCGCCCTCTCGTCATGGCACCGTACAAGTATCGGCATTTATCCCAGTTTCCGAGAATAAATCAAAATTTATCACCACCGTCGGTTTAGTCGAATATGATATTCATCATCGCGGCTAATTATATTCCCCCCATCGTTCATCGCAGGTCTTTCATGCTTATCAAGATTTTACGACGAACTTATAAATTGCACAGAGGAGCTTCTGCCTCGTTTCATCGTTTTCACGAGCACGATATTTTTTAGATTCCTGATTAAGCTTGCGCGGAGTCGCGTATTAACGCGGGTCTTTGTTTAAATCGTTGCACATTTAAAACGACTGAAAAATTTCATTAAGTCCCGAGGTTTTTCATTCATGTTTTTTTTTTATCACGAAAAGCTCCATTTTCGCGGTAACAAAAAACTTTCGCTGTTTAAAAGGAGAAACAAAAAGAAGGAAAAATAGCGAGTGACTAGCGGTGGGCAATACATCAGAAACGAGAGAGAGGACGTCATACGGACCAACGGAGAGTGGGGTAGAAAGAGGGAGAGAGAGAGAGAGAGAGAGAGAACGAGAGAGATGAAAGAATGAAAGAGGGTAGGTTGAGAAGAAAAAAAGCCGATCCCTCACGGCGAAACGTATCGCTACTCAACGTCTCGCATTTATCACTAGGCCAAGTAACGAAACATTAGTACGGTTAATTAAACAAACTTCTCGAGGTTTTTTCAACCTCTCTTCCCGCTTCTTCTGTCGCTGATGTCGTTATTTTTTCTTGTTTTTTTTTTCCCTCGAGATACTGAATAAGCGAGCAAGCGGTTTTTTCGACTCTACGTTTTGCTTCTACGTAATTACGTTGCTTTTCATCCAAGTCAAGGAGTTGCGGCAACGTTAAAGGATAAGGGGCGAAAAGGAGACGCCGGGGGGAATAAGAGAGAGAGAGAGAACGAGACAGATAGACGGAGAGGGGAAAAAGGCTACAGGGAGGAAGAAGGGTGGTGCTATATATGGAAAACTAGATACGAGAAAACGAGCATAAACAGGGACAGAAAGTAAGAGAGAGAGAGAGAGAGAGGGAGTTAGAGCGTGCAAAAGAGAGGAACGCAATGGTATAAACGAGACGAGGAGGAATGAAGAATCTGTAAGAAAGTTTCAGGGGCTCAAAGTTTCATCTACTATATAGTGATAAGGACGTAGCCAGAAACACGTGTTTTCGACGACACATGGAACGAAATATTGTATCCTCGGAGCAATTCGAGAGAGCAAATGAGCTCTCGGCACGTGTGTGAGTGGTGTTTTTTTTCCCCCTTTTTTTAACGCGTTACGAGTATGAAGAGTATATGTGTGAAGGAAACGAAAGAAAAGACTGTTTCGAATTAGTGCGGTCGTTGTTACTAATGGGGTCGTTTGTTAATAAGAACTAATTTCATCGCAACACGTTTTGTAGATAATGTGTGTGTGTGTGTGTGTGTGTGTGTGTGTGTGTGCGCGCGCGTGTGTGTGTGTGTGTGTGTGTGTGAGAGTGTGTGAGTGTGTGTAAGTACCATTGTTGCTATTACGTACACGGAGCATTTGTTACTGCATCTAAACATATAGGTCACGTGAATCGATCCAGAAATCAAGTACGCGAATAAATTTTTGCAATTAATTTATCTACAGTTCAAGCTGTCACGAAAGATCGACAATTCACAATTTTGGCTTTGGAAAAACCGACAAATGCCGTGGAAGTAATCACCATATATATTGATTCAGTCACCGACAGAGATGGGCGCGCGGTCGGTGTGCGGGCTCGGCGGTCACTGAAGTTAAGCAACATCGGAGACTGCCGATACTTGGAGCGGTGACCACGTGCCCGTGCACTGGTTTGCGCGTCAACCTCTGAATGGGAGGCAGTTTGTCTGAGTTTCCGATGGGTAATACAACTGAAACTCAGCCAAATATAGCCGCCTGTATCGGCCCAGGTCTTTCGCAGTTTCCCTGGGCCCTCGTGCAAATGCGATATAGTAGTGCATTAGGAAGGAGTGGCTGCGGTCAACACTCTGGGGGGGGGGGGGGCTCTGGAAGGATTGGGAATGTCGGAAGGAATGGAAGGAATAAAGGAAGGGATAGTAAAATGGGAAGGACCCCGTACCTCTGAGGAGTACACACACACACACACACACACACACACACACACACACACACACACACACACACACACACACGCACACATAATATTGACTTAGTAATTTTTTAAAATTTATTTATTCATCTAGTCATTTATTTATTTATCCATTTATCCATCTGTTCATTCTTTCATTCGTTCATTTATTCATTTACGAAATTGATATATATATATTTTTGTTTACCTTCCATCTGTACAGGCTTCTTCCCCCTAAATACATTCCCCATATTCCAGTTTATATCCCCATTTTTTTAAATTTATGTATTACTTTATTTATTTATTTATTTATATATATATATATATATATATATATATATATATAAATCGATTTATACGTTCAGTGATACGCATATAGGACCTACACAAGTAAACAAGCACCGATTTGCGGACAATCCGTTGTTGCGATCCTTTGCAGGTCACAAGGGGCTCATTATTGAGTACCCGATCGGATTTAAGTCCTGCAATAATCATACATGTATGTATATATATATATATATATATATATATATATATATATATACGCGTATGTTCTCTCATCGATAAATCGTTGACCTTCGAATCTCCTCTTTGTCCTTAAACTGTTCTCGTATTCGATCGACCGTTACTTCAGCAGTGCGGGGCAGATTAATATATCCTTGTGTGACGATTACGAGGTCATCGAGGAAGAGATTTCGTTTTTCGTTCGCGCCCATAGAGCTTGTCATCGCTGACAAGTTATGTACACGATATATATATCGGGCAATTGAATGCCACGCGAAGATCCCTCATCTTCACTGGAAATATTCGGAGACGTTTTGATGGTTCTTCATGTGTATTTAATTAGCCGACACACACACACACGCGCGCGCGCGCGCGCGCGCGTGTGTGTGTGTGTGTGTGTGTGTGTGTATATATATATATACACACCATTTGTGTCGGTTTCTATAGAAGCCCAGGTTCATATTATGGGATGCGATCTGAAGCGTCATCGTGTACACCCAAGAGCGCGGCGACTTCAAGAGGATATGCCTAACAGGTGATTACCTTGCGTTAATTATTAAGCGACTTGAAGGCTTGGGGTCTCGGATCGCACCAACGGGCCCAGTGAATAGCCGAACGAATAAGTAAGAGATATATATGCATTCACCCATATCTATTGCGCGCTGGCAAAGACACAATCATAATAGACATGTACATACATATTTAGATGTGAATAGCCACAGCCATAGATGTGTGTGTGTTTGTATGTGTGTGTGTGTGTGTGTGTGTGCGCGCGCGCGCGTGTGTGTGTCTACACACACACACACACACACACATATATATATATATATATAGGGGATATATAGGGGAAGGTGAGTTCCGACTTCACGCAACCCGCGTAGTAGCCTATTGTCCCAATACTTTCAGTACTCCAAATCAACGACTCTTGGGGGGGGATCCCCATAGGCAGCCGAAAATACGCGAAATTTCAAGATTTTTTTGTGTTGAAACTATTCATTATACGTAATAAAAATTTATGCACATATAACACTTTGAATTTTACAATTTTTTTTTATATTTAGAACCGATGGCTGTATGACACTTGCTTCACAGACGATTGCCGCCTGATTTGTTCCACGACGTGCAACGTAACGCCTGGTGTATTGATCTGAAACGTCAGAAATAAGAAGTTTTAGATTTACGAGACCGACACGCTCCATGTGAACCTAAATAATAGCATAAAAAGGGATAAATTAAAAAATGTGTGTTTGAAAAAATGGGTGAATATTCAGAAGTGGGCTCCTGCTAGAATCAGGTTAATTTCCGGATGTTTGTTTGGGTTTGTATAACCCAAACAAACCCAAAAAAAAATTAGCCTGATTCTAGCAGAAGCCCCGCTTCCGAATATTTACCAAAAAAAATGTTTTATTTTTCATGAAACTTTTACTATATTGCTTGCTAACGAAAAAGTAGTTTTTTTCCAACAATTTTTCAGGAATTTTAGATTCATGTAGACGGTAATTATGTTATCTAGAAGCGTGCGAAATTTCAAAATTATCGATCAATTAGTTTTTGAGTTTGCTTGTAAGAGGTTCACGAAAAAGTGGTTTTCAGGAAAGCAGGTTTAAAGTTTTAAGACTCAAAAATTTCGTAATTAAAGGATCTACCGATTAACCTGCGTGTCCTCGTGGAATTCATTTTTGGCCATAAGCCCTTTACGTTATGAGTAAAGTTACGAAATACGAAATATCTCAAGCACTCCCTTAAGGGGAGTGCTTGAAATTTCAATAATAAGATTTTTTCGTTGCCTGTTTTTGTGCCTGGGGTCTTAACTTTTATTAGTTAATTAGTTTACTTCGTCACAATGATTTTGGGAAAATTCTAAAAGTCGACCGAATTACGACAGTTTTGTGAAGGATCAATTCGCCCACTACGCTACATGCAAACTTTCTTCTTCTGCTTTTTTCTTAAAATGATGTTTTATGAATAGGTGTAGGTTGTATTTTTGAATCTATTCATTCAATCCGCTGCAAATTTGGAGAAAGCATAGTTTTAAACATTTTCTATCGTACGACCGATTGCTTTTCTGATATTTTGACTCATTTGTTAATAACAAATTATGAAAGTTTTTTTTGTCACAAATTGAACTCTTATTTTCTACCGTTGTCCGTCTACGTAATGTCAAAAATGTCAAAAAAGTATCCGGTCATGCGAAAGTTTTATTATTAAACTAAAAGGACATTTTATTTATTTATTTCTGATGATCCTAGTTTCCAGAACCACCAACACCGATGGGCCATACAGCAACAGCGACACTCTGTTCAAATAATTATTACTTCATAGTTTATCAATATTTTTCAATTAAAAAAATACTCAACCTTGCGAAGACTATATATCAATTGTGTGTAAAATTCCGACCTCATCATCGCAGCACTCTCGTCGGACGGAAATATTGAAAATCAGCCTGCTAAGGAAAAAAAAACGATTAGTTGAAAAAAAATCTACAGACCCTTCGTAAAACAGTTTGATGTGCCCAGCACAACAAATCAAACGAGTACAAAATGTCAGTTTCCAATTTGAGTATTTTTGAAAAACGCGGATCCATTACTCCTCCCCAACAATTTGTTCAGTTCCGTATCATCCAAGGCAACGAAATACATTGGCTAGTAATTTCTAGTAAAGTCTATATCACACAACTACATCGAGTACAGAAATTCGTAACATTCATTAAGGGGGGGAGACACCTTCAGGCAAGGAAAATATTTGCAGATTTTCATGATTATTTTTTAAAGGAAATATTTCTTCCCCATTTTTGAGACTTAGGTTATGTTTTATTACTACTTTTGTCTGTTACATGGTATTTTTTGATATTATTGATCTTCAAAAATGGCGGAGGTATGGCACGGTATTCTACCCTGCATTTTCAAAACTGGCGTGACGTAAAGCTAATCGAAACTAATCGACTGATTCTGATGAAATTTGGTATAAATCTTTCTAACCTCATTATTTTAAATATGACCCTAAATGTTTTTGAAAACTAAAAACGAAAGTATTTTTTCAACATGTAGCAATTTTTTTGGAAAATTCAATCTTCTCGGTTCAAAGCATACCATTTCATCGAATTTCAACATTTCTCTTTTTTTCTTGTTTTATATTCTGCATATGGGTGTTAATAAAAGATAAATCTGCGTTCATTTTTTTCTTCAGATTAATCCCGCTGACGCCGGGTCTCACGCAGTCTGACAACATTCGCAGCAATCCATTCAGAAGACCGTGCCATACTTTTGCCATTTTCAAAGATTTTTTTTTAGATACCATCTAACAGCGAAGGTAGTAATAAAAAAAACCTTAAATCTCAAAAAATTGTGAATAAATCTTTCCCTTTAAAAAAAATCATAAAAATCAGCAACATTTTCCCCGCCTGAAGGTACCTCCCCCCGCACCCGCCTTTATGGAGCCAATGCATCGAGCAGTCCAGTCCAAACGTTCAATCCCAAAAATACCAATAATTAAAATGCTGTATTACCTTCGGCTCCCTCTTTTTTCTCCGCTTCGTTCTGCACCCTTCCCGCGGAATTTAATAGGCCAAAGGAAGAAAAAGCCCAAAAATGCGTAACTGCTTCGCGAAAGGAGGAAGATTGTACCAGCATTACGTTGCCCTTTTTTCGTCGATAAAATGAACCGAGAGAGGACCGAGAGTACGCGCGCGTCGAGATTCAGTTGAGTACACGATTTTTCCATGCCATTCGTGCGCGGATGCATTCCGCAAACTGATTGATTACCCCATCGCGCGTCAACGTGCGCTCCATTCGATACGAGAGTCATATACTTCGTATAGTCGAGAGCTTCATCAGGCAGCACTCGATGTGTACACGAGAAGAGTGCCCAACCCCCCCCCCCCCCCCAACCCACTGTGCGTCCTGCTCCGATCACGTGGAAAATGTGCTCCTCTGCGTTGTTCGGTGAAAACTTCAACTTCAATTTCAACGACATTCCGGGGCACTTGTGACACGAGCTCAGAATTCACGATCGCATAGGGAAACGAGTTAGTGTGGGTGTATACATGGATGATACGAGGGACAATTCACCTCTCTCTCTCTCTCTCTCTCTCTCTCTCTCTCTCTCTCTCTCTCTCTCTCTCTCTCTCTCTCTCTCTCTCTCTCTCTCTCTCTCTCTCTCTCTCCCTCTCTCTCTCTCTCTCTCTCTCTCTCTCTCTCTCTCTCTCTCTCTCTCTCTCTCTCTCTCGCTCTCTCTCTCCTGCCATATGGCTGCCTCTCGAGACCCACTCACTTTCGTTCGATCCGCTGATTTTTAATTGATCAGACCGGAAATGCCAGCTACGAACGAACCATTGCGTCCTTCTCTTCTCCTTATTTTTTTACACCAAAATCTTCGGAAAACTCACGGAAAACCTACAAAGCTGCTTCGCCAGGTCGGAAAATGACGAAAGAAGGAAAATTACCAAGCTTGATGTACGGCTATACACTTATGGATCATTTTCGCCATCGGCGGTTCAATACTGACTACAGACGAATGATGATTACCCGTCATTTCGTAATTCTGGGCTAATCAGGATCATTTTTTCACCTGTTTTTTTTTGTTTCTTTTGCGGTTCTCGATTTTTTCAGGTACTTAGGCGACTGTCCCTCGATGCATCCTGTATACCTGCCAATGTTCCGACCGTTCCGGAACTGCCCTGTAATTTGGGGATTACTGTCAAGTCGATTTATCAAACTTTGGTGATGATTATTACTATTATTATTATTATTACATCCACCCACATAGGTACATGTATGTGCATATTGGCTTTGAAAGTAAGGCCTTTTGGACATGTGAAAAAAATTGTCGTTTTTTCGTTTATGGGCTTAAATGATGTATAAAATCCCAAATATTATATGGTTGATATGTATGAACATTCAGAAAATTATATGGTCCGAAAAAAATTTGTTATACAACATTAAATGCGTGTTTCTCGAAACCATGTTTTTAAAATTTGGCGGACTCGTAGCTCCAACAATTTTTAACCGATTGACTTCAAATTTCAACCGTAGCTTCTTACAAAGAAAGGTTGCGAGATCGATCACTCCAATTTCGATGAAATTTGGCATGCTTGTAGAATGGGTGAAAATAGACGGCAGGTAATTTTTTAGATCTGCGGAACCTGATTTTTAAGGGTCGAAACGCACCCTCGAAAATTGGGGTGTTTTTCGTCGAGAGATGTGAAAAAATTTCAAATTGCAACAATGTTTATTTTTTCGTGTACTTTCGTGTACTATACATTGGAGATGAGAACGATAACGTTATCGACGAAAAACGAAAAACACCCCTATTGTCGAGGGTGCGTTTCACCCCTTAAAAATCGAGTTCCGCAGATATAAAAAAATACGTGTCCCATATTTTTGTCCATTCTACAAGCATGCCAAATTTCATCGAAATCGGAGAGATCAACCTTGCAACCTTTCCTTCCTAGAGAGATTTTTTTTAGCGGACTACGCACGGTTTTCAAGATCGATTAACAAATATGGTTTTATAAATAAATTAGCGCCATGTTTTTTGTCGAAAGTTCGACTTTTTTCATAATGGTGTCAAATTTGCAAAAATCATTATTTTGTTAAAATCGTGTGTACTTCGCTAGAAAAACATGTAGGTTATGAAAAAAAAGTTTGTTCTAGGTGCTACTGTGCGACTCCAACGAGGTCGCCCGTGAAAGGCCTCAAAAAAGACGTTCACTTTCTACTGACCTCCGTGCCGCCGTATTGTATTTTTTCGGTAAATTAAAAATGTATTCGAGTACCTATAGATATGTCAAATGAACCCTCCTAACCTCATTTTGATTGATTCATTAGTACTTTTTT
The DNA here is from genome assembly GCA_964007375.1 of Ophion obscuratus. NCBI lineage: Eukaryota > Metazoa > Arthropoda > Insecta > Hymenoptera > Ichneumonidae > Ophion > Ophion obscuratus. Next base: position 21,130,995 of record OZ023315.1, on the reverse strand, counting down.
TTGAATGCAAAAAAAACGCCTTGTTTTCCGACCATCAAAAGGTATATAAGGCCATAAAGTTTTGGATGTGTTGATCGCAAAGTCCTTAGTATAACTTTTTCGCAGTAATCTAGATAGAAAAAAATACCGTGTTGCTTTTGATTACCTTTATCATGTCTGAGCCTCGCACCCTTAATTTTCATTTTTTTTCGTGGCAAAGAAAAAGAGTTCCAAAATTCCCAATCGTCAGAAAAGTTGGAGATTCGTGATAGCAAATTGAATGCACACGTCATTGAGGATTACATAAAAAATTTACAATTAATTTATTGTCGACACATTTTACAAAAGTTATAAAAATTACAAAAGTTACAAAAGGTACAAAATTTACAAAAGTTAGAAAAAAATACGTTAAATATTGTCAAGGAATTTATTGTCAAATGTCGCTACAAAAGATGTGTTTTTGAACGAAAGATATTTGATTCGCGGAGCCCAGAACTGGGAACATTGCCAATTTATTGATAAACGACGATTTTGCCATCTGGTGTACTTCATATCGCGATACTGTAAATCATGGCAATTGCACCGCTCGCGGATCCTTCAGTTGTGCACGTTTGCGTGAAATATGGAGACGTCATCTGCATTTTTCTGATTGCTCTCGAAACGCACTTCTCCTGATGTATGTGCCTGTCAATAGACCGGCAGCCTACACTGGCAGGGAAAAAATGACTCAATTGAAATTCGAAAATCTCTCTGGGCAAAAAATAACTCACGCAATTTTGCCGGAAAATATTTGGTTGTCAGATAATTTCTCTCTTCTCATTCTTCTGCAATAACGTTAATCTCTATATAATTTTCACGTCAATATTACCACGGTTCTATATTAATATTTAAATTTCTATATAAATCATAAACGCGATGATCGATTGCAAAAAAAAAAATTGACTGGAATTCTGGACCTGATGCGAAAGCATGTAAAATGTAGTCTTTTCAGAAAGGTTTTATTTTCAAATTCTATATAATGACTCGGGGTTAACAACGTGTCCAAATTTCAAGAATCTTTCCTTTTTTTTATCACCTGTCATGATTTTCCGTGCGCCTTGTCAGGTTTTCACAATCCGTAAGAAGTTCACCGGAGTGTTGCTCACCGGCACTCGATTCCCCCCGCTCTGCCATATCTTACTTGCGCCCGGGCACAGGGAAACTGTCGAAAACCAGTGCCGATAAAGTCGCCCATACCCGAGTAGAAATCCTGCTCCGGCTACAAAAAAGACCTGATCAGGCATCCTGATCTTTTTTCATGTCGCGATCATGACTCTTTATCAAGCCCTGATAATTTTTGTGACACTTTCCCTGATCTCGGTCTGATCAGGGTAAAAAATCAAGGCCCCATCAGGGGGCTTGACAGGCAGTCCGAAGAGAGAAGTTCGCTGTTGCTTCGGAAACCACTATCGCATCACATTCTTCATTGCACTGTCAAAAAAATATTTTATTCAAATAGGATCTATTTTAATGAAATAAGCTTTTTACTACGATCCCATTTGTTTCAAATATATTTTTTTTTAGAATATTCAATAGAATATTTCATAAATCCAAAATAAATTGAAACACTTCATTTACAGTTCTACTACGATGATTTTGTATCATAATCCGTCATTCCCTGACCTTCTGAATGGATTTTTTCGAAGAAAATTTTCTGCATCCACATGGGATCGAACCCTACTTACCTATAGCTACGCACGCTACCCCTATGCTATCGAATGTTTGTAGCATTTCGGTGGCATAAGAGACCACATTAATTCCTATAATTAAATTTTGCATCACATAAATTATATCAATTAGTTAATATCAATGTGATAATTAGAGAGTTTTATCGAATATCATGCTATAGATTTTTCAAACATAACCTATTTATAACTCCCCTCTCTCTCTCCACCCCTCTCTACCCCGTCCCCCTCGATGTATGTATTGCAATCAAGACGGACCATTAATTCAATCAAACAGAAAAATGTCTCTACAAAAATTCCATCCAATTTAAATAAAAAAAATTTAATAGATAAAGTTAGTGGATTCAATAAAATTGTTTTTTGAACAGAGGAAAAGGAATCACAGATTTATTAGGAATAAATAAAATATTAGGAATAATAAAAAATGTATGCATGGAGTGGACAATACGTCTCGACGTTTTGACGACGCGCTAATATATATATAGTACGTCTGGTGTTTGATAAGACGTTAGGAATGTAAAAGGCACCAAACTGTATATAGGTCCAGTTACTTGATGATTGCTTAAAGCTAGCCAGATCAGGCAAATTGAATCAAGCCGTAAGTCCAGTTGCCTGACCATCGCCTGAAGGTAGACTGATCAGGCGAATTTATGCAAGCCGTAAATCCACTTACTTGACCATCGCCTAAAACTAGCTGGATCTGGCAACTGGAGAAAACAGTACATCCAGTTGCTTGACTATCACCTGACACCAACCGGATCAGGCAAATTGAGGCATACCTAAAGGCCTTAGGCCACTCTAGAGGTCGAAAAAATAGGCTTTTGGGATTTTTTTATAGAAAAACTAGAAAATAAATCGAGATTACAAAAAGGGTGTTTATCATACATATCATTGACTATATACAATTATTTTTTGAAGTGATCCATTTTAAAATGGCGGCTGTGCAGCGATTTTACGATGACGTCTCCGTTTTTCCGCGGTCCACGGCCGGACAAACAGATCCTGCAATTTTTTAATTCCCAGGCAGGAAATCCAAAGGGTGACGATGGAAACAAGCTTGTGCGAGCCTTGTTTCACCGAGCCTGAGTGAGACAGACCTGGGCCAGGTTTCTTTGCATCGTTTGGAGCAGCCTGGAACCAAGACTGGCTGCTTAGCCTAAACTCAGGGTTATTTCAAGCTGTATTCAGCCGGTAAATTTTAAGGCTAAAAAATCAAGGCTGGATACAGGCTTGTTTCAGGTTGTGATAGAAAAAAAGTTACAAATAATATTTTTTCTGTACTTTTATGAAAAAAAAAAATTTAGCAATAAATGCGAGAACATTTTGAAATTGTGTATCTGCAAAAAAAATTACGCTACTGACATTTTACTTCGTCCTCTATCTTAATTTTCTAAATCAATTTGACGCAATAAACATTCTTTACAAATTTATTAAATTTACCCCAATCTGGAATATAGAAAACTAAAAACAGGCCTCATATAGCCTCGAGAAGAGTTTGGGATAAGCCTGGTCATAAATGATCGTGAAGGCTTCATTAAGGCTCGTTTTGGGCCTTGTTGTTTCGTCTTTTCAGGCTCAGTACAGGCTTTCCTACCAGCCTTTGGTCAAGCCTGTGTGCAAGAGCCTGAACCGCGTTATCATTCAGAGGTTCAGCTAGGCCTGAAATCAGGCTGGTGCTGAGCCTGAATTTAAAAAATGTGAGCCTTGTTTCAGAGCTTGGCGAGCCCTTTTTTCATCGTCAATTCCTACCTGGGTTATAATGAGTCAATCATTTTTTTCGATTCTATATAATAACTGCTGTAGAAGTACGTAGGATTTTTTCGATATATTGATTTTTGGCCAAATGGCGCACTTCTAAAGTGGAAAGTGAAAAACTTGCCTCAAAACTCGTTAGATAATTGTTAATAACAAATGAACTATGCAATATTTGAAAAAATCCTACGTACTTCCATAGACAATGTGTTTTTCAAGATATATTTAACATTTCAAGTGTATCGGTCGAAAATTGTCTGAGTGATGTTTCCGGCCAACGTAAAAAATGCAGTTTTGAGTAGCTCGCTGCGGACCAGGCGGCCTTGTACTAAAATTCGAAAACCGAGTACTTAGAGATTTTTCCCGGCCATAATCTTTTGGGACATCATTTTTGAGGTCCTAGGGGACCATTAAAAACAAACGATTTTTCGAAAATTCCAGAGCGGCCTAACCCCTTAAGTAAGGCCTCCGTACTACGTAATCAGACCCGGATTAGGCTAGCCTGACAACATTTCTAGTCGGGTACTTTGACGCCTCTTCAAATGTGTTCCCCATCGGAAGCTCGGGGAAGCTGCTCGACCAAGTAGTCACCCATCCAAGTATTGACTCAGACGGTTAAGTATTGGTTACTGCTTGACATGAAAGATCTTCGACACCCCACACCGACAGTTCGTCCTTTCGCTTCGTATTCTAACCCATATACAACCAGACTGCACTGCTAGTCAAAGATGGGAAACACAAATTCCGCGACTTTGTTGCATCGCTTAGCGGTAAAAAAAATGGGCAAGTGAACATGGCATTATACGCGATGACCAGGATCCCGGATGCTTTTACAGCGAGATCATGTTTCTTTCCCCACGTACGAGCGTGAAAGCGTTTACAACGCTCGTGGAGAACGTGCCGGTGACCGTGTGACATTCTTTGATGCAGAACTTCTCGTCTTCGCTAATGAACTTCTTATTCGCGCTTTTGTGAACGAGACTCTCTCTCTCTCTCTCTCTCTCTCTCTCTCTCTCTTTAGTGACTGCGCGTGATCCTCGGGGGACGAAGGCGACCGGGTAATAAGGCAAAAACGATACGGGACGAAGGGGAGAAATTGAGAAGAGAAGATAAACGAGTATAGCTGAGCGAGAGAAGAGAGAGGAGTGGCGAAGAGAGGGTCCATGATCCGCGGGAGAGTGGCTTTGCGCCATTTGGGAATTCTACGTGGATTGGCGGACCCCCCCCCCCTCTCGCCCTCTCTCTCTCTCTCTCTCTCTCTCTCTCTGTCTCTCTCTCTCTCTCTCTCTCTCTCTCTCTCTCTCTCTCTCTCTCTCTCTCTCTCTCTCTCGCTCTCTCGCTCTCTCGCCCTGTACAAGCGGTCGAAAGAGAATTTGTGAAAAAAAATATATAACGCGAGCAAGTTCCAGCAAGGAGCAAGAAAGATCCAAAGACTCAGAAAGAGAGAGAGAGAGAGAGAGAGAGAGAGAGAGAGAGAGAGAGAGAAATTCGTGAGCGGGTGCGCGTACCCGGTCAAAGATTGCAGCTTTCCTGAACTAATTGGAGACTGAATGGGAGTCTCCTTGGAAGCCAAAGATGGAAAGAGGAGAGAAATAGAGCTCGGGTGAGCGAGACGGATTTCTGTTGTATGCCGCGTGCGTTTGCCGTACGAGCGCTTTGGCGAGGAAGCCCCTCGGAGAATGTGTCGCTCGTATAGAAGTTGCCGAGCGATCGAGGCTTCTTTCCGATTTGTTACACGCGAGCAGGCTATACCTCCGCAAAGATGGAAATAATGTGACGCATCGCGAGGAAACAGCGCTCTCGGACCATCTACCTGCCGCAATGCCGTCAATGATGTCTACCGTTGGCCGGGGGCGGGGGGACTCATCTTAAAAGCCCTTAAAGGGGAACGTGCCTCGCGCACAAACATCGATCCCTACTCGCACCCACGCTCGTCACTTGCGTGCGTGTATTCCTGCCCATAGACGCTCGTCGAAGGGTAACGAATTTCATCGACGAAAGAAATAGAAAATGAAAAATAGAACGAGACGCGTCGCGCGTTTTCATTTCTGATGCTCCATTGTACTTGTCCCGAGTAAAAGCCACCCAGGAATTATGTCGGAGAAATTCTTTTCTTGCCTTCGACCTTTGATGAGCGACGCTATTTTTTTGTTGTAGGAATGGAAAAACCAAGTTTTTGGTTACTCGAGTATCGGCTGGAAAATGTTTTTTTTTTTTTGTAATACTGGATTCATTGGACATAGACCTAGTTGAACTTTGAGAAAATATGGATTTTTTAGCTTTCGAGGGATTTTAAAAATTTTACATGGCAGATATTCGTTGAAAGTTTCTAGACGTGGGCACTTATTTCAAAATTTCACATTTCACATATTTTTGAAAATTTCTAGACGTGGGTACTTTTAGGTTGGACTATGGATACCGGTTTTTCGATAATATTGCAAAACCGGAATTTTGGACCAAAAATCCGATATTGAAAAACCGATATTGGACTCTACCCAAGTAGGAATTGACGATAAAAAAAGGGCTCGCCAAGCTCTGAAACAAGGCTCACATTTTTTAATTCAGGCTGAGCACCAGCCTGATTTCAGGCCTAGCTGAACCTCTGAATGATAACGCGGTTTCAGGCTCTTGCAAACAGGGTTGACCAAAGGCTGGTAGAAAAGCCTGAACCGACGAAACAACAAGGCTCAAAACGAGCCTTAATGAAGCCTTCACGAGCATTTCTGACCAGGCTTATCCCGAACTCTTCTCGAGGCTATACGAGGCCTGTTTTTAGTTTTCTATATTCTACATTGGAGTAAATATAATAAATTTGTAAAGAATATTTATTATAAATTATATATAAAAAATATTTTTAACAACAATACTTTCGATGTTTATTGCGTCAAATTGATTTAGAGAATTAAGATAGAGGATGAAGTAAAATGTCAGTAGTGTATTTTTTTTGTAGATACGCAATATCAAAATATTCTCACATTTATTGCTAATTTTTTTTTTCATAAAAGTACAGAAAAAATATTATTTTAAACTTATTTTATTTATCACAACCTGAAACAAGCCTGCATCCGGCCTTGATTTTTTAGCCTTACAATTCACCGGCTGAATAAAGCTTGAAATAACCCTGAGTTTAGGCTAAGCAGCCAGTCTTGGTTCCAGGCTGATCCAAACGATGCAATGAAACCTGGCCCAGGTCTGTCTCACTCAGGCTCGGTGAAACAAGGCTCGCACAAGCTTGTTTCCATCGTCAGCCTTTTGATTTCCTACCTGGGTAATAACATCGGTATTTCGATATCAGAGTTAAACAAATTAAAATATCACTACAATTTTTATTATTTTCATTTAAGTAACCTTCACTTTTTTTAACGTTTAACAGCTTTAAAATATTATTACCTACTTTACTTGAGGGCAACTTCTGATGCCCTCTGTTTTTTGCGGTCATTGTTTCAACAATGTCGATCCCGTTGATGAAAGTGATCATGCTGTTGGTTGCATGGCACAATTCATGCCGTTTGTTTGTATTCTGGCAGCTACTACTACGCTGACTGGCATGAAACGTCCTAATTGTAATTTTGCCTGCATAATACTTGTTTTGTCTTGCATAAAAGGTCCTAATTTTTGTTGACTTATTTTACGCTGTGTTGAATATATTTGAAAACATAGCAGAGTATGCTTATAAATTTATATTAAATTATTATCTCAACAAGAGACTGAGATTTTTAATCTTACGTCGACATACTGGGTCAGTTTGACCCGGACGAATTTGAAATAAAATGTTCACCTTCGCAAAATTGAAAACTTTTAATAATTTTGAATAGTCAATTACTTTGATGTTTTTCCAAATTTTAATTGTGCAGACATATTGAAAAATGTTTGAAGTGTATCCCTGATTTTCAGTGAAAATTGCATGAAGTACTGTCTGGATCAAATTGACGCAGTGTGTCAAAATCGTGGCCAAATACAAGTGTGTCAATGAAGGGTTAATAAGTACTGTGGCTTCACTTAACTATACACTATTATTTCTACAACTTCCATTTTTTATTTTCAACATTCTAACGTTTTCAATCAAGGTTTCACAGAAATGTCGGAAAATAGCGAAATAACGATATACCGATATTACAAATTGATTCCTAATATCGAAATAATACCGGTTTGAACGCATTTTTCTCAAAATAACTTTTTCAAAATCGGCGACGACAATATCTCAGAAATCACTGCACCGATTAACTTCAAATTTTACCAGCTTCTTTTACACATCAAAAAGCAGTGCTTCAACTAAGGCATTTTTTTCTTTCCATGCGTAGTTTTTTTTATCAACGAAAATGGAGCGCTTTTTTGCCGAGTATTGATACTTTCACTTTGGACTGCAAATATTTTTTTCAAAAATCGTTATTTTATTAAATGCTTCGTCCAACCATCAGATCATTTCATGCGAAAACTAATAATATAAATATTCAAAATATTTATAAATATTTTTCAATACAAAAATTGTAAAAGATCGTCAAAACTATGCTCTTTGATGTAAAAAAAAATTGAAAACCTGTACACTTTTTTTTGTTTTAAATTGACGAAAATCCCTTTTTTTCCTGCCACGAGCTAGGTGAGCCTTTATATTATATGTAACTTGTGTTAACAATTTTTTATGCACCAATAGAAGTTACACACGCAATCGGATTTGCGAAATATAAGTAAAACAGGTGTTTTTTTTTAAACATTCGGTGCGAGAATTGCGTTCGTTATTTTTATTATTTGTAAAAAAGGATCGTTCTTTTTCTTTTAACTCGGTCTCTTTTCGGTCTCCAAGCGTGCGTTTCGAATCAATATTTGACGTCTCGCACGAAATTCTTCCGAGCCGGTCTTTTTGAAGAGCCCACAAATTAGGCGACCCTTTGAAACACGAAACGAGCCATAGGAAGAATTTGGGAGAAATCGTGTAATCTCTATTCAGACGGCATTCACGACCCACAATGTTACTGTCGACGACTGTGAGCTCCGAATAATAGACGCAGTCGTCGCGGTGTATTTTTTCCCATATTTCCATTTACGATTACGTATTTTTTTCGTTGAAATGTCCATATTACTATTTATCATCAGGTACTATTTTTGTCGAAAGATCTATTGCCAAGTCTTCATTTGTCGTTGGGTAATTTTTTTACAAAAACGTCCATTTTTTCGTAGAAATGATAAAAAATTCACAGAAATTTCAATGTGTTCGTAGGAATTTTATATTTTTGTAAATGTTTTGTAGATTTTGTTGAATGGAATGATTTGTAAATAGTTGAACTGATCGGTAATAAAAAAAACTAACAGTTTTTATTCGATAGAAATAACTAAAAGTTTTTTGTCGAAAAAAAACTTTTAGTGTTCTTTATCGAAAAAAAACTTAGTTTTTTTATTTCCGATCAGTTCAGCAATTTACAAATTTTTCCGTTTTTCAATGGTGTATTTTATCGTCTTTTATCATTAATAATCTAATTGTCGTGTTTGAATAAATTCCAATCGGCCTCCTGCAGGATCAACGATTTCGGTCCTTTAAAACGTTATTTTATCGTGGGCAATTCCCATTTCTCTGCTGGTCCATGAACGAAAAACGAAAATACCACCGAGACCACGATCGGGCTGTATATTTCCTCGAAACACTGTACACACACACACTCCCACACACACACACGTGCACAACGGCCGAGCTGACCACAGATTTATTTTCTCTCCCCACGGTGCTATACGAACCTGGTGCTCGGCTCCGGGTTATACAGCCACCGAATTTCTTAATAAGGTGGCAGGGTGGGCTTTTGTTTGAACTTCTCGACTGGGTCAATATTGCAGCTAACCCGGCTACCGCAGCAACGATACGAAAGCCGAGTTGAAAGTCCAGGCTTTGTTACACACACTAATATATATATATATATATATATATATATATATATATATATATATATATATATATATGTATGTATGTATGTATGTATGTATGTATGTATGTATGTATGTATGTATGTATGTGTGTATGTATGTATGTATGTATGTATGTATGTATGTATGTATGTATGTATGTATGTGTGTATGTATGTATGTATGTATGTATGTATGTATGTGTATATATGTTTGCTCGTAGCTAGCATTGTCTCTACCAAAAAGGGTGTTAAGAACCATCAAGAAAAAATAATTTAAAAACAGAGGAGTTTACGAGTTTTTTCCACGATTCTTACCTCCACAAATGTCGATAGTGGCGTCCGGCCCATGCTTTTTACGTCAAAAGCGCCCAGCATACCTTGGAACGCAATTATGTCACGAAATGTACAAGTCACCATTCAAATCACTCGTTTTATTATTTACGATTTATTTACGCTCACTTTCGGATGGTTTTTATTGAAGTTTTTACGACTGAATTTCATTAGTCATTCACTATTGACGAAAATTTTTACTTTTCGTCGACATTTGACTATTTTATGGCAAGAATTTATTATACGTTCTATAAGTTACGATTTATGGCAGGACACCACTGTGACGGTTAAAAAATAGATTTTTGAGGTATTTTTACATTTTTTTGAGGTATGCATATTCAAAGATGTATGAGAGAATTTTCAAGTTGAAATATTGAAAATTGACCAAGTTAGAGATGATTTAGTGAGAGCAGGTAGCGCAACGGTATACGTTGGTGAAACTTTCAATCGCGTTTTTCTCGAAACGAATTTTCTCGACCTGGCCGGAATCATAACTTTAGCTATAATTTCCAATTTTCAATTTGGGATTTTCAATTTTGTCAATGTCCGATTTTCAATTTCGAAAAAACCAACATTTCCTTAATTACAGTGTAGCTGTCGTTGTACGTAGTGCTTTTTTGGTAACTCTTTAGATAAGTAACTTTTCCGAAAAATAAGCCAGAAATCTATTTTTTACTATTTTATCGTTTATTGGATTATTAGTAATGATATTCGGTCGGGGGAAGCTGAACATTTTTATTAGCAAATTTTTTATGAACAAAAAATCGTCATAATTAATTTCGAATTTTTCAAAAATTTCTGTATTAAAACAGGGGAGGATTTCAGCTCCCCCGACTGAATATCATTATTTATAACTCAACAAATGAGAAAATAGCAAACAAAAAATGTGCTCATTTTTCGAAAAGTCACTTATCTAAAGAATTACCCTTCTTTTCTTCTTAATTTAGTATTTTTAAAACCCCCGAATATAAGGAAAAATTTCGCCAGAATTAACTTCTTTTGAACGCCCAGCATTTTGGGAATTTTGTTTTTCGAAAAACAGATACGTCCAACGAGAACTAAATTTATATAGATTGTAAAACTTTTTTATTTTCGGAAAAATATTTGAAAAAAAAACGTCCTTCCTCATTCGAGCCCACTTTTGAGTGGTTTCTGCAAATTTAAACAGCTTCATTTTATTATCAATTCCCCAATGACGAAACCTTCTTCAGTTTAATAACGTCATGAGTATGATTTTTTTCTGCATCACATTAATTATACAATCTATGTTCGAAAAGCTGACTTTTTGGAGATTTTTGTGCATATTTTCGCGGCTGATTTTGTTATTAATTTATTATTGACAAAATCTCTAGTTGTTTGACGTTGTACTATATTTCTAAACGCATTGAATTTGGTATTAATTTTATCATATACATTATGTACAGATAATATATCGATTGTCATTCGCGTTTTTTTTTAATATTTTTTTTACGGTCTTAAGAATTTTTTTTTAATGCCGCTGATGCACGAGGGATACGTTTACGTCGCATGCACGTTTCATCTTCCCGTTCCACTTATGGTGGCTATCACCGAAATAACCCCCGATAAATGTAACACACCGATAGAGCAAGAGAGATAGAGAGAGTGAGTTTGTTGAGCCGGCGCGTTTAATGAACAACAGACCGCCCTATAAAACACTCGAGATATCTCGCACAGCTGGCCTTCTCACCACTTGTGGAGCACCATATACAAATGCTTATAAAAGCTCCGCGATATGCATGTGGAGGAATATTAGGGCTCTTACAAGAGTGCCGCATGTAAAGGTCACAATAAAACGGCTCAACGTCAAACACGAATATACATGTAGAAGATAAATTGCACCAATGCCGGACTCGCTTTAGGGCTGATTATTAATGCACCGGATTCTTCGTCTTTTTTTCGTATTTTTCGTGACATTGAGCGTGTTCGTAAAAATTTTCAATTTATCGCCAATTCAACTTTTTGAAGGGTTATTTTATTGGTTCGCGTTTATTATCTTTTTGATGACGTTTTATTATTTCATTGGTATGTTTTTAGAGCTTTGTTGGTATGAAAAATGTCAGTTATTTACAATCATCGTTTTTCTATTTTTATTTTATTACGATCCTCAGGGTGTGCTTTTTGAACTTGGATATTTGCTTGACTGAAAATTGCATTACATTTTTACTTTACTATAAAATCTGCGTTTTGAGGTTGAATATTTCTTTGACTGATTTTTTTTACAATTTACTATAAATACTGCTTTTTCGGCTTGGATATTTGTTTGACTCAATATATCGTTATATTTTGCGTTTACTGAACACGCCTATATATTAGGGTGGTTAAAAAGAATCGATTTTTTTCTCAACGGAAAATGATGTATGTTAAAAACAAAGAAAGTTTTGCAAAATTTGAGGATTCTAGACAATTTTTTAATTAGTGCTCAAACGCCTTTTTCATGATTTTCGGAGTATTTTTTTTATCTCGATGCAGAAAATATTAGTGAGTGATTCAATGTAACTATTGATTTTTGTTCTGTAACAATACACAATTGTTATTTGAATATTTTTTTTACCATAAACAATTTCTATTTGCAGATTAAGAATCAATATATGTAATTCGGTTGTGAAAATTATATCAACCACTTGATGAACAAGAACACGGTATTTACATCACTGAACGTCTATCAAGTATGCGTGTTTTTTTTTTTTTTGGAGTAATATGTTGTTTTGGAGTAAGGAAACAAAGTCATGCGAATTCGAGAGTTACAAACCGCGGTGCTGTTGACGCTACTCTACTGTTGGTTCTCTGACTGTCCGTGAGTTCTTTTCGCGATTCATTTGACTGTATACAGTAGTTGCTTTATCGAGGTACGTCACAGTACACGTAAAAATAAAAATGTAAAAAAATGATCGCGGGTTTGGACGATGGTGAAAGAGCCGAAATTTATCTGACTGGGTCGAAAATCGAAGAATTTGTGGAGCGAAAATTACCCACGAATAGAGAAGCATTAAGTCTATTCTTTCACCATTATAATACTCTACAATTTTCTGTTTGAGAGAGTACACAAAACGTTATCGACTAAATAACTGAAATTTGGAGCGAAACCGGAATAGGAATTTCTCAACCTTGCATCAATTTCAAAAGGTTACAAAAATTACGATTGGAGTGAGTAGCATTGAAAAAAAAAATACTTACGGAAAAATCTAACTCAACGAAAATCTCTTTCGATATAAGTTGGATAAATTATTTGAATTATATTATTATGATGTCTATTGGCGGGGAAAAAAATTGACGAAAAAACGAGAAAAAAAATTAAAAGTCGTTTGAGCATTACCTAAAAAAATGTTTAGACCTCTCAAATTTGGTATGAATTACTTTTTCATAACGCAGTAACGTTATCCGTTGAGTTCCGCGAAAAAAAAAGTTTATTCGAACCACCATACATATATGTATACACATATTTGTATATGTATATGGATACCTGCAATTATATACTCATACGATTGAATATATGTATGAGCGTCTACAATTTCCACTTAATATGATCTATCGATAATTCATGCTATCCTCTCACAATATCCTCCTTCGTAAGAAATTAATATAGTAATTGAAATTTCTGACAGTGGATTATGCTGAAATTGTTTGCCCTATATCTATCGACTAATGCCAATATACAGTTATCGGAGTATTGAAAGGCATCGTATTTTTTTTTACTACAGAGTATTTCTAAAAAATCAATGAGCTGGACATTCACCTACATTTCTGATATTTCTTCTATAAAAACTTGGGCATTAACATGAATTTTTTAGTCATAATCATTCATGTCTATTTTTTTCTTTATTTACCTGAAATCAGCAACTCATTATAGCGATAGTCACAAGCTGTACGAGATATGTTTGATTTATTCGTAAAAGTTTCCCGGGTGTTATATTTTTATTCTTAATGAGTTTCGGGACAATTAACGATATTTTAAGACTCGATTCAAATGTATACGGTAAATGATTCGACAGTTTTTCACTCAGTACATTATGACAATTTCATCATCAGTGTCATCATATACTGAGTGATTTGACAGTTTTCCATAACATTTTACCCATTTTTTACACTATTTCGTGCCTAAAACTGTCATTCGGCGATGAACGTAGGAATTTCGCAATATAATAATGTGTTTCTTTAATTGTAAATTTTATCGAAACGGTCCAGATGATCGATTTAAAATTTGGAGGGTGCCCTCGGTATATGACAGGGAATTTTACTCTATAAATTCGAATCAAATTGTAACATATCGGCAATCGTTTCGAAACACCTTAAAGCAATTAATTATTATCTCCTACGTAAGTATAGTCATGATGTCGATATATCTGCTAATATTTACTTTTTTAAATCCCAACAATTAACTTAAAAAAATAGCTCGTGGTAATTTGCTTTGCATGAAAAATGCTGCAAAGCAAAGATTAATTTAAAAAAAAGGATTTTAGGAGGCAATTTATTCATACATTGTCACAGTTCGAAAGGGGGCTGGCAACGAATACATACATACACACACGCGGCACGAACGCGAGTAATCGCCTCATAAAAATTACAGAAATAATCACGAGTACGGCGAGCGTTACGGCTGCACTCGCGCGCCTAAAAGTTGTCGGAATGAATCCGAGAGTAAGGGAACAACCCCTATTCCGCTCGATCGAGTCGTGAAATCATTGGAGCAAATGCACATTTGTTTAATTTTTTTCTCTCGTTCTTTATTTCTTTCCGGCAATTCGTTACTTTCGTACCGTGTGCCAAAAAGCGTATGCATCGTTGGCTCTATGCGTATATATATGACAAATATGATAATGCGCTTCATTGGCCACGTGGGCCTTCCCATTATTAATAGCTCTCATTCGTAGAGTGCCGCTCGTATTTATGTGTACAACGATGTAATTCTACATTTTGCGAAGCAATTCTCGCTCCCTCGAGTATTGTATATTTCACGTATGAAATTGTTACACCGCGTGTAACAACGCTCGAATTTAAACTGACTCACACACATCCACAAATTCACACACACGTACATATCGCTCGTTTAAGGGGTATTCTTAGTGGAGACCCTAAAAAGGCTTTTTACATGAATTTTTTTGACAGGTTTGTATTATAGATATTGATATAAAAGTTGTTGAACTTAAGGGGCCAGTCCACTTTGAAAATTTCAAAAAATCGAAAGCAAGCAAGACTTGAAGAAATCGTCGATGATGAGCAATCAGAAGGGATTTTGTACAGTGCAGGAATTGCCGATTGAGTTTAGGTAAGAGTTTTTCATAGTATAAAGTTCAAACGCGTTTTTTTTCGAAACAACGTTTTCAAAATCTAGCTCCATCGTATCTCTAAAACTAATAAACCGATTCTCTTGAAATTTGTACCACATATTGTAAACATGATTCGCAACAAGATGACCCTCGATGGTTTTAAAATTTTGATTTTACTCTTTTTTTTGCGAAAAACTGCGAAAAAACGCGTTTTTTAAAAACTTTTTTCGTTTTTCATCTGCCATTCTTTTTCTTTTTTGATAAAACTTTATATCTGTGGGTCATTTTGTAGCTGGTGTCATACTGAATCTAATGGACTTTGATTTTTTTGTTTCAGACAAGCCGTTGCCGAGTTGTGATGGAGTTACCTAGCCCACCTATTTTTGAGGCGTTACTTTAAACTATAGTTTTTGTACTTAAAAATAAATTAAAATGAATTAAAATTTTTTGAAATGTATTGCAAGACACTATTTATCAAGCCCAACAAATTTTATGTTCATATTTTTTATAAAATCCAAAAAAAAATCGCGAAAATAGCCTTTTTTCGTTACTCTAAAGTGGACTGACCCCTTAATAAGTACACTTTCGAAATACATTTAAAATTTTTAAAATGTATTTATGTAACCTAAACGAATTTTAAATGCGTTTTTCTCGAAACAACGTTTATCGACGGCTTGTTCATAATATCTTCGAAACTACTGAACCGATCCTTATGAAATTTCAACCACATATTATTTACAACTACAGCTATAGTGCATATTAAGGATTTAAAAAAAAATTATAATTGCCATTTTTGGCAAAAACGGTGAAAAAACACGTGTTTTTTTGTTCTTTCGAAAAATGTGCGCCATTTTGTTGTTTTTGCATAGATAAAAAATTGTATGATATACGCTATAGCCATTAGAAGACTAAATATAAAACCGTTTGATTTTATTGTTTCGGATGATCCATCTCCGAGATATCATTAACAGCGCAGACCTACAATTTTTAAGACATTTTTTCACTACCATTTTCGTTTATAAATAGTGACTTGAATAAATATATTTTTTTAAATGTATTTCGAAAGTGAATTTATTAAGTGTAATAAAAAAAATTCTTATAAAAAAAATTTTGTCAAAAAAATTCATGAGACTAGCCTTTTTTTAGCATCTAAAGTGAGAAGACCCCTTAAAAGCTATAATTTAGCATTTTTCAAGAAATCGATTTTTTCATCGTTGATTATTATTTTCCATACTTTTACGAGTGATAAAAAAATCCCTAAATCTCAATTAGGGAGAGTCGTGAGGATCAGTGTGGCAGCGTGCGCAAGGGGCCCAGCACGTGCGCAAGTTTAAAAGAGGATTTCCTCGACACGACATTTTTCGAGGTCGTCGGCACCAGACCGTGAATCGTTTTTAATATTTCTCAATGCCGTTTTTTTCCATCTTCGGAAATCGATTTTCTATAATCTAACTAGTCGCTATTAGCATTTTTTTAAAACACTTTTAGTGAACATTAAAAGCTCTATAAAAGATGTTTTGTTTTCCAAATGTTACAGCTTGCTTCTAGGTTCGAAATTAAAAAATTTGCCTCGACAGTCTACTCTACATTACTTTACAGCAATTTTCTTGGATTATTGAGAGCCATCAATGAGTCAGTAATCATGCGGATAATGGGAACGTCTATGTTCATCAGAGGCCTGAACATCGCATACATGAACACTAATAATTTATTATTAAATAATATTTATAAAATGCATGCAAGCAAAGCAAGAAATAATATGTGATGGACGTTTTTCCAAATTATTTGCCATTTTTCCTACAGAGATTTCCTAATGGCGCCAATTTTCGGAGTCCCCGGACGTCAATTCTTCAAGATCTGATTTTATTTTCGGACAGGACGACGGAGAATCGTGAAAAGGAGGAAACGTTTGACGCGAATAATCCAATTCACATATTCATGAGCGAATTATAACGAAGCCGAGAGTTCAATGTACGAGACACATTGTAATTATTCATATGACTACTTTGATTGGACTTATCTTTGTCTCGTGCCATACATGCATGCAGCTCATGTCTTTGCACTCTAAAGTATATAAATATACGTATTTTTGTATGTAAATATATATATACACTATCGGCGAAAAGTTCCGTAATGTTTTTTGTGCCATTGCGCCGATAGTTGACACCAATTAATTTCATAAACGGCATTTTGAAGGGGCGAAATTCTCCTTCATTCCGCTTCAAAAAAAAAATTACTATTTTTTTTACGGCCAGTGCCCCTTTTCGAAAACGACCATTTATCGCCTTTTTTATTTCTTTTCTGGTGGACCCCGTTTACAGCCATTTTTTAATGCATTTCTTTGAACGGAATTGTAAATCGAGAAGCTCAAGCTTAAATATTGTTTTTTTTAATGCTTCGTATGATTTTTTTCTAAAGATATTTTGTTTTTTTTTGGAAAAAAGAGACAATTTGAAAAATAACGTTTAACGCGAAAAGGAGAAGCGTTAAAGGAAAACGTCAAGAGAGTAAAAAATTGAATGAGTTTTCGTTGAGTTCGTGAGATTTTTTTTTCGAAATGTTTTTTTTTCACCTGTTTTCGGTTAAAAAACCAGATGATTTAATACCGTAACTCGCGAGCCATGGGATTTGTGGCAAAATTTCAACAAAGGAAAAAAATTGTATTTTTCTATTTTCAACGCAATAGAATCGGTTGAAATCAGTCGAATAACGTGACTAGAAAACTATAAAATTGTAACGGGGAAAAAAATTTCGAAAAAAAGTCTGAAATAATTCTTCTGCGTTGAAAATAGTAAAATACAATTTTCACCTCTCTTGAAATTTAACCATAAACCCTCGTTCTCGAGTTACGGTAATTAAATCATCCGATTTTTACCGATAATAGGTGAAAAAAAAAATTGTCGAGAAACAAATCTGACAAAATTCTCGCGAACTCGTCGTTTTTGCGTTACACGTTATCTTTCAAATTATCTTTTTTTTCAAAGAAATCGAAATATCTTTAGAAAAAAAAAATTGTACGAAGATTTAAAAAAATAAAATCAAAGCTTGAGCTTCCCCCGTTATGATTCCGGTCAAAGAAATGCATACGAAAATGTTGCCTGTAAATGGGGTCCACCAGAAAAGGAACCAAAAAGGCCAAAAATGCTCGTCTTCGAAAAAGGGTACTAATCGTAGAAAAAATAGTCAAGAATTTTCGAAAGAAAAAAAAACGGAATGAAGCCGAATTCCTCGTATTCAAAATGACGTTTATTAAAATAATTTATGTCAAGTATTGGCGAAATGGCATAATAAATCATCCGGGAACGTTTTTTGAATTTTTGTCCGGAAACTTTTCGCCGGTAGTGTATGTATATATATATATATATTACGAATGTCAGGGTCTTGAAAAATATATATATATATATATATATTTCAAGACCCTGAAATTCGTGCAATGTTGAGTCCGGGGACGATTAGTATGTCTCTATGACTATGGGGACGATCCCTGAAATTAAATGTCTTGAAAACACTCTTTCTCACCCCTTTCAATATATATATATGTATATATATATATACTATACACACACATATATATACACACATATATATGTATATATAGATACACATACGTACACACATAGTGTATATTATTTATATCGTAGATGTAACAAGATTGACATTAATGGGACAGCTTAACGAGGTCAACGAAAGAGACAAGACCATAAGCATTCGGAAAAGTGGTAAGCACATTTCCTACGTTGTATAGTCTATGCCGGAATCGGGGATGAACTGCATTGTATTGCGCTCTCTCTCTCTCTCTCTGTCTCTCTCCGTGTAATTCGTCTTTCACGTCGATTTTCTCTGTACTCTTTTGCTTCGGCCATTGCTTTCACCTTCACCCACCCCGCGTACTTCACCTCGCGGAGCGTTCCTTTATACTACCCTTGTATCTTTCCACCCCTCTTTTGCCCCACCCCAACGAGTTTGCCGGTGCCGCCAACACGAGAGTTGTCGAGTGTTTGCCCGAGACTAGTGTACTCAAGCTCACGCACACTACACAGTACAAGGGTCGCAGCTCATTTCTCTCTCTCTCTCTCTCTCTCTCTCTCTCTCTCTCTCTCTCTCTCTCTCTCTCTCTCTCTCTCTCTCTCTACCTTTTTCTCTTCGCATCGAACTTCATCAAAGGGGAGACAGAGAGAGGGAGAGAGCGTTGAGAAGGAAGAGATGCAGGAAGTGAAAAAGTGGTAATGAGAAAGAGAGGAAGGGAGAGAGAGAGAGAGAGAGAGAGAGAGAGTTTGCCACTCATCTACTCTGCTTCTCGAACCGATACGAACAATGCGCACGCGTTCTCATGCGCTCCTCGCAGCAAAGCAAATTAACGGGGAACAGATAAAGGCCCCTTTTCAATTCGGTAAATACGGAAAAGCGCGGTGTCTGTGTACAGAATCCGCACTGTGTATTCCGGGCTATACCCAGCGTAAAATTGCGCCGCGCAGCCCCCATCAGGCAACAATCTTGGTAAACTCAATCAAGGAAAATTGATTTTAAAAATGTATGGGAATTCATACTATTCAAACGCTGAAGATGTAGCGTACAGTCGACCACTCCCGTTGAGAAATTGAATAACACTTTGTTGAGGATACATCATTGATCGATTGTTTGCTCGAGCGAATTACAATCATTGACGACGACGAGGACAATACGAGGTTTGTTAATTGACTGCGATGTACCTGGCTGATGAATACACTCGCGAGAACTATCGACAAAATTGGTCATCCACGTCGAAGTTCACTCACGAAATATCTCGGCGTTTTTATGGAACGAGATGACTCCAGCTTTTCTGCGATCGTGTATCGCAAGGGTTCTTGCACAAAGGGTGTAGGGCATGCCTGTGTTTGCTCAGGGTATCGGACACTCGACCAGTCATTCGACAGAATAGTCAACAAGTCCTGAATTATTCATTGATTCTCTCACTTTCTTGCGATACCTTTTTCAATTTTTAATGGATTTTCATATGGTCTTGACTAAGGGGCCAGTCCACTCTGGAGCCACGAAAAAGGCTATTTTCGCGATTTTTTTTTTGAGGATTTTATCAAAGATATGAATATAAAAGTTGTTGAACTTGATAAATAAAGTTCTGAAATACATTTAAAAAAATGTTAATTCATTTTTATTTCATTTTTAAGTACAAAAATTATAGCTTAACGTAACGCCTCAAAAATAGGTGGGCTAGGAGCTCCATCATTACTCGGCAACAGCCTGTCTGAAACACAAAAAATCAAAGTCCATTAGATTCAGTATGACACCAGCTACAAAATGACCCTCGGATATAAAGTTTTCTCAAAAAATATAAAAATGGCAGATGAAAAACGAAAAAAGTTTTTTTAAACGCGTTTTTTCGCAGTTTTTCGCAAAAAAAAGAGTAAAAGTAAAAATTTAAAAACCATCGAGGGTCATCTCGTTGCGAACCATGTTTACAATATGTGGTTCAAATTTCAAGAGAATCGGTTTATTAGCTTTAGAGATACGATGGAGCTAGATTTTGAAAACGTTGCTTCGAGAAAAACGCGTTTGAAGTTTATACTACGAAAAACTCTTACCTAAACTCAATCGGCAATTCCTGCACCGTACAAAATCCCTTCTGATTGCTCATCATTGTCGATTTCTTCAAGTCTTGCTTGCTTTTGATTTTTTGAAATTTTCAAAGTAGACTGACCCTCGTTTTTTGACGATCGAAAATCGTTTTTTTTTCTTTTATTTCGCTTGGTATATAAACATCCCAAGAACGATGTAGTCCGAAAAAAATGGTTTAAAAACTTTAAGGAGGTTGCTCAGCTCTCGTGAAATAATAAGAATTTACTGGAACTTTTAGAATATATTTGCGAACAGGTGTTACGACTCCGTGTAAAATTTCAAGTACTCCGTGATTGTATAAATCGCTAGAAAAACTCATGTAGATTACGAAAAAACAAAAATTGTTCGACGTGCTCATGTGCATCTCCAACGAGACCGTCCGTGGAGGGCCTAAAAAAGGCGTTCCTTTTCTACCGGAAACTAGACCGCCATTTTGGGGTTTTGGAAAATAAAATATTTATTTCAGTGCCTACATATACGTAAAATAAACTCTCCAAACCTTATTTTGATTGCTTTATTAGTTTTTTTTTAATTTGAAAAATAAAAAAATTATTTGAGTACCTACATATATGTAAAATAAACCCTCCAAACCTTATTTTGATTGCTTTATCAGTATTTTTAAAAAAAGATCGGATGAAGCCTTTTTTCGACCATACAATGGTATATAAGGTCTTGAAGTATAGACGACAAAAATCCTTGTTTTTTAATCATTTGATGACGTTGTCATCGCGCAGCTCACAGGGTTTCCAGTTGCCCCCGAAAGTGTAATTATTAAGTGTAATAAATTTTATATCAATTTCTATACTATAAACATATCCAAAAAATTCATGAACTTCATGAACTTCAAAAATTCATGAAATTCATGAACAGCCTTTTTTACCGTCTAAAGTGAGAAGACCCCTTAAGCGAAGAAAAAATAGGCTGATTTTCGTGATCTTTTTCAAAGGAAGATATCTCCATTACTTTTGACGCTTAGTTTATGTTTTCTTACTACTTTTGGCTGTTACATGGTATTTTTAAAAACGTATTTAAAAAAAATGGCCGATGAATGGCTGATCTTCTAAACTGCGTTTCCAAAACTTGCCTGACGTCTAGCTAAAAAACCCATCGACCGATCCTGATTAAATATATGTATAAATCTTTCTAGCTTTTTGTCTAAAACATGACTCCATGTGTTTTTGATCATTGAAAAAAAAAGTATTTTTTATTCCAAAATGGGGCTATTTTTTTGTAAAAATTCAACCCGTTTGTTTCAAAGCGCACCATTTCATCGATTTTCAACATTTCCCACTTTTTCTTGGTTCACATTCTGCGTACGAGGGTTAATTGAAGAAAAATCTTCGTTGGTTTTTTTTTTCAGATTAATCGCGTCGACGTTACGTGTAACGCCATCTGACCACATCCGCCCCAACCCGTTTAGAAGACCGTGCCGAACCTCCGCCATTTTTGACGATTAATAAAAAAAAATATATCGCGTAATAGCCGAAAGTAGTAACAAAATATACTCACAGTCTCAAAAATGGTGAAAAAATCTTATCTTAAAAAAAAAAAATCATGAAAATCGGCAATATTCTCCTCGCCGAAAGACGATTGTTCTTCCTCCATAATTCCCATTTGCCTGGATCCTGCTGCGTGCACTCCGATGGCACTTTTTCTTTGGTCGACATTTTTCGGCCGGAAGCATAACCGTACGATTCCGTAGGATCGCGCGTACCTGCAGCATTGGAGCTTCACGTGAAAACGAGAGTCCAATTATCTTTTCACAGCGGCGTTTCCGACAAAACAACGAGAAAAAAAAACCTCCGTGATTGCACGCTCCCTCTCGAGCGTTTTGACTCGCGAGCACGAGAGGAAGTGATTCGTCAACGGGCTCTGACGGCCGGTACACGCGCGGTCCGACCACTGTACTCTTCCTCGTATCCCGTCGTGTAGCAACAATTTTCCCATACCGGCGATCCATCTTTTTCTTTCCTACCTAACTAGGGTCGAATATTAATGCACCTGTATCGCGGGCTTTCGGATGTTCGGGGGAGCACAACATATTTCCGGATTCGAACGTATTTGTCGAATTTAATTCGTGAGTTCTCATTGTTAATTAATTACATTGTTGTGCATTAGTTTTTTTTTACGCTTTGGCAAACTTTCAAGCATATGGTAGTGAGTTTTATTCAAGGAGTCTGCATAACCTTAAAATTTGGGAAATACGATTTTTTCATTGCACAGTTTTATGGCCAAGGGCGTTGTATTTAATTTGCAACAAAGATTTCGTGATTGGTCCAAAAATTGATCGAGGTATGACGATTTTTGTGCAGAGTCAGATCGTCCACTGTGATTTACCTTTTCGTTTTCTTTAAGGGGGTATTCCTCTCTGGAAACTCAAGAAAATCGTTTTTTGCCCATTTTTATAGTGTGAACTTTCAAGAATATTTTGAGACCAACCGAACCCTGAAATTGCAAAAATTGATGAAGTTACACCTATTTTAGGGGAACCGTGTGCATCGGGTTAAGGGGAGGGTAGGGGTTTCAGCGTGAGAATAAAATACTTTTTGGCGAATTTTTTTCATCTATATGGATAGAGTACATTTATTGAAACCTCTTGTATATTGTTAAGTGTCTTTTCAAAAACATTCCGTGAAATTTGTACGCGAAAATATCGGCAAACAAGCCGGTGACAAAGCTTTTCCAAGAACGCCTTTGGAAAAACACGATTTGCGGTGTTCACTGTATCTCAGCTAGAAATGATCTGAAATCAAGTACCATTAAAATTTAGTCAAAGTATCATCAAATCTTCCCTCCAACGGTCTTTGATAATTTTTTTCTTTCATTTCTAAATTTTTGGTGTTCATGTAAAGTGAAACGTGCTATTTTTCACGAAAAATTCCGCCATTTTGGGGGGTGGAAAACCCCCTCAATGTAAAAAAATCTCAAATTAACCGTTGGGGGGAGGTATTTTATATGTGGAAAGTGTGTACCAAGTTTGAAATAAATCGGTCATGTAGTTTTCAAATGGCAGTGCACACGGACTTTGAAAAAGTGGTTTCGAGAAAATTGCGGCACCGGCTTGTTTGTGGATATTTTCTCGTACAAATTTCACGGAATGTTCTTGAAATGACACTTAACAATGTGCAAAAGGTTTCAATAAATTTACTCTGTCCATATAGATGAAGAAAAAATTCGCAAAAAAGTGTTTTTTTTCACGCTGAAACCCCTACCCTCCCCTTAAGGATGATTCGCGTGTAAGGAAAGCGAACATCAAAACACAAGACCCTCAGAAGAGACCCGAACTGCCCGCAGATTGTGTAAAAAATATGTGCCAAAACTTTGAACGCGATTAGCTCGAAACTACATATCTTGACACGGCGGGATTGATATTTTGAGGAACTTTCACACTATTGACTTGAATTTGCACAGTTAGCGTTCAAACAGTAGTTATTTTCGGTTCACGATCGCATTTTTTAATTGGAAGAACCATTTGTGAATAACAATGACTTCAGCATGCTGTTTTTGAAGAGAAAAATGAGGTTTTCTTTGGAGAAGCTGTCATTTTTCGTATTTTTCGAAATTTCGAAACGTGGATCGTGAACCCATAGCCACTTGGATATATTTGAAGATTTTTTTTGTTTTCGTTTCAAATTACATTTGAGCCTGGTAGAGATCCCACCGTTTCGGACCTCGCCGCTGGAGGACTGCAACGCCAACTGCGGCACCACGACCACTTTGAAAGATTTTCTTCCGAAATAATTACGTTGTAACGACAAACATATGTACAATATGCTGGGAAAAAAATAATTAATTCAATTCATCATCATTCTGACTCTTCACATTGGGCTTTCAGAGAGGGATACTCCGTTGCTATGTTTTTTTTCTCTTTCTATTTATTATTTATTTTAATTTCTAACTATATTTAAATATAAGTCATTTTTTTCAGGATTTTCTCGAAACTATGTTTTATGAAACGTTCAAGCCGTATATCAAAATATATTCGTCCAATTCAATTCAAATTCAGACGAAGCACAGTTTATAACATTTTCTATCGTGTGGCCGGATGTTTTTTTTTTTTCATATGTTGATTCGTTTGTTACTAACATATTATCAAAGTTGTTTTTCTTTTTTGGTCGAAGAAGCTTCCTTTCTCCAGCATGCTATTTCCGCAATGTTAAAAATTTCAAAATAGCAGGTAACTGGTCATAGAAAAGTTTCATTGTTACACCAAAAATACATTTTTTACTCTTCATTTCAAATCACCCTAGTTGCCATAGCACCCACGCCGATTAGCCATGCAGCAACGGCAGGACTTTGTTTAAATAATAATAACCTCATTGTTCAGCAACATTTTTCATTTTAAAAAAACTCAAACTTGGCAAGACTATGTATTAATCGTGTGTAAAATCCCGTCCGCGCCATTTCAGTCCTCTCATGAGAAAAAAATATTAAAAATCGGTCCGTTTTTTGGGCCCGAGCTCACGCAGACCCGTTGAAGGGGTCGAGAACTTTCGTCGCCATGATACTAATTTTTTTCAATTTTCAAATAAAATAAAAACATTTTTATTTTCATTTTTAGAATATAATAATTTAAATATACTTAAATAGGTTTCAATTTGTGCATGCCACAAACCTCTCCATAATAATTACTTCCTCATTTCCAACTCCAGTAGGCTGAATCAAATTATTATTTTCAATTCGTCAGTATAATAAACTCCACAGAACAATTTTTCAACTTCTCAATATAACAAACCACATGGAAAAGTTTCTTCCAGTGTCTAAATACGATAAAAATCATTTGGAAAGATGCCGAGCCATCAATCATGCGCCAGACAGCCAAGCACAGGCACAGAAAGACTCCGGTATTCAAGGCACATGTAATCACGTGTCCGCAGCCCCACGAGCGCCAGATACACAATCAGGTCCAGAAGCGTGTCGAATTTCCAAAGAGGCGTCCGCGCGAGAAAAGAAAAAATAGTAATGAATTTGAAAAAGTATCATCTTCAGTATTTGCAAGATTGCTCAAAAGAGGAGTTTGTTTCATTTCTCCTATCGCCCCCTGCCCGCCCGTCTGCGGTTGCCTTCTCAATGAAAGGAAAAGAACAATCATTTTCTTATTATTTGAGGCCAGCGGGACTTCGTGCTGGGAGTCGGCGTTTTGACGCGCGTGAAGTCTCCATGGGGTGGGCGCCCTTTTTTGGCCGTATGAAGCAGCTAGCATGGACCCGCCCATGCATCGTATACATGTGCGAGTATATATGGGACATTCCACGCCATTTCATCTAGCCCGTGAGCCCGACCATTTTTGGTTTTCCTGTTTTGTTTTTGCTGGAAATTTGTACCCCACGAAAGGAATATCTACACCCATTTTCATATTTTTATCTCTTCTCTTTTAGGAGTTATAATTTTTCAAAAAATGTCGATTTTGGACTTTTGAAAACGTTTAAACCCCGATAACTCCTGAACTAATTAAGATATCGACAAATATCACTATATGATTTTCTTTCATTTTATAGCATACTTTCGTTAAAAAATATGAAAAAATTATCAATTGTCAATGTCAACGTTTTTTTCGCTTCTCAAGTGAAAACTATTTTTAAAAAATGATTAACCTTTTTAAATTTCTTTCAAAAAATGCTATAAAATCAAGTGACCGTTTCTATTATTTTTAAGTCTAGTCGCATCGTGGGTCCATTTTTGCTTCTATTTTTTTTCAATTAATGGTCTTTTTTGAAAGACTTTTATCATTTTAACCTCCAGTAATGCTGGTAACGATTTTAGGATTTCCAATTCAACTCCGTCAGGCCCGAAACAGTTTATTTTTAATTTGTGCCGAATTTAACGAAAAAATATATATATTTTTTATGAAAAAATCTTCTTTTTCGTTAAATTCAGTCCAAATAAAAAATAAACCATTTCCGGCCTGACGAAGCCGAATTGGAAATCACGAAATCATTAATAGCATTGTTGGAGATTAAAATGATAAAAATATTCTAAAAAATATGATTATTTCGAAAAAAAAAGAAGAAAAAATGGGCCCACCATGAGACTAGTCGTAAAAATCGTAGAATAAGCCACTCGATTTTAGAGAATTTTTTGAAAACAATTAAAAAAGTTAGTCATCTTTTTAAAAAAATATTTTTCACTTTAGAAGCAAAAAAACGTTGACATTGATAATTGATTATTTTTTTATATTTTTTTAACAAAAGTATGCTACAAAATGAAAAAAAATGTATAGTGATATTGGTCGATATCTCAATTACTTCAGGAGTTATCGGCGTTTAAACGTTTCCAAAACT
This sequence comes from Ophion obscuratus, assembly GCA_964007375.1. Lineage (NCBI taxonomy): Eukaryota > Metazoa > Arthropoda > Insecta > Hymenoptera > Ichneumonidae > Ophion > Ophion obscuratus. The sequence goes on along the minus strand of OZ023315.1, from coordinate 21,104,140 downwards.
TCCGAAAGCGACATTTTTTTGAAAATGATAACTCCTAAAAGAGCAGAGATAAAAATCGAAAAATTGGTGTAGATATTTCTTTCATGGGGTACAATTTTACAGAAAAAAACATCAAGAAAACCAAACATGGTTGGGGTCACGGGCCAGGTGAAATGGCGTGGAATGCCCCATATATATATATATATATATGTTCAACGTATGCCACTCGCTCTATTCGGTAAAATTCAAAAGACCTGGGAGTGCGCCCTCGATGATTCCTCTCCTCTCCTTCCCTCTCTCTCCCTCAATGACACTATTTGTCACCTGATGATGACCGCACGCTCGATATATCCACTTGTGTGTGGTCTCGCATCTGGCGTGTTCTTCTCGCACGATGGACCCAATTCGTTCATGGGAGGCTGCCTCTGCTTTCGCTTCTGTGCAACACGCGTTATTCTTAAATTTCTATGCACCCGTCTCTTTTCTCCTGCCCCGGATCTCCCTCGAGTCGCGTACTCCGATTTCTCGAAAGGAAAAGAAAATCATTCGAGCTTGACGAAAAGTCATTTCGGTTATTCGACATATGTGTATTGATGTGCAACGGATATGCGATCGAGAGAAGGGAGCCCGAGACGGGACAGAGTTAGTTACGGATACCTTGAAGTTGAGACGCCGAATCACGTACACTTTGGCGAGAGACCAAATCTTATTTTCCATCGAGTCAAATTTTTATGCTCGCGTTTACAATTATTGTTTTTTTTTTTCGCTCAGTGCGTGGGTAACCGGTCACCGATCCGAGTATTGGTCGAGGCCAACGATAATTGACACGAGGGATCGCCGCAGCTAGGCAACGACTTTAATAAAATTTATTTATTAAATTGTTGTTTATTTAGTTATTATATAATTATTTATTATATAATCAGTTAGTATTTATTTTATTATTATGTGCCCAACTAGTTATTATTTATTTAGCTATTATTTATCCAGTTATTATTCACTTACAAGAAACATCCCTCAGGTGACACCCTTCGATTTTGTTGAAACTTGGATATGTTATAAAGCATCGAAAAGTAAGCGGTACGTATTTTTTTTTTATCGGCGGAAAAACCGTTTTAAGGGGTGAAGCCACCCCTCGAAAAAAGGCATCTCTAGGGGTGATATAGCAGTTTCACGCACAAGGAGTCCACCGATTTTAATGAAACAAAAACGAAAATTCTTCTAATCTGAAGCAATGAAAAATCCACTATAGTGACATTGCAAAAAAAATTAAAGGGTGAACCACCCCTATATTAAGGGGTGGTTTCATCCCTTAAAACCGTTTTTCCGCCGATAAAAAAAATACAAATCGCTTACTTTTCGGTGCTTTATAACATATCCAAATTTCAACAAAATCGAAGGGTATCACCTGCGGGATGTTCCTCGTTAGTTATTGTATATTGACTCATTGTTCATTTAGTTATTATATAATCAGCTATTATTTATTTAGTTATTATATATTCACTTATTATTTATCCATTTATCATTTATAAAGTAAAATGTTATTATTTAAATAACCAATTAAATTGAGAAGAGTATGGGGCTTCCGGAACCAATTAAATTATAAAAATAAAGTAAATAAGTATTTATTCAGTAAATGGTTGGACATCAAAACCGTAAAGCGAAAAACCTTCCATACGAAGCATCAAAAGCACACGAATGTAGCCAATCAACAGTTTTTCTTGCCGACTGAACGTGTTCAATCTCCTCAAAAACGTCCAAAGAGTACATACTTACCGCTTGCCACCGAAGGATTGAATTTGCAATACTCTTGTACGTTCAAGTTCGAGCCGAGTTGGAGGCAGGATCAAATAGTAATGCACAGACTGCGATGTCTTTGCGTGGATTTACCATTTATTTTAAGAGACACACTTTGGTTGTGTCTACTCGCAGCCACCTCGATTTTTTTTCCATAAATAAATGTGTACCTACCGCTTTTCGTGTGATTTTTTCTTCTTCCTTTGGCATAGCCAAAATTCGTCTGGTTTTTCGTGCATCAACCATGAGCCGGAAAAGTCTCCTCGTGGATTTGGGGAGCGGAGAATATCACTGCTAGACTGCTTCACTTGGAATGCGAAATGAGACGAAAATTCCGGAAAATATGTGGACGTTTCGGGGAAATACTTATTTTGCTGCACATTGCACGCCTCGAACTATATCCCGAGTACGACATTTCGAGCTCTATTCCGACACTGCATGCTCCAAACTCTGCCAAGGAGAGTTACATACAATTTTTTTTACTCTACCTGTCAAATATTCGTGCTCCAGCAATTTTCCGCCGATTTTTCCTTCTTCGGGGCAATCAACTGCCCACATGCAGAGTTGAGTATTTTCGTTACTTTTTTTTTGGTTCATTTTGCGTCCTTCGTCATCCCCAAAGACGGATATGGACTTCGAAGGAATCCTCGGAGGTTACGACGATACGAAAAAAAAATCCGTGCTGTCTCTTCCGAAGTTCATGCCCAATTCATGAGATACCTTTAACCTCCTGAGGCCCCGCTTACTATTTTTAGAACGAAATCATGCACGTGTGCAAACCCAGTTTTTAAATCCTCCCGTTGCAACCATGACCCAATGCCCTATTAGTAGAACTTACTGTTCAGACAAAGTTTAAGGTTATGAGCGACGTGACACGTCAGTTTGACACTGACATGTTTATGTTTCCATTTTTCCAATATACTTCCATGTGCATTCCCCTTAATTATCTTTTTATATAGAGTGTATGAAACAGATGGTAATAAAAAAAACCAAACGAACCCCATCAAACCCGAGGAAACCAAAAGAAATAAATAAACAAATCAAATAAAACAAATAAACGAAAGAAATTTTGGTAAATATACACTTCTAACGATTGAACTACACCAATAGTAGTGAAATTACTATTGATAGATCGAATTATTTATAAAACATTAATTTGTTCATCAGGGGGGGAGATACCTTAAGCGAGGAAAAATCGGCTGATCTTCAGCATTTTCTTTTTTAAGGAAATATTTACGTGGTACGATTTAAAATAAAAAGATTTAGTTTTCCGAAAAATGGTTAATTTTCATGATTTTTTTAAAGGAAAAATTGCCATGGTACGATTTAAAACAAAAATATTGAATTTTCCGAAAAAAGGTTAATTTTCGCAGTAAAAAATTACTTTTTTGTTAAATTGTCAAAAGCAATTAGAGCCGTATTTTAGACAATGAGGTTAGAAAGATTTATACCAAATTTTACCAGAATCGGTCGATTAGATTTTTAGCTATACGTCACGCCAATTTTGAAAATGCCGTTTAGAGGACCGTGTCATACCGCTCCCACGTTCAAACATTAATTCAAAAAACCATGTCACAGCCAAACGGAGTAATAATATATCCCCTAAGTCTCAAAAATGGTGAAGAAATCGTTCTGTTAGAAAGAAATCATGAAAATCAGGAAATGTCTTCCTCGCCTAAAGGTAACTTCTCCCTTTCTCGCTAGACCTTTCAAAATAACGATTTTTTATCGTCACGATTTTTGCAATCCGTATTCCACACTGCTCTACCTTTGTATAAAAAGAAAACAGATGTTTATTTCCATTCCCATTATAAATAAAATGACATCCATGTTAAAAAAAACAAATCTTAGGGTATTGGGGGTGGAGGTCAAAAGGTCGAATGACCAAGTATAGAACGACAACAATTTCGAAACGACAGAATTATGAACTCTCAAAATCACGCAGGTCAAATTATTCGAAGTCCTTTGAGTCGAATTACTCGAAGTTCTTTGAGTCCTTGAAGTCAAATTATTCGAAGCCCTTTGACCGATGACGAAATCGAATAACTACTATCACTAACGCGATCTGCCATCTTCATTTTGAAGCGCAAATAGTATTGCTCGATCCCAAGTTTTTGCCATCCGGAACGTTCGCCATTTTGGCCCACCGCTATTTTAACTGAACGACTTTTTGGTCCTTCGCTTTAATGAATTCGAAATTGTAAACTGTCGTAATATTTATAATTCGACGATTCGACGTCTCGAATTGTTTGGTGTATATATACAGGCGAATCGATATTATATCCCTCGTTCTTTTGTTAAATCTGATATTTGTTTTCGCTATAAATCGATTTCGAGATTTTTGTATTCACAGTTTCGATGAACACATCGATAGACAGCCTATCCTAAGAGTGATCTGTCTATATTGGAACGTTCGTCATTACTGAATTGGAAATTTCGGTCCTTCTGAATATTGATCGTTCAAATTTCCGATACCCACCCGGTATTCGCTTATTTTTCAATTACAAGGCGACACAAGTTTTTGCAGTTGGGTAAAATATCCGTAAAAGTTGGAGCGCTTATCAATGGCCTCGACGACGATTCCATTCGAAGAATCGTCTGGAATGCGTGTTCCAACACTCTACGCGTTTGCTAATCATTGTTAGAGCACGGACAAACTATAAGAATATTAATAATAATTTGCATAAGTATGATAATTCGTACGGAACGCATTGTAAGCAATATATACTCGCCTCCTTAAAGTCTTAACAGAGTTTCGAGGCAGTCATTACTTTCGTGCAATCCGTATCGGCAGCTTACAACCACAGGTTCGTACAAATTAGTTAATACGTTTAGACGGGAAAAAATAAAGCAATTGTTAGCGATTCATCAAACGAAGAAAAACAAATTATTCTACATTTGTCAAACTATATTTTTCAAACAATCAATAGCTGATCAATGAGTGATTCTGCACGCCAATTTCGAAAATGCAATTTTGAGAGATACGCGTTTGAAATTCACGACTGCTCTGAATCCGAGCGGTGAGACACAGCATTGACAGGCTGCCACGTTTGAAGCTTTTCGAATTACGCTTTGAAACTTTGGGAAAATATTGTACATATATGGTTCTATCGTTTAAAGAAAAAAAAATGAAATCGTCTTTTGGATCGTTGTAAATGTCTATCGCACCTTAAATTGAACTTCAAAAATGTAATTACCTACAGTATATTTTCGCCCGGAGTTGGAAGACTTTTCATTATAAAACTATACTTTGTATAGAAGTACAATTGATACTTCGTATGTACGTTTGAATCATTTCCAAACAGTGAATGGATGTATCTGCTCAATTTAAAAAAAGCCACTTTTGCCTCGGTTTCAATTAGTTTCCAAAGTTTAAACAAAATTTCCAACAGTGAAAATAAAACATTGAAAATATCCGTTTGAGGAACATCGTGTTCAAAAAGTTACCAACTTTTTCGTAGGAGAGAATATTTTCTCTGAACGGACGTTAACAATGAAGAGAAATGGTATCAATAATTTGTTGTGTGCATATGACTACGATTCATACCTAACAGAGTTGACCGCTAAAAATGAGTGAGATTTCTATTTTGGTAAAATAACTTTTGGAGAAAAAAGATTTTGAGGACTTCACGTACATTTCGCCCTTTGGTCAAATGGTATTTTGTTTTTCTTCTGGTACGTAAATTTGACAATGGAATTTCTCGATAAATTGGTTTTAGGCGCGTAGATGTGTCCTGAGGGTGAGCATTTTCTAGAAAACAAGCATTACTGGCTTTTTGCACAGACTCGACCTGGGCTCCTGAAACAGATTAATTAATCATAGAATGATAGAGGGACGAAATGATTGAATAAGTAATTTTCGAAATTGATAGTTGTAGCTTAATGTAACAAAAAAGATACCCTATTCACACGCCATTTACTTTGACAACTTAGTTATGAAATCGTCAATTACTGTGCTTTCGCACAGCTATTGTTTGCAATTCCATTACGTTCAATATTTACTTTGCTGTTTGCCGGGTGCCTTATAGAATCATTCTCATTTTTAAAAAAAGCAATATAACAACGGGGTTTTTTGTGGATTATTATGTATACTTCAGACAAAGTGCTCACAATACGGTTTCTTTAATCAATGATTTTGACGATATGACGTCAAGCTTCTCGGCTATGAACCTGAAACAAATAGAATGAAACAGCATAACATTTTGGAGGTAGTAAACCCACGAAAAAAATACAGAAAAATAATTATACTAAATTCATTTTTAAATATTATATTTTTTTATATTGCATAGGTCATTTGTTATTAACTAAATAAAATCTGACGATTTTTTAGGCAAATTTTTGGAAAGTGAAAAATTATCGTTAGTTAATTGTTAATAACAAACGAACTATGCAATATAGAAAAAAACCTACGTACTTTCATAGACAGTGTATTTCTCAAGATATATTCAATATTTCAAGTGAATCGGTTAAAAAATGTCTGAGTTATGTTTCCGGCCAACTTAAAAAATGCCGTTTCGAGATAAACGCTACATAGCCGCCATTTTAAAATTAATCGCTTCAAAAAAATTATTGTATACAGTCATTGATATGTATGATAAACACCGTTTTTAGTAATTTCGATTTATTTTGTACTTTTACTGAAAAAAAATTCCAAAAAGCCTATTTTTCGGCTTCTAGAGTGGCCTAACCCCTTAAAGTATCTAGTCCCAGGCGATATGACGGTTCTTCATCTGCATTGCTTAATAAGAGTCTGCACTTCATTTATTGTGAACGATGCCACACCTGCAGGGAATGAAGGCACTAACCAGTCGCGCTACCTATTCTCACTAAAGTGACTGTAATTCCATCAATCTCGGGCTTGTGAATAAAATTGTTGCCGACATATTTTTCAATATATGTACTTTCAGGAATTAAAAAAAAAAAATTAGTGTTCTTCACATTTTGCTTGGGGAAAGTGGGAAAGCTACGGGGCTAGTTCTTGCACAGTGACTTCCCCCTTAACGACATTTCATATGGAAAACTGTCAACTTTCCGCGGTAAAATTGCGCGCGAGTTGTAAATTAAAAACTTGAATATGCAGAAATTTTGCTATTTCTGGCAGTTTTAAAATCGTGACGTAACGCAAATCTTTACCCCCCCCCCCCCTCCACGTACGTAGACCGTAACGCCTGGTCAGAACCCCTCCAAATGCGTTACGTAATTTGCGTATGCCCCCTTACTTCGGTCCAGGAAAACGTTGAATGTTGCTTTACAGTTGAGAGATATATTCGTCAAGAATTATTGTATTCATTATTATTTGAGATGAAGGTGTACATTGTTGGGATGAAAACCAAATTCTATGCTCTGAAGTGTGTGGTGTTGGAATGGAAAACAGTATTTTCGAACCCCCAAATTAATTTACGAAGATCATTACTTTGGTGTTCGCTTTCGATTTTGTTGAAACTCATGTATATGGTAAAGCATTTGAAACCCTCAGTTATACATTTTTTATCGGCCGAAAAACGGTTGCAGGGGGTAAAACCAGCCCCCACAGTCAAGGATGTCCAGGTTTATTTTTGAAGATTTACCCGCAAGCAGTTCACCGATATCAGTGAAACAAAAACGAAAATTCGACGAATGAAAAACGATTAAAAATCGAATACGGGCACATTAAAGAAAACTAAAACTAAGGCGGGAGCCTGAATGACAAGGTTAAAAAAAGCGTTTTTTTTCGGGAATTTGTTTAGAAGGGAAAACAACAAGTGAGCCCAGTAAGCATTGAGGTATCTTTTCATGTATATTTGACAGGTATAAAAAAAAAATTTCAACATGAAACAATAAATGGCTGCAGATTTATGAACCTATTCCATATGCGTCATTAAAAAAATGTGTAAAAAACACTTTAACGTGCTATAAAAATCATTTTAAAAGACTTGTAATTCACTTAGAAGAGATATTCATACTAGAGAAAATAAACTCTGGTTTGATTCAATATAGGTCGTTTAGTTTTTTTTTTTGCTACCACGCCCGCCAATTCGGAAAAATCGTGGCAATGAAAACTGGAGAAAACGCGCTTCAATGTTTTCAATAGGAGGAAATATCAATATCAAATATCAATTGCTTCTCTGCTCTTAGCCTTGTATCTTCGAAAATATTTACAATTGGCCTCTATAAATTTGTAAATATATTCTTAGTTTATCTATCGATTTAGATAATTTAAATAAACACGATTTTTCGGACCTCCTAATTCAGGCTCTGCTAACGCTAACTGCTCACGCTGGCTTAAGGAATAAATTATTTTCTTTTTCTTTTAATTACCCCATATTCAAAGGGAGTGCATTAAATTCAATGAAACCGGCCAACACGATAAAATTACTGTTTACATATTTTTACATTTTTGCGGGATAGCAAGCTTCAAATTAATTAATTGAAGTAATTTAAACACGATTTCAGCATAGGCATTTGTTGAGTGAAAAGTAACATTAACCAACTGTTTTTGCAAACACGTATTATCTTCCTTGCTGTTGGGTATAAGAAGGCAATAAACTATTACATCGAATGACATACTTTCGGAGGCATATACCGTCGCGCTAGTTTTACATCGACACATTTTTTCAGTCGAAGTGAATTGCAGATAATTGCTTTTTCATTACTCCTTTACGTTTATTCGAAATAATAGTTGTTGAAAAAACGTGGCAATACTTCAGTCGTAGACTTGGCGCATGTTAAAGACATTACTATAGACAGTGCATAGCACTAAAAGCGTGTTGGTTCTGAGGGGAAAAAAACGAGTATCCATCCATTTTATTCCAGTCCGATATATAAATTCATTAAAGCTTCGCACAACGTTTTTTCGGTCGTGTGTTCAAAATAGTATAATTATCATGCCACTCTGTATTTTATTAATTCGTAGAAAGGTAAATATTTCATGTTTTTTAAATGTTCCCTGGATAAAATAATTAATCGACATTTTTTTGAGCTTTGAAATTTTATATATCGTTTGTTGATAAGTAAACACCCATTAAAAAAATATGTTTGGTATAAATAACGTATAGTTATCGTATATCTATTTTCATTGCAATCTATTTCAGCATGGAAATGTCTTCTCTCGCATTTTCTTTTCTGGCATGTTTGATGGCTGTGGGAACAGTTTCTTCTTTCAAAATGCTGGTAAGATGGACAAACCGTCAAACATTTATTTACGTATATAGCTCTTATCTGCATATTTCCCTAAATTGAGATATTCATTTGTTCATACACTGAGCTCTCATACGCTGAAATAAGATTTCTATGTTTTATGTTCACCTCACATCTATGACAGATCCCGGAACAGGTCAACCATCCCGATGAGCAGTGCAAACAACGGGGATTTTTAGCAGCTTGCATGGTAATCTTATGTCTTACGTCACTTCTTATCGAGTCGTTGATAGCAAGAATTTTTTCGCTTTGCGGAAAGTTTCTTGAAAAACAATTGCCTAAATTACAATTTCTCGATAATAATTGCCCGAATAAACAATTTCTCAACTACAATTTCCCGAAGGAACAATGCCTGGAATGGACAATTTCCCGAATGAACGTTTCCCAAACAAACCCAAACCCAAACAAACTCGAAGAAACCCAATTTTAATTTAATAATAATTACTTTAATGACTTCATAATTTTATAATGGTTTAATTATTCAGTTATTATTAAATCAGTATCTCAAGTAACACGTACACTTTTTTAATCGAAAGTATATTTTAACGTTTAAAAAAAGTTTTTTTCAGTGAGTCAAGCCTAAAAAAGCGCAAGATTTTTTTATGCAAAATGATACAGCAAAATAAATCTTATGATTGGCCAACGTAAAAAATGCGTTCCATGAAGTATTCACCTCAATTAATGATGCAATATCAATGCAAATATTGATTACATAAAATTGAAGTTATTCAATTTTTTTATAATTTGATCGTTCACCCTGAAAAAATGTGTTCATTCGGGAAAATGTCCATTCGGAGAACTGTCCACTCGGGATATTGTATTCGAGAAATTGTCCACTCGGAAAATCTTGTTCGAGAAATCGTCCGTTCGATAAACCGTGTTCGGGAACTTGTTCATTTGGGAAATGATTTTTTCCGGAAATTGTCATTCGAGAAATTGATTTCGAAGAATTTTCTGCAAACGGATTTTTTTCATATTATACCGCCATTCTTTCAGAATCTCGAATCTTGGAATGTAGATATGGCTTGCAAAAATATCGAGTGCGCTGCGCCACTCCGTGGCATAGCTAATCGCCATCGTGCAGTGTGTATTGGGCGAGCTGCTCGTGGAACCCACTGTGGCCAAAATAAAGTAAGTATTATCCAATACGGATAAAAACAATTCTTCCTGAAACGGAAAAATTAATAATGCGATAAATCATCGATTCGTGTAAAAATCGAAATTTGCTATTGTTTTTTTTCGCATACCTTGGAGAAACAACCAAATAAACTTTAAATTAGTGCATCAAGGATGTGTGCGGCCGTGTGGATGACAAGTTGATAGTTGAAGATTCGGCTTCGGTCCGGCCAATAGAGGTTTTCCAAGGTCAGCGATGGAAATAAATGATGTTTTTCTTACGTTTCGGCCGTCTGGTTCGGGTCCTCTTGAGAAGTTATATTTTTCTGCATAATTTTTATGGACAAATTTTACACATCACGTTTATATATTTGGAATAATATAAATTCGACAATCACATTAAATAAAACGAAAGAATGGCTTATAAATCTCTCCAACATTGACATTCCGCTACACATTTCCACATTCTTATCTCTGGGTGAAAAGTTTTGTTTTCCTTACCTCAAACTCTCTAACATAAAAACTCAGATCCACAAATCAATCTCCGAACTTGAGTCCAAACTGGATTTTTTACTTGACAAACCTAGACAAATAGAAATTAGAACAAGATTCACTAAAATCTTAAACAAAATAAATATTCCAACATAATTTTCCAACACTAATCAAATCATAACACACACGTTCTCATTCTTAAAAAACAACCCTCAACTTTGAGTTACACGAGCTGACAAAGGAAATTCGACAGTCATTCTTAACAAATCAGATTACATTACAAAAACTCATAATTTACTCGCAGATTCCTCAACTTACAGATTACCAAATAGAAATCCCATCAACACTACAAAAAGGCATTAATTCCCTATGGATTGCTTCACATATTCCTCCAGATGGAAAACCTTAAAAATCACTGATGAAACAAAATTCAAGTACTTAAAAGCTAAAAATTGCGACCTATCTCGTCTCTATTGCTTGCCAAAAATCCATTAAAATAACTATCCACTTCGTCCAATAGTATCATCAATAAATATTCCAACATGTGAATTAGCTGAATTTATACAATCTAAACTTTCTAAATTAATCAATACGAATAATTCACACGTCAAAGATAGTTTCCAACTAAAACATTCACTTTCTAACATCTCAATTCCACTCACCTACAAATTGGTCTCGTTTGATGTTGTCTCAACAACTCACACAAAATTGCTATCCGATCTCTTTCACAGAAAAAATAATAAAACATCGAGATTCCACAATCAACAATCAAAAAAAGAATAACAACAATTTTGATTCTTCCGGACTAATAAATCTTCCTTACACTAAAAACATACATCATCAACTTATTCGTCTTTTCCAACAATACAACATAACATTAGTCACAAACAATAAACACAACATGTCATCGATTACTGGCTCCACCAAAGACAAAATAAATAACAACCAAAAATCCAACATAGTTTACAAAACCGATTGTAAAGATTGCAATGCCACATACATTGGCCAAACCAAAAGATACCTTGAAACCAGAGTAAAAGAACATAAAAATAGCCTAAAACACACTACCACAATACACACAGCCTTAGCACAACATGCGATATAACAAAAACATGACTTTCAATTTGACAATGTAAAGATTTTAAACAATGAAAGTTGGCTCAAAAAAAGACGAATCCTGGAAATGATCAAAATTAAGGCACACTCCAATGCCATAAATTTTAAAACTGACATACAAAAACGAAGCTCAACCTATAACTCTATTATATAAATATTAAAACATTTTACAATACTTTACCTGACATAACAATTTTAAAATTATTGACATTGTAAGTTAATTAATATATTAACATTATAAGTTAATTTTATGACATCATAAGTTAATTTTAAATACCCCTAACATGACACACCAATTTTATTTCTCTTGACACGTCAGTGCCTAAAGGATCTTTCTCCCCCGATTCGCAGAATAAAGACTCTACTAAGCTTCATGAAATTAAGACACCACTCAGTTTCTCTCGAACTATCGTTGATAACACAACTCAATATGTAACGGAAAAATGTAAATTTCGAGTTTTTGCTTATTTTGGAACAATTTTTTTTTCTAAGATCTTAACTCAATAGGTAATCATCACAGTCATTTGATACTCTATTTAAATTTCTCTCAAATCCATAACGTACATTAAATTTTCACAAACAAAACACAAAAATTTTTATAATTATTTATCCATTACAGATGATAAAAATCGCTAAAAAACGATAAATTCCTCTATCTATTGAGTATTTTCCAACGAAACAGTATTTAGTCCCATAAATACTGTCTTTCGAAGTAACCTTCCAAATACAAGCAGAAGCCAGAAATATCAACAACATCGACGTTAGTCATTTCTCATATTTCATCTCTTTATAACTCCATAATATAATAAACCACTCTCTCACACATCACGCATTTCAAATACCGATACATAAGAATAATTAACGCAATACAAGAACTTAGTCGTATCAAATCAATATAGCTATTACCAAAACAGAATTAACATAATAGGTATACAAAAACGACACAATAATTTTATAACACAATCATAACATAAAACATTCATGTATTTAATTCTTTTAAACGTGATTTGTGAAAGTTGTGTATAAAAATTATACAGAAAAATATAACTTCTGAAGAGGACCCGAACCATAGGGCCGAAACGTAAGAAAAACACGATGCTGATGTTTGCATCGTTGGACTGCAACGAATTTAATTTCTTTTCGCAGATTTTGCCTACAAAAATTCTTTAACCATTTTGAAGATATTTAGTTGGCGATTTACATTATAAATCTATAAAAAAAGATTGCCTATAATAATAAAAATATGGAAAATCAAATTCAAAACGAAACTTTCGTTGCTTTCCAACGATGCAAACTCTAACATCATAGAAAAACATCATTTATTTCCATCGATGACCTTGGAAAATCTCTATTGACCGGACCGAAGCCGAATCTTGAACTATCAGCTTTTAAATTAGTGCTTAATCAATGTGTTTAAGGTATGCTACGATGGCGATTGTGTGGATTTACCACGCGACATCGATATGCCAATAGAGGTCCTCGAAAATGATGAGATTTATAAATGCTACCGCCCCAACAGTGCAAAACCCTGCTCATGGTAGTACGGATAGAATGCAGAGATGGAACTTTCGCTTTTCCGTTCAATTTATGTTTTGAAAATTGTTGTTTATCTTCTTCGGAGCAACAAGAATGTAGAACACTGTCTAGATCAATAAAAGTTAATGGGCTAACCAGTATGACACTTTTAAAAAATCAATTTTTTGCCTTTTTCGACAGTTTATACTTTCAAGAATATCCTGTAAAAATTTCAACGCCGTATCTCTAATCATTTTATCTTGAAAAAATTGATAGTTAAATCTTTAAACGCGTTTTTCTCGAAATGAAATTCTTTAAATTTGCTGAGATTGTAGCTCAAAGAGCAATTATCCGATTGACTTGAAATTTGAACTCACAAGGAATATCCCTCAGGTGTCCGCCTCCGATTTTGTTGAAACTCATATATGTGACAGAGCATCGAAAACTTTGAGACATGTATTTTTTTTATCGGCGAAAAAACGGATTTAAGGGAGGAAACCGCCCCTCAAAGAAAGGCGTGTCGAAGGGTGATTTTGCAGTTTCACCTAGAAGCAATCCACCGATCTGAATGAAACAAAAAAGAAAATTCTTCTAATGGAAAGCAATGAAAAATCCACTATGAAAATGTTAAGAAAAAATTTAATTAGGGGATAAACCACCCCTCAAATTGCTTTTTTTTCACCCTACACTTAAGAGGGTTGTATGAAAATTAATAAAACAGGTATCATTTTTACGGGAAATTAAAATTAAAGTTGACGGGTTTTTGCGTTTTGGCGGCAGAGCAAATTTAAGGGGGTAAACCACCCCTACCATACATTTATTTATCATGGTCGTTTTTCTTTGCTTAAAGAGTGTCCGCTGATTTTGAATATTTCTATAAGCTACAATTTAATGTTTTATCATATTTCAAGATTATTACATTAGTCTTAAGAGGTAACTACCCCTCTGACGAGAAACATCATTGAAGTATCCGCTTTCGATTTCCTTGAAAATCATATATGTGGTAAGGCATTGCAAACTATTAAACATGTTTTTTTTGTATCGGCAGAAAAACGGTGTTAGGGGATGAAACCACCCCTCAAAGTTTCTCCCACAAGCAGTCCACCGATCTGAATGAAACAAAATCGAAAATTCATTTAATATTAAGCTGTGAAAAATCCACTACAAGAGTCTTTATTAGAAATATAATTAAGACGTAAGCCACCCCTCCATTTGCCCTTTTTCACCCCACGCTTAAGAGGGTTGTATGAAAATTAATAAAACAGGTATAATTTTGACGGGGAATCAAAATTCAAGTTGACGCGTTGTTGCGTTTCAGCGGGACAGCAAATTTAAGGGGGTAAACCACACCTAACATAAATTTGTTCATTTTTATTCATTTCAAAAACCAGAAGATTTTGCAAATCCTGTTACCTTTGGTTTTAGTGAATCGAACACACATTGTGAAATACCCGGTTGCAATAATTTGGCCATTATCAGATGTGCATGGTGCAAAAAGTCGTTGCGTTTAAAGCATTTTTTTTGACGATTGTCATTATTGCAGGCATTATGAGCCATGATTATTGATAGTTGATAGACTAGAAAAAAAAGTACATATCACAAGAAAATGATTTGACGGCATATGACTGCGATACTTTTCACAAGTACTATTAATTAAATCAGCTGATATGATTCCCAAATTAAATATGTTGAAATATATTTAAAACATGTTCGTTAACCTACTGTAAAACCCTCAGTTTCATTAAAATGTTTAATTAATTAAACGATAAAAATATAGATTCCTCCACAAAACTACGTCGCTGGCTATATTATCGCTTGATCCAGGCGCATCATCGTTGCAAAATATTCGAGGTGAGCCTTATAACTTATTCTGGAAATTATTAAAATTAATGGTATAGTAGAAGTGTATGCTTATTCCTATGGAGATGCTTAATGGACATGCATATTAAAATCGGAAGCGTTCCGACACGAAAATATGAGTCTTATGAGTAAGGGGTAGCTCCACATCCCCACTCCCAAAGTACCGCTCCTAAAACTCAAAACGAATATGCCTGCACACACAAACATAAAATTCATAATACCGATGAAATGGAAACAGTTTTAACGAAATTCGTGAAACCTTTCGCTAAACTTCAAATGAAAAGCAATTAAACGGGGTAGTTTACCCTTAGAATGTAAACATTTAAAAACGTAATAATTTAAAAACGCGGGACAATATTTTAAATCCGCGGATCCCCTTCAAAATGATACCTGTTTTATTAATTTGCATACAACGCTCTTAAGCGTGGGGTGAAAAACGGCAAATGGAGGGGTGATAGACCCCTCAATTATATTTCTAATCAACACTCTTGTAGTGGATTTTTCATCGCATAATATTAGAGGACTTTTCGATTTGTTTCATTCAGATCGGTGGACTGCTTGTGGGAGAAACTCTGAGGGGTGGTTTCATCCCCTAACACCGTTTTTCTGCCGATACAAAAAAAAACATGTTTAATAGTTTGCAATGCTACACCACATATATGAGTTTCAACGAAATCGAAAGCGGATACTTCAATGATGTTTCTCGTCAGAAGGGTAGTTACCCCTTAAGACGAATGTAATAATTTTGAAATATGATAATACATTAAATTGTATCTTATAGAAATATTTAAAATCAGCGGATATACTTTAAACACAGAAAAACGACCATGATAAATAATTTTATGTTAGGGGTGGTTTACCCCCTTAAATTTGCTCTGCCGCCAAAACGCAAAAACGCGTCAACTTTAATTTTAATTACTCTTCAAAATGTTACCTGTTTTATGAATTTGCAAACAACCCTCTTAAGTGTGGGGTGAAAAAAAGGCAAATTGAGGGGTGGTTTACCCCCTAATTTAATTTTTTCTTAATATTTTTGTAGTGGATTTTTTTATCGCTTTTCATTGGAAGAATTTTCGTTTTTGTTTCATTCAGATCGGTGGATTGCTTCTGGGTGAAATTGCAAAATCACCCCCGACACACCTTTCTTTGAGGGGCGGTTTCCCCCCTTAAATCCGTTTTTCCGCCGATAAAAAAAAATACGTGTCTCAAAGTTTTCGATGCTCTACCACATATATGAGTTTCAGCAAAATCGGAGGCGGACACCTGAGGGATGCTT
Organism: Ophion obscuratus; assembly: GCA_964007375.1. Lineage (NCBI taxonomy): Eukaryota > Metazoa > Arthropoda > Insecta > Hymenoptera > Ichneumonidae > Ophion > Ophion obscuratus. The sequence goes on along the minus strand of OZ023315.1, from coordinate 21,087,816 downwards.
CTTGTCAGTAATTTTGAATATATTTAATCTACAATGACGTAGGATATTTTTGAGTGGATGAAAAACGATGATTTGGCATTGAAAAAACTGACCATTTTATAGGCAAAAAACAGACGTTTTTTTTCATAACTACGTCATTTTGTTAGATATTGATATTTTTCTAAAATCCCACGTCATTGTAGAGAAAATAACTTCCAGTTTAAGGACATTTTTTCCCTTTTCGGTTTCAGCTACTCAATCGGCCGGAATCATATCAGCAGTGGAGGAACTTTTTTGGCGCCTCCGAAGGCAGCGCATAATTTTTTCATAGAAAAATATTGAGATCCAAACGGCTATCGCAATATTTTTCTATGAAAAAATTATGTAATATAGGTCAAATATAGCCCCATATATTCTTAATTTTCCGAAACATTTAATTGAGTACAGATCTTCCAAAAAAATCCTGAAAATCACCCAAATTTTCGGCGTTAACACTGGTATAGCCGCTCAAGTTTTGTGAAATAATACAGAAAAAAACGACGATTGATATTTTCGGTCGATGGACAAGATCCAGTTCATCCAATATTATTTATTGAGCCTAACGCAGGCATAGTTCAGACTACGGATATTCACCCTCAACCAATATAACAATCATTCTTTAAGCATTATAATGCTTTCCATTCAATTTGGAGGAAGCTTCAAAATCCTAACGATTCATAGTTAACAACGTAGGGTATTTCAACTTGCTATTGATAGTTTCAAAACGTCGGTATTTTGTTTCTTACATCTACGCCACGTGTAAATTGTTGAAATTGTATCAAATTATGCTACTACACTCGTCGCGAAAAAACCTGCGAACATTTTTGGAAAAAAAAACATACTTTCTTCCGATCGCTCACAATTTTTTTATTTTTCAATTTTTGTTCTTGATTCTAGGTCAACTTATACGAAATATTGTACAAAGTAAAAATATGTTTGAGTGTTTTGCTTCAGATCGCTTGTCCGCGACTCAGGACTTCCACAAGCGGAGAATGTCATCGCCCGCGCACCGACATACGTGGCTCCTCCCACTCTCACCACTATGTTTTGTCAAACTTTAAAAAATATTTTGATGTTCAACAAAGAACGCCTAGTCAACATACCAAATATCAACATTCTATATCTAATACTGTTCGCATAAAAAATTGGTGAAAAATCGAACATTTCTTGGCCCAACAAGGCAGAACCTTCCCTTAATAAAGTGAAATAGTGACAACCCGGCAGTTAATCCACCGACCTTCGTGGCATTGATATTTCTAGCAGTGTCAGCAAAAAGAGGAGGTATGTTACGCCGCTTGAATCAAACAAAGATCGGTATATCGCAGTTTCTTAGTTCCTGCACGAAATACTAGTACTAATAATCTTAATACTATCACAGCCGGGATCAGTACGGCTTGTAGCATTGCATAATATTTGGAACGCTGAATATCACGAAAGGGGCCAGAAAAACAAATTATGTTTTTCTGACAAGCAAATAGGTTTGCTTGTGAACCATCAATAAATTCTTAAGGGCGGGGTAAAGTATTTAATTTTTTTTTCATTTTTTAAATGAATGCATAATATATCAAGAATATTGTGTTAAAATTTCAAGTCGATCGGAGTAAAATTGACGAAGTTATAAGTATTTGAGCGTCTATTGCTCCATGCCGTTCTCTTCTCTTCTGCGTTTTTCAAACCGTTTTTCTGAGACTTATCATATTTGAAGTCCGTGTGCACGATAACTCAAAATCTACTGGACCAATCGCTTTGAAATTTTGCACAGTACTTCTTCACATAATTCACCAGGTATTGTCGAGAGCATTTTTTTTTTTTTTTAATAATTACTAATTTTCAACAACAAATTAGCCGATTTTTTAGCGAAAATCGGGTTTTTGGCTCCCAAGTGCTACGAAAAATCGAAAAAAAAAATCCTACCGTCATTACCTCGAGAAACATCTCCTTTAACAAATGCATTTTGAATTTTTTGTTTCAAATGATTCTGTTGCGAGTTATGGTGCACACCGCAAACCGACTTTTTTTCGAGGCGCCTCCGGGGTTTAATTTTCACTCGCTCAATTTTGAATATTTTGCAATGCAAATTTAGGAGAATGTTGTTCAAATGTTACTTTATTATATGTAAATTTTTCAATAAATGAACACTATTCGTTACGCCAAAAAAAATCTTAAAAACATGCCTTTTTTTCGCCACATTAACTTTACCCCGCCGTTAATACATTCATAATTTGCAAAAGTGGTAGGTATCGATTGTTATAAGCATCGCAAACGCAATTCGGCGGTTTGTTTCGTACGATTTATTAATGAGGGGACTCGATTATACAATACAAACATTATTGCACTTGCAGGAACTGTTCAACTTGAAACGGGATGCACGCTCTTCACTGCGTAGAATTCATACATGATCGTCACGAAATTGATATTGCAATTTTCACTTGAAAAATTAAACATCATCAAAGAACGAATGCACATCCATTAGTAGGATCTACTAAGATATTTCCATTTTCGAATTTCTTGTACCTACTCCTTAACAGTCGTCCTCACAAGCGAAGTGTATTGCTCGACTGTGTATTGGTCACCTATAAACCTTGGATTACGCGACTTCGCAATGCGTTTGTGACTAGAAAGGCGGACGTTCCTAATGATCTTTGACTTTGCTGAGAAAAAAATGAAAATGTTGAAACCGTAAGATCCTTACGTTATTAATTGAAAATATACTGTACAGGATGTTTATCCAATGGGGTTCGAATGGGGAGTTACCACCGAAAATTTATATACAAGCGGATGCAAGGATTCAATGTCATTTTTTGGGAATTAAATGTAGAGAAACGGTTGAATATACAGTGTTAGTATATAGCAGTCATATTTATATATGTCTGAAGTAATATCTTACATTTTGTCAAAGCATTTTATTCGAAATCTTACATGATATTTGCCGTTGCGCAAGTGATGGCGGGACATTCTTTTTTATCGTCGGGCGTTGTGATTGCGGCCGACCTTTTCATCTGAAACAAACGGTATCTTTTTTATTCTGTTCTTTACGAATGTGATTATCGTTCGACCCTGTAATAACAAATGTTAGGAAAAATTTACGAATTGCGACGTTTGAGAAAGGGTACTCTGATTTTTACAATAACATTTTCACTACTCGTGACCCGAAAAAATAGTAATTATAAGGCAATCGAAAAGTTGGAGAACCGAATGGTAGACCAACATGTACTTTACATGTGTGCGACATTGCAAGTCGATCAGCCCACTAGTTTGTGAGAAAAATAGACGCCCGATTTGAAAATGTTGTTTTGAGAAACACGCGCAACATTAAATATAATGTGCAATTTCGAATAAAATGCTTTGCAAAATACAAGATGTTACTTCAAACATGTATAACTGTGAAATACTAACATTGTAGGTTTAACCGTTTTACTAAATTCAATGCCCAAAAAATCCCCTTGAAAATAAATGTTCACACGAGAATACGGCCTCAACTAAACATTATCCAAATATCGAAGAAATACTGAGTGTAGAAAGAAATCTATGTTTTTTAAGTTCTAGATCAGAGTTGTCTAGAGTGCTATTTTGGAGGTGACGTTTTTAATGGAATAATTAAAAAAGGATATACTAATGTTTATCGATCCTGCAAGAATATGTACAAATGAAAAATGAATAAATAAATATTATCATGTCCTTCTGTACGTTTGTTTACAATGGCCTGCCGAAAACGCCACCAATTGGCGAGCAGTATTGCGGAACGTATATGAATCCGAAAAAGAACCAGACATATTCTTAATCTGTATAAGCGTTGTGATGATTCATATCAGATTGAGCAAAAAATGTATAGAATGGCGGCATGCAAAACGTTGATTATCTATTTTTCTACTTTTCTGACCATCCTAAGAGTTGTATATTTAAAAAATTATTTTACCTCAATTGTGCTACCAACAATGAAAATCAGTTTACTGAAGGTGTATGCCGAATTTGAGCTCAATCGGCCAATTGGTTATCGGGCTACCGTGGTTGCCAACTTAAAAGGCATACTTGTTTCGAGAAAAACGCGTTCGAAGTTGCTGCCCCTCAACTGCACTCTCTAAGCGTACTCCGTATAAATTTCCATAACTCGGCTAATTTTCTGAGTATCATTAAACGATTTTCACAGACGTATTTGAAAAGATCTGTAGAGTAATAAAATAAATTAAAAAATACAATATTTTTTTATGTCCGGACAACAGTTCGGACTTAAACCAAACAAATATATTAAAAATGTTCTTCTAAGTTTTGGCCTCCCTAAGTCAATATACTTATCTAAGTCACCCTCTAAGTATCAAACCTAAATACATATTCGTTACGGAGATTTTAATATATTCATGTGTGGGTATATACGACTAAATGACTTTGTCCTAAGTACAAGTCGACCCAACTTAGATCCAGTCTCCCGCATTCTAGACCTCAGGAGGTTAAGTCTCGCTTCCTACTGAATCCCCTCAGACAGCATTTTGCTTTTTTCCTTTTATCGTTATGCAGAACCATCTCAAGTTCGTTCCAAGTACTCCAGCTGCAGTTACGTCCGGAGAGAAACGTACTTAGTTTTTTCCCCTACAAAAAAGACAAGTTTATCATCGAGTGAAAGTCTACTCGTTTCGCTTGTGTCCAGCATCGGAGATCCAGTATAAATGCCACCCGCTCCGCCATCGTCAGTCCAGCCAATGGCCACCGAGCGATCCCCCCAAGTATTAGCTCGGGCCATAAGCATTGCCAGATAAATTCAACTCTCACGTGATCACCTCTTCCATTCGATTACTCCCTTCTCGCCCCCTCCCAATAAATTTAAGGGGCCAGTCCACTTTGACAATTTCAAAAAATCGATTTTTTTACTGTTTTCGAAAGTACATGCATTCAGAAATATTGTGTCAAATTTTATGAAAATCCGAGCTCTCTAAGTATTTTTTTTACCTGAACGTCAGGACCACATTTCGTCTACCTGAGCGTATAGCGCGCTCGGCCGATCATAGTATAAACTTCAAACGCGTTTTTCCGACACAACGTTATCTCTAAAGCTAATAAACCGATTGTCTTGAAATTTGAACCACATATTGTAAACATGATTCGCAACAAAATGACTCTCGATGGTGTAAAAATTTTGATTTCTACTCTTTTTTTGCGAAAAACTGCGGAAAAAACGCGTTTTTTTTAACTTTTTTCGTTTTTCATCTCCCATTTTTTTATTTTTTGATAAAACATTATATCCGAGGGTCATTTTGTAGCTGGTGTCATACTGAATCTAATGGACTTTGATTTTTTTGTTTCAGACAAGCCGTTGCCGAGTTGCGATGGAGCTACCTAGCCCACCTATTTTTGAGGCGTTACGTTAAACTATAGTTTTTGTACTTAAAAATGAATAAAAATGAATAAATTTTGCTTTAAAATGTATGTCAAGACTTTATTTATAAAGTCCAACAACTTTTGTATTCATATCTTTTATAAAATCCTCAAAAAAATTCGCGAAAATAGCCTTTTTCGTGGCTCCAAAGTGGACTGGCCCTTAACTCGATATTTTTTCTTAAGTTTATCTCGGTCGTATCGATGTTCCCAATAGCATTTGGTCCATTTGTTCGTAGTTTCGGCAAACGTCATGTCGCAAACATGATCACCTATCATCGGGGATAAATACCATAGAGCACATCAGGGGATACACACGTTCTATACAAATAGACAAATTTGGATAAACATTTGAAGTGCCAATCCAACCGTCCAATTCGCATGTGCCACGCAATTTCTAATTTCGTCCACACCCGTACAAATATTTGCAATTGCAAATTTACAGAGAGTCACACGTTCCGACATTTCCGAGATTAACGGGCTGCAGCCACCTAAGTGGGTCAACCAATTACATTTGCCGAACATTTTTTTATTCAATGGTATCACCTTCTAGCTATATTCCCTGAAAACGTCATTGAAATATTCAAAAGGCAGCACCATACTTCAAACTTCGAAAGCGTTTTTCTCAAAACACTGCTTTCAAAGTCGGTGGACATGATATCTAGAACCACTTGATGGATTGTTTCCAAATTTATAGAAGAAACGATAAGAAACGTTTACACGTCGTTGACGATCTCACTTTTTTAAATCGATCTTAATTTTTTCATAGTTACGTGAAAATTACGACTTTTTTTCATAGATTTTGTATGCTCGAGTTTTAGTTCGTCGCCACGTTGTTAAAACAATTATATTAAGGTGGTGCGATCATTAAGAAAAATTCAACTTTCGGGTTTGAATTTTTTTGTGATGTTGAGGTGTAGGTTATGCACTCTTTGGCAAAGTTTGAGCTATATTGACCATTTAGTTTTTTTGTAATGAAATTTCAAAGTCGAGCACTTGGAGGTAATAAAGCACGTTGTCTTATGAAGACGGTCGACCGGAAGTGCGGTGATCACGGTTTTGCTGCTCACTTATCCAACTATGGTCGCTGGAAAACCGAAATTTCATAAATTAGACATAGTAGATTTTGCAAAAAAAAATATAAAATTCGAACTTCAGCGGATAGTTCAAGCACTACATTATAAAAAGATATCAATTTCCGGTTGGAAATACTCCGGTTGGATCAGAACGACCAAATAGTACCCACAGACAACGTCGGGCGTAACGCCTGATGCATTTGGCGAGCATAACCTAGCTCTGCACCATAACCCAACCTTTCACATCAATGCCAAAGCCAACTCTGATCACGGCAAACGCGACGTTATCATGTGTTTCCTCAAAATTCCATTATATTATTTATGGAGTTTGATTATTGATCGACTATCAATAACATGTTCAATTACAATTTTACCCACAGTTATTAAGAGCGGGGTAAAGTATTAAAATTTTTTTTTTTTCATTTTTTAAATGAATGCATAATATATCAAGAATATTGTGTTCAAATTTCAAGTCGATCGGAGTAAAATTGACGAAGTTATGAGTATTTGAGCGTCTATTGCTCCATGCCGTTCGCTTCTCTTCTGCGTTTTTCAAACCGTTTTTCTGAGACTTGTCATATTTGAAGTCCGTGTGCACGATAACTCAAAATCTACTGGACCAATCGCTTTGAAATTTTGGACAGTACTTCTTCACATAATTCACCAGGTATTGTTGAGAGCTTTTTTGTTTTTTTAAATAATTACTAATTTTTCAACAACAAATTAGCCGATTTTTTTAGCGAAAATCGGGTTTTTGGCTCCCAAGTGCTACGAAAAATCGAAAAAAGAAAAAAAAATCCTCCCGTCATTACCTCGAGAAACATCTCCTTTAACAAATGCATTTTGATTTTTTTGTTTCAAATGATTCTGTTGCGAGTTATGGTGCACACCGCAAACCAATTTTTTTTCGAGGCGCCTCCGGGGTTTAATTTTCACTCGCTCAATTTTGAATATTTTGCAATGCAAATTTAGGAGAATATTGTTCAAATGTTACTTTATTATATGTAAATTTTTCAATAAACGAACGCTATTCGTTACGCCAAAAAAAAACTTAAAAACATGCCTTTTTTCGCCAAATTAACTTTACCCCACCGTTAAATCCGCTAAAGTAATTCAGGGCTATTTAAATAAAATTCCGACAGATTTGGTGCAACGTTTTTAGTCCGTTTTTAGGGTAAAACTGTTTTTGCAAATATGACGGAGACTACACCAAAGTCGTTTAGGATCCAATTTTTCAGTTTTTATTATTAATTGTGCAATGAATAAAAAATTTCCCACAAATTTGGCACATTAGAATTGACAATACGAATATTCAGTACCAGTTAACATAAATCAGTAGCACTGTGGGTAACGTAAAGTCTCTCTGTTGACTGTGAATAATTAATTGTACCTGCTTAAAAATCGGCGATCGTCAACGACTCGTATTTATTGTCAACTTGAACAACCCGTTTGGCTTTTATATTTCAGATGGACCGTTTAAGCTGGAGAGTGTCCACCGCCAAACGTCGCGAAAAAATGTCATCATTTACCGGCAGCCAGGTTGTTGTTTTTCTGTATTTATCGGTGATTTTTTTAAAGCCTCTCAATATGTGTACCTTTGTGTTTGAAAAAATGCATTTCTTTTTCACCAACTGTTCCCCACAATTCTTTTTCGGAATTTGGTAATTTATTTCGGGTATCTAGGTAGACCCTTTAAGGGGAGATATACACCAAGGAGCCGGAAAAAAGTCATTTTTGTGAATTTTTTCTAGGAAAACTATTTGACATTTCGGATTGGGGTTTTAATTATCCGAAAGTATGAACATTCGAGATTATGTTTAATTTTCTTTATTTAAAAATATCAAAAATATACAAGGATATTGAATGATCCTTGGAGCGTCGTAAAAAAATCTGCGTATACGGTACCCGCTGGCGTTTCTTCAAAAACCATCTGAAAAAAAAACCAAAACGATTATTAAATTAGATACTATAATCTAGTACTTGTCATAGCCGATTTTGAAAATATCGATTCATGACAAAATGGCAGACATTTGAATATAAATAGTGATCTTTGGGCCAAAAATTAGCTATTATTTTGCCTATAAAACAAAACTAAGTAACGGAAAAAAAAATTCTATGACAAGTACTAGATAATGGTGTAATGAATAATCACAAAAAACCTCAAGGCAATCGGTTCATTGGTTTCCGAGAAATTTTGGGCACCGATTTGCAAAACATGGTTTTGAGAAAAACGCGTTTGAAAATTTGGAAATGAATAAATCATGAAATTTGTCAACTTACATGGAATCATCGATACCAGGCCCATAGTGTAGCCCTTTTACGATCGAGGGAATGTGCATGGCTTCGAAATCCTCGACCTCGACCATCTAGGTGTATACCTCTCCTTAAATTCGAGAACCACATTTTTTTTCTCGTTTTCCTTGTCCAATTTTTTGCCCTTCATTATTCATTGACACAACGGGGACACAAAATCGATATCGCGAATTGAAAAAATCCCGCGTATACGTGTGCAAGAGCTAAGCATTCTCCGCGTGTACAATGTACGCCGAGTAATTGTGTAGATGTGGAATAATCGATTTTCCATCGTCGTACAACGGCCGCACGAGGTCGTAGATTAAAGGGTCTCGCGCCCACGCCCGCGCGCGCGATCACCGAAACGTTCGAATATATAGGGTCGTTATAACGCACGAATAAATGGCTCTTCATTTACCTACGGGTAATAGAGCCCGTGAAGTTTATAGAAGGTTTGTTACCTTTATTACATAGAGCTACGTATCCATATATGTATATATCGGTGTATGTACATGTATAAATGGGAGCAGGTGATTTTGAAGACGTTCGTCCCCGAAGACCGTCCTGATAGTAACCAAATGTCTTCAAAGTCCAGCATTACCGAAGCTCCGATGTCCTGGAAATGACTTTTAGATAAACGGAAGCATATTCATATAAAGACCATTTCACGGATGGTTCTGGCCCCAAAACCAACGATACGTGTGACTAAAATTTCTAAGACAGTCCTTGAAACAGCCAGATGTCCTGATAGACGACGCTACTTGGATGTAGCGGGTTTAGAATGTCCTTTTCTTTCATATGGATGCACGCGTGTGTGTGGAGTGACGTTTGGTGTACAAGCTGGGGTATGGATGAATTAGGTTCACGATCTCTCTCTCTCTCTCTCTCTCTCTCTCTCTCTCTCTCTCCCTTCCTCTTCCTTCCGCTCTTCAAGGATCCTAATAGTACTCCTATAGCATCTAGAAGCGCAACTCTAGTCGGGCAAATAATGGGCAACTAATGGAGTATTTGCTTGGAATATCACGTCTTAATTCAATCTGTCGTTTAATATGCCTCTTTGGAGCCCGCACATGTGCCATTTGATGTATACATTTGTATATACGCCAAGAAATATGGGACAACGTTTCTCGATTAAGGCAAAGAGCGTGTATCAACGTAGCGCGAAACTTCCAAATGGAATCGCGGAGCCTTGTACTGGAAGCACCTCGATACCGCGCTCAACGATTTACATATGTAGTGCCACGTGTGTCGAATTGCATCAATGAACATTTTTTGCGGTTTTCGAGAATGAAGGAGGAGGGATTGATCGATGATTCGATTGATGATTCATTTTATGCCTTGGTAGAAACCTTCGGGCAAAGAAGCACAGACACAGTAAACTATTAATAAAATTAACAAATGTATGCCAAGTAACTGGAATATAGACTGAAAAAAAAATCGTTCATCCATCCAAAATTCAGTTGGTTTAACAAAATTGTATCTTTAAATACGTTCAAGTTGATTTTTGATTGGCATAACAAAACAGTATAGTCAGGCGGAAAAGATACATTTAAACTATCTGCGTATTTAGCATGTCTGAGCAACTGTTAAAACAACAAAATTTCGAGACAACAAAATGCATTTTGCAGATTCAACGATTCTTTTTTCTCAGTGTATGAGAAAACATGATGGAATTGTATGTATGAAATAAACAGTACGAAGATAAAATGTACAAATCAAACGCGAAATAGAGAGAGAGAGAGAGAGAGAGAGAGAGAGAGAGAGAGAGAGAGAGAGAGAGAGAGAGAGCATCTGAATATTATCATTTTGTCCATCTGTTATTACTCGTACTGTTTCCGTATATATGCATTTTAATACAAATTTAACCTCCGGGGGCCCAAAATGATTGAGTCATTAAGAACCATGCATATAAATATTAAGGTGGGACCCCACTGTGCGGCGTAAAAAAGTCGATTTGTCTTGTTCCATTTTCGCAAAGTATACATATACAAGAATATGTGAAAAAAATCAAGTTGGGATATTAAAAATTGACCAAGTTACAGACGATTTAGTGACAGCAGGTAGCCCAACGATTTACGTATACTAAAATTTCTTAGATTACATTTTTTTTTGAACATCTGGCAATTAGTCTATTTTTTTCTCAAAAAACAGCTACACTTATATAGATTATAAAAATATTTTGTTTCTCAGACCACCCATTGCCAAGTTATCGATCCGGGCGTTGGTTCACATTTCTTATACAGAGGCTCCATTATATCTCAATAATGTTGTGATTTTTTTTTTATTTAGACGAAATAAGTTCAATGTATGCTTAATAACATACCTGTCTTCCAAATACCAAAAACGAATAACCTAGTAGATAAACGACAGTGTCACAGTGGTATCCTCCCTTAAGGGGCAATACCAGTGTGAACGCTGAAAATTTGGGTTATTTTCGGGATTTTTTTAAAGAGAAGTACTCAATTAAATGTTTCGGAAAATTGAGAATATATTTGGCTATATTTGACCTATATTACATAATTTTATCATCGAAAAATATTGAGATCCAAGCGACTTATGCGTTGCCTTCGGAGGCGCAAAAAAAATTCTTCCACTGCTGACATGATTCCGGCCGATTGAGTAGCTGAAACCGAAAAAGGAGAAAATGTGAAACTGGAAGGTATTCCCTGTACAATGACGTAGGATTTTCGAAAAATGTCAAAATCTAACAAAATGGTGCAGTTATGAAAAAAAGTATGTTTTCTTGCCTATAAAATGGGCGTTTTTTCAATGCCAAATCGTCAATTTTCATCCAATCAAAAATATACTACGTCATTGTACAGTAAATATATTCAAGAGTACTCAGTTCAAATTTCAAGTCAATCGGATAATTGCTCTTTGAGTTACGATGTCAGCAAATTTGAAAAATCTCATTTCGAGAAAAACGCGTTTAAAGATTTAACTATCGATTTTTGCAAGATAAGATGATATTAATATAAATGATATAAATTATAATAATATTCTCGAAAGTATAAACTTTCGAAAAAAGCAAAAAAAAATCGATTTCTTAGAAGTGTCACACTGATATAGGCCCTTGATACTTTCGTAACGATGTTTTTGGGTTTGCTACTGCATGAATTTGGTTTAAAAATAGTAAATGAGAACGACTATTGTCTTTCCTATTTACTTATTATTGTATGAAAAATCCTGTATTTTTCGTTCGACTGCAACGAAAATTCCTCTCGATTTTTTTCTTTTCTTTATATTCATTATTATCGGAAGTCTTTTTTTCAGGTTTTGGTTAAAGATTTATAATGAGAATCCTCGATAACGTTCGAATGATTTTCATTGCCTAGATGTGCCGAAACAAACGGCAATGCGAAAAAAATATATTGTCTTTGCATTCCAACGATGGAAACTTCAATACCATCGGAAAAAATGGCTATTTATTTATATTCTACAGGTGGAAAATATGAGTGTACATTCGGAATTTTTGGACGGGACAAGAGGATCTTGGCCAACGAGAAACGCAAAGAAAGTTTGAGGTACAATTTGAATGATAAGAAATAAGCTCCCTTAACCTATCCTCTTATTCTCTTATTTTCTAGTACTTTTTTTAACCACTAGCTGACTGCCATAGTGTTTTTTTGCGATTTTCCTGCTCTCATAGATTCACCAGACTTTTGTTTTAAGGCGATATACCTGTCTCCTTAAGGTATTCCTTTCACGAAACCAAATATTTTACACTTAACTGATTTTCGTCTATAATGAAGTAAAAATACATCCCAGTATACTGGTAAAATTTCAAGCCAAGTTACCGAACCTTTAACGAAAAATTACGGCCCTAAAAATCGTCTCACTTATACGGCGCTTTATGGACATGTCACGCTGGCCACATGTCTTTCTAATAATTTATACCCTAAATAACTCTAGATGCCTAATACAAACTACTCACAGGTGTAAAAAAGTCTAAAGATTCCGTAACAACAATAAAAACAGAGGGTCACCGAACGTTTAAAGAAAACATTAATGTTAAAACTTGGAAAAGTGTGGTTAGCAGAAGAATTTTTGTAGCCGTGACGTTTCAAATAAATGTAAAAATGTCTCAATCTACTAAATTTGCGCGAATTTTGTTATTCTAGTTTATCGTTGTGTATAATAATCCATTATAACTTGTTTTTTTTATTAAGCGCAATTGTAATTTACCGACGATTCAGAAGGCCCTGCTTATGCCCCCACAAAATACGGCCCTCCGCGAAAGGAATACCTTAAAAAGAGAGAAAGAAAGAAGGAAACTTGACAAGGTCAAAGCTCTACCTCCAATTCGCTTCGAAAAAATGATTTTCCAGAATTTTCCACAAGGATATTTCGTTTTTCATGAAGATATCCATTTCTCGGAAATGCCCTTTTACTAAAAAATTATGGAAATTGAAAAAAAAAAACAAACGATGGAAGGAAAAAAGTGTAAAAATTAATCGAAAACTTTCGGGTTTGAAAAAATTATCCATTTTTTCAAAAGCTTGATTCCGTGGCAATTTCCGTGGGTGCCCGTTTTTCGTTTTTATTAATAACATCGTGGCTCGTAGAGAATGCCACACTATAAGGGTGGCTTTAATACGATTATATCCCAATTCGTGTAAGCATCTGGGTGTGTGTGTGTGTGTAGTTGGAGAAAAAAGTGTCCATTAATTTTTTAGTAGAACGAACGAGCGAGTTAACGCCCGTCATGTCATGAACGTATCACGTCAGGCCAATAAAGTCTTTTGCGCAGCGAGAGGCCGTTCACTTTTTCTTACCTGAGCAATCCTTTTATCTTCACCGCACATGCACCTATAAGAAATAACGGACTACGTGTGTACACGTGTAAACGCCTCTCTGCGTCCTTCTCCACTAATGTCCTGCGACATTGGCGTATACGATCAAAGTTGAAAAGCCTCGCGGCAACTTTCCTGCCCAATTTCATTAAGGCAGTAGTCTGGTCTAGAAATTTGACAAAATCGATTTTTTTTTCATTTTATTATTCATTAGACCTTTCTCAATACGCGTGTGAAAACCGTTTATTAATATTTCAAAAATTAGCAGAGTAATAGAAATTATAAGCAAGCTGCGCGCAAACCTTATTTAACGGTATCAAAACTTTGAACGCGTTTATCTCAGAACTATGTTTTTCAAATCGGCGCCCACGATATCTCGATAACTAATTAACCGATCGAGCTCAAATTTTGCACATACTTTCGGTAGCCTCTTGCTGAGGACTGGTAGCAGAATTGAGTCGAACAATAATTTTGCCCACATTTTATAACTCGTCGAATACCCGAAAATGTATGAAATATCGTTAATCAAAGTTTAACGGGTCGCCATTTGGTAACAAAATTTTTTTAAGTACTAATTCTGCTACCGGTACTCAGAATACTCATACAGATTGAGAATATATACATTTTTTTCAGATGCATGAAAATATTACATGAAATATTACATGAAAATATTTAAAATTATTTTTTTTTAAATGTAGATATTACATTTTCAAAGGAACAATAAGTACATATGTAAAATTTCATCAAGACAACTTGAACGGTTTAAAAGTTATTCCAACCCAAAAATGACGTCAAAAATCTCGCTCTAGATCAGACTACTGCCTTAAGGTAGTACAAGCGCGCAATCTTGATTTTTATAGATTTTGTTCAAATTTTTACCAAACATTGTTCATATCATTATGCATGTTTGAGTAAAATTGCAGAACAGTCGACCATTTAGATTGGGAGATAATATGTTTTAAAATTGCAACTTTGAACGCTGCAGGGTCTGCATTGAAATTTAGACAAAATAATTTTCCGTAAGAAATATTTTTCCCCTATAATAAGAAGACCTATGGCAACACCGCAGAACAGTATTGTTCAATATTTCGAGAAAAAAATAATTATCGCGTTCCTGAAGTTAAAAATTTTGTCACAAAAAAATATTTACATTATAAATATTAATATTTTATATTGTTTATGTTATCTTCATTAAAAAATGAAAGTGTTGGTTCATTCATAATTAATTAAAAACTTCGTGCGATTAAAAATTACTTCCAAATGAAAATTTGTGTTGCAGTATTATTTTAAATATGCCGCGCAAACTCACGTCATTGGATACGTGGAACGATGCGATGTTGCCGTATGTTTTCTTATTATAGGGGACAAATATTTTTTACGGAAAATTATTCTGTCTAAATTTCAATGCAGACCCTGCAGTGTTAAAAGTTGCAATTTTAAACCCCATTATTCCCCAATCTAAATGGTCGACTATTCTGAAATTTCACTCAAACATGCATAATGATATTAACAATGTCTGGTTATAATTTGAACAAAACCTATAGAACCGAAAAAATAGACGATGTTCGCAATTTTTTTAGTTGTATAGGATAAGCTAATCGGTCTAATTTTTTTTCACAAATTGAAGCACCGATAAAGAATACAACATGATTTTTTTAAATTTCTTTATTTATTTTTTAACGTTGTTTTTATTTGCGGAAAATTGCGTGGAAAAAAAATGGTGTCCAATGGTCGCCAGGATTGCGGCCGCAAATTTTATCTGAAACAAAAATTTCAAAGTGATTATTAATCTGTAGGAAAGCCGCTGTGTTTCTATGGAGGTTTTTTTTCAGTGAAATATTTAAAAATAGCGGCGGTTTGAACAAAAAGTATCAGATTTAGGCTATTATTTGAGTTTCGCGTAAAAAAAATAGGAAGATTTAAAAAAAAGCTTCGATAGCAACATTAGGAATGACGTGAGAATGTTCTGTTGAAATTTCAAACGGATAGCTTGAAAACTCTTCCTTTGAGAGTGGCCACCGTTTTGAAAAACACCATTCCGAGAAAAACGCGTTTAAAGTTCGGAGTGCGCGATCTCCGCTCCCTTCACTTTTTCAAAGAAAGATTGTAGCGACCGAAATAATTCGAATTTCGATTTAAAAATTGGACACAAAGTTTATAACCGTGTATGATATAGGATGATGAAAAAAATCGATTTTTTTTTAAATTTTACACTGTGATGGTCCCTTAAGGGATCATCACAGGGTAACGGGTCGAAAAATAGCCGATTTCCGCGATTTTTTTTTCGCTGCTCAAAATACGCTAATCAGTCTGATTTTTGTATGTCAAGTCCAAGCACTCGTGAATAGCATAAAATAGTCTTAAACGCTCATTATTATTTTTTTTACATTTCTTTTAACAGTAAAAATGTCTTCGAAAAAAGGAGTCTTCACGGTCTACACGGTTGTGGCCGTAAATATGATCTGAAACAAAATTTGTAAAAAGATTATTAATCAGTATGAAGTCGGTATTTTGCTATGGAAGTTTTTTTAAATCAAAATTGACAACATGGTGGTGGTTTGAAAAACAATCGAATTGAGCCTATTTTTTCGTTTTTCTTTAAAAAAAAATATGAAGAAAAAAAAGCTTCCCTAGCAAGATGAAGAATGGCGTGAAGAATATTTTGTCAAAATTTGCGACGGATAGCTTGAAATCTCTTCCTGTGAGGGTTTCGAACCGTTTTGAAAAACAACATTTCGAAACAATGCTTCCGTCCGCGCAATATCTCACGCAGCTGGTCGAATCCCTTTTTCTGAGAACGGCTGCAACAACCGGAATAATTCGAATTTCGCCCCAAAAATTGAAAAACATGCTTATATACGTCTATACTATCGGATAATGCAAAAAAATAGATTTTTTGACAATTTTACACTCTGATAATACCGTAAAAATAAAAACGAAAAATCTTCGGTGCTGAAATGGTACGTCCATTACATTGCCCACAAAGTTCAACAATATCGAGAAAAAAAAACGATTTATTACGATATTTTTAGGAATAATTTATGGGGATTAAAAGGGACTGTTCCGTGCATCGAAATCGATTGAAGCGTCGTATCAAACATCAAATTGACTCGAGACACGTTAGTATGAAAAATGCATTCTCTTCTCCACGCCATTGGACTCGATACTGCGTAAAAATCGATCACGAAAATTGAAATTCCCATTTATTCTTCTTTCGCGATATACATATAACGTATGAATTCAAAATACAAAATTAACGTACGAAATTACATTCTGTAATTAATTTGATTAATTACGAAATATAATTTCGTGCGTTAAGCGCAATGATACGATCCGCGATGAAAGGCAGAGTGACGTCGCGCCATTGAATCTCCAGCTCGTGCATGCCTCGTGAAATTTCAGTCTATGTGCGATCCCTTTTGAAATCTGGTTGTGGTTCGTTTCCTCTATCGTCCTCCTCCTCCGCCTCCTCCGCTGTACGACATATGCCCGCGTTCTCACACTCCATTTTCCATCCATGTATTTCATTCCTCGATTGCATTGGGTCCACGTGCCATGCATATACTCCGTCGTGGCTCGTGCATACTAAACGACTCTACCATTTACTACATGGCGAGGGGGGGGGGGGGGGGGGGGGTTATTCAGGACGTAAAAAATGAAATTATCGCCAACGCGTACATACTTACAAATATGGATGATGCACACACATATTTTCATATATACATATGTAAGTATATGTTTGTGTACACGTATAGAGATATTTGTAGATATATATTGGCACATTCCACTTCAAATATCTATATACAGGGTGTCCCTCGTATCTCTGCCACCCGAAATAACTCGGTAATTATCGACGTCACAAAAAAATGTTCCAGACAAAAGTTGTAGGGTGTGAAGGGGGCCATCAAAAGCGACCAATTTTTTTTATATCGGTGCAGCCGCTGACGCACAGTGAAGGTCACCTTCACTTTTTTTAATGTAATGGTACATCTTTTCAAACATCTTGTGGAGCACCTCAAGCCGCATTAAAAAACAGGGGGTCAAAGTCGTTCAAGGGCATTCAAGGTCAGTATCGATGATACAAATCTCAATATCTCGGATCACTTCCCAATATTTGGTAGTGATCCGAGATATTTAGATATGTATTTTATTTTAATAGGTGACCTTGAATGACCTTGATTGTAAAATTGTTGGTGAAAATAATCGGATTTATTAGTCCAAACAAAACGCTATTGACTTTAATAACATGATAAAATTAATTTTTTTGCATTCAAAAGATACATTGTTAGCCGAGAACAATATATTATAAAAACTATCTAAAAAATTATCGCAAACAAATTATATTGATTTGAATGTATTTTCTACAACGAACAAAAAAAGCGTTTCAATTCATAACATGAATATTGTTGATTCGAGTACACAAGAAAAATTGAATTTCGCTCGTTTGATTCAGATAAAATTTCTATTGAGTATATATGTGACTTTATTTTTTTTACCATATCAGATATTGATTTCCAAGTACATTATTCGTTAAAGTATTACTGTTTTATTTTGAATGAAAAATATTACACTAATGTCGGTATCGGTGAAAAAATTATGCGAAAATAAAATTTGTTTCTTGCGCATTTGGTTGGAAAAATTCAACCAAATCATGGCCGAACGCCACCGGCATTATAGGTGCGAGGAAACCCGTAGTTCTCGGAGTTGCCGCTAGAAGCCGCACGCGCGCTCTTTTCTCGTAAGCGTTGCGCGAACCGAAAATCTACTTAAACGCCGGAGAAACTCTAAATAGTATCGCTTGGCCTGTGGCTAAGATCAAAGTGTAGTATCTGTTCTTATCAGTTGAATATCTGATATTCTCTCCGTGGATATTCCATTGAATATCTGATATTTTCTCCACTATTATCGTGGATGATCATTCTAATGCTCATTTTTTATTTGGGATTTAAAACAAATTGAAAAACTTACGTCCCATGACATATTCGTTTCGATGCAGTACACAAATAGTTAATTCTATTGATTATATATCTGTGCGAAATAAAAAATGTTGTAGCGACCGCTTAATTATTTCATCTATACATCTACGGATTGTATATAGAATTATTTCAATAGAATATAATTTTATTTGAAGGATAATGTAGATATTCAGAGAACAGAAGTGCTTTTTCAAATAAAATACCAATCAACCAATATATTTTTTTGATTCAATTGGTTTTTTTTTCTCAGTGTAGGAATTGGATGTCACTATACGCTTCGACCGAAACTTTTGGCTCATACGCCTCCCTACAGAACTGCTTTAATTCGCGAAAATGGCGCGTTTTTTCACCGACAGTCACTTTGAACTGCGGCCATCTTTTCCAAAATCAATATTTCATTAACGGCGGGGTAAAGTTAATTCGGCGAAAAAAAGGCATGTTTTCAAGATTTTTTTTTTTTTTGGCGTCACGAATAGTGTTCGTTTATTGAAAAATTTACATATAATAAAGTAACATTTGAACAACATTCTCCTAAATTTGCATTGCAAAATATTCAAAATTGAGCGAGTGAAAATTAAACCCCGGAGGCGCCTCGAAAAAAAGTTGGTTTGCGGTGTGCACCATAACTCGCAACAGAATCATTTGAAAAAAAAAATCAAAATGCATTTGTTAAAGGAGATGTTTCTCGAGGTAATGACGGGAGGATTTTTTTTCGATTTTTCGATTTTTCGTAGCACTTGGGAGCCAAAAACCCGATTTTCGCTAAAAAAAATCGGCTAATTTGTTGTTGAAAAATTAGTAATTATTAAAAAAAAAACAAAAAAGCTCTCGACAATACCTGGTGAATTATGTGAAGAAGTACTGTGAAAAATTTCAAAGCGATTGGTCCAGTAGATTTTGAGTTATCGTGCACACGGACTTCAAATATGACAAGTCTCAGAAAAACGGTTTGAAAAACGCAGAAGAGAAGAGAACGGCATGGAGCAATAGACGCTCAAATACTCATAACTTCGTCAATTTTACTCCGATCGACTTGAAATTTTAACACCATATTCTTGATATATTATGCATTCATTTAAAAAAATTTTTAAAAATGAGAAAAAATTTTTTTAATACTTTACCCCGCCCTTAAATCCTCCCTGCAAACACTAGATAATTTCACGAAAAAACTAATTGCATTTGATTTTGTTCATTTCGCATGCTGTTATAAAAATGATCCAATGCAAAAATTGCAAACCATACTTAAAACCACACTCTTCACTGTAAAAAAAATCAAAAAGCACACACGTTTTCCCCGAAAGTTTCCCTTTTCCTCCGGCCGCGAGCTGGTGTGCCCCGTTAGAGGATCGAGGGTTAAAAATGACGAGGTCCGGAACCCCGAGTAGAATCCCGTGTCGAATACCCTACACACGCGCACCCACATATGCATATACGTATGTATAATATATGTTACGGGAAACCGTTCACGCTGCAAGGGTTGCGACCGTCGAATAAAGTCGTGTTACCGCACACCTGCTCGTAGCTTTCGATTCGGGGGTGTGAGTAGAAAAAAGAACCTCCCGGTCCCCGGCTATTTTCGTGAAGGTGTCGTGGAAAGGAGGGCCGGCGGCTGGTTTGGGGGGGGGGCGTGATGGTACAGCGTAGCGCCTACGTCGCTTGAAAGGGTTGAAAATAAAATGAATTCGCGATTCGTATCACGTAGCGTGCGGATCCTGGATGGTGCGAGAGACGGGACCAGCTCCCACAGCGGAGCAAAGCACACACTCCAGCCAGCAAATGGGATAGATGTGGATTTTACGAGGTTTGAGTATGGGGACGCACAGAAAAAGAGAGAGAAAGGGAGATCAGGGAGAGAGCCTTGGAGCAGCTCTATACATTTATACCTCGATCGCATCCTCCTCCTCCTCATCCGCCATCCCGTTCACTTCGTCGCCCCTGGCGGGTTAGTGGTAAGCAACGAGAGACAGTCGCGAGAAAGAAACCATCTCCCTTGGTAACGTATCAAAGAACGCTCTTTGCCAAGCGTTTGCTGATGCTGCGATGCTTTTCCTCTTCATCTGCCACTCTCTCACTCCCTCTGCAGATGTCAGAGGTTAAGAGAGAGAGAGAGAGAAAGAGAAAGAGGGGTGATGGCAGAAAGGGGCGGCGGTGGATACAGAGGGTTAAAAATAAGAGAAAGAAATAAGAGGGCGCCACCGCCGCCCAAGGCGATACGCTCTATTCCGCCATATCGCAGTTATTGCCCGCGTCACACGTTATGAAATTCGGTTCGGCTGTGGAAATCGAAAAGATCCTCTCTCTGGTATGGGTTTTATACTGCTACTTTTCCTCTCTCTCTCTCTCTCTCTCTCTCTCTCTCTCTCTCTCTCTCTCTCTCTCTCTCCCCTCGCTCTCTCTCGCTCAAGCTCTCTTATACTTTTCCTTCCTCCTCCTCCTCCGCCATTGTCTAACACTGTATGGTAACGGTGCCGGTGCTGATGTTACTGAAAATTTCGTTACAACGACGAAAGTGAAACGGCTGACGACGTTTTCTCTTCCAGCCCCTCCCCTGTCGAATATTTGGATATAAAACTATCGTCTTCTTATACACCCTCGTACGCTTACATTCTACAAAATATATCATCCGAATATTGCATTTTTTATTTATTCAAATAAATGAAACGGTGCAGTTCAATATTCAGATTTCTTTGGTCGTATGTAGGGCTTGCAATCCGGATGTCCGCCAATTTTTTAAATCCGTATAATGAAGGCAACTGAATGTGGATCATTCGGATAATACGGATAGTAAAATTCATCAAAAAATTACGATTTGGACATGGAACTATTTGTAGTAAAACAATAATTTCCGCATTGCGTGCAGTCAGTACACATAGCTAACAAGTAATTTCAATTTAAAACAGGTTTTTTCTTTGTTTTTGATATTTTGTGTGGCGCATTCAATAGTAATTCATTCAGAAAATCCCGCACGATTTTAAATGTATGAGTCTATGTGTGTTTACGGGGTATTCCTCTCTGAAAGCCTAATTTGAAGGGTCAGAATGATGAATTTTTTTTCTAGTAACGCAATAGTTGGAATGAATTAAGTTTTTCCCAGCATGTTGTGCATATGTTTCTGGTTACAATGTAATTTTTTCGGATAAAAATCTTTCAAAGTGTTCGTGGTAGTGCAGTTTGCGCTGCAGTCCTCCAGCGGGGTGGCTCGGAACGGCGGAATCTTTACCAGACTCAAATGTAATCTGAAACGAAAATAATAAAAAAAATTCTGCAAATATATCCAACTGGCTATGGGTTCACGATCCACTTTTCCAAATTTCGAAAACTACGAAAAATGACAGCTTCTCCAAAGAAAACCTCATTTTTCTCTTGAAAAATAGCATGCTGAAGTCATTGTTATTAACAAATGGTTCATCCAATTAAAAAATGCGATCGTGAACCGAAAAAGACTACTGTTTGAACGCTAACTGTGTAAATTCAAGTCATTAGTGTGAAAGTTACTCAAGATATCAAATCCCGCCGTGTCAAGATATGTAGTTTCGAGATAATCGCGTTCAAAGTTTTGGTACATATTTTACACGATCTTGTGAAATATTATCGTCTCACCGGCAGTCAGCGATTCCGGCACCAGATAAGTGTCCTTCCTCATCATCGAGATCGTGTTGTGATCCTAATCTATGCAATCTGAGGGCAGTTCGGGCCCCTTCTGAGTGTCTTGTACTTTGATGTCCGCTTTCGTTACACGCGAATCATCCTTAACCTGACGTACACTGTTGCACCAAAATAGGTGTGACTTCGTCAATTTTTAGAATTTCAGGGGCCAGTTCGTCTTAAGATATTTTTGAAAGTTCACCCTATAACAATGTGCAAAAAAACGATTTTTTGAAGTCTGGAATACCTATTTTAATTGTCCATTTAAGTTTGATCGAGATCTTACTTATTATAAGGTTTAAGTATACGATTGTTTTTAGTTTTTGTTTCGGAGGACAGAATGGTTAATTTTTAAATCTTAGAAGAAAGAAGTTTTAATTTTTTTATTTGTTAATGATTGTTTTTTATTTGGTTTGATATATTATGATATCATTACTACGATGATAAGTAGTTTAAGCTTTAGAGAAAACAGTTATCTAACTGTTTTCAATTATTCATATTGTATTTTAATATTTTATGGTAAACACTAGCATACTATTATGCACGATCATTTAGTGATATTAAAAATATTAATGTCGTCCATTAGCTATTAGTACAGTCGTGCTGTACATTGGAATGGGAAAAAATTAGAAGGCTAATTTTTTGACAGGCGATTTTGTAGGTGCTAGATCCAAGTTTGCCTAAAAATCGGGGTGTAGGGTTTTTTAGGGGATGAAAGGGCATGGGGGTGGATTAATGCCAAACTACAACCCCCACGAGGTCGGCGCCGGGAGAAAAAATATTCAGAAAAATCCGGGTTTTATTTTTGTCCACAGCGCCGAAGTAGTGGAAGTTCATTTTGGGGGTGAAAAAGTAGGGTGAAATTTTGAAAAATCAGTTTTTCGTTCGATAACTCTTTAGGAACAATTCATACATTTTTTGTTAAAATGGGAACGTTGCAGCTATTGAAAAGACGCGTCGATCGAGTATTTGATCATCCCTTTCCAATAATATATTCACCTCTAAAATAATTGTGGAAGTATAAACAAAAAACATTGTTTTTTGCATAACTCAAAACCAATCGATTTTTCGGGGATGGTTTAAATGTACGAAATGAAGAGAAAAATGTTCTCGATATTTTCGTTCCTATGGACCACCCTTGAATTTTGCTTTTTCGAACCCCTCTCAGGGGCTGCAAATTCAAAATGAAATTCTCCGAAAATTATTGACCGAAAATAAAGAAATACGAGTTTGACACTGTGGACAAAAATGTAGCTGAGAGTTCAAGCTACAAATTCTTCCACGGCGGCGAATTCGTGCGGGCAATAGTTTTCCCAGAATGACATTTTGAAAATTAAAAAGTGGCCCATAGAATCGAAAATATAGAGAAAATGATTCTCTACATTTCGTGCATTTGAACCATACCCAAAAAACCGATTGTTTTTGAGTTATTCAATAAAAAATGTTTTTTTTTTGTATTTTAACCATTTTTTCGGGGTTGAAGATATTATCGGAGAATGATGATAAAATACTCTATCGACGCGTCTTTTCAATGGCTACAACGTTCCCATTTGAACAAAAAGTGTACGATTTTTTTCTGAAGAGTCATTGAATTAAAACTGATTTTCTCAAAATTTCACCCTCAAAATGAACTTCCACGACTTCGGCGCTGTGGACAAAACTAAAGCCCGGATTTTTCTGCACATTTTGTCTCACGGCACCGACCTCGTACGGGTTGTAGTTTGGCATTAATCCACCCCATCTCCTTTCGTCCCCTAAAAAAACCATACACCCCGATTTTTAGGCAAACTTGGATTTAGCACTCGCGGCACCTACAAAATCACCCGTCAAAAAACTAGTCTTCTTCTAATTATCTCCGATTTCGAGGTTTTTCTGCGATAGCACGACTGTACTATATAGTAGAGAGAAAAATTATCGTTTAATTTTAATAAATATGAATAAAACTATTTTTTAACGAATTTCCTTTGTTTTGTTTTTTGAATTATCCGAAAAATCCGGATATCCGGATAGAAAGGTTCACTATCATATTCATATTATCCAGACACGACAAATTAACGGATAATGCAAGCCCTAGTCGTATGCACTAGGGGCTTTGGTAATTTTGTCCCTGAAATCGTTACAGCACGGTTGTCACTTTGTCTGCATTTTCGGACACGTACCAGACTTTTGCCGCAGCCACTCTTTGCCCGATGCGGTGCCGTGGCGCATTTTCAGGAGGGCACAGGGAAACTGGGGAAGCATGCACCATGCAGGTGGCAATTTCATCACTGATTTTTTCGTTGGGTTCGCAAACGAAGATTCATTTTTTTTTAATCCACGGGCTCGACCTGTTAAGGGGCCAGACCACTTTGAAAATTTCAAAAAATCGGAAGCAGCAAGACTTGAAGAAATCGACGATGATGAGCAATCAGAAGGGATTTTGTACGGTGCAGGAATTGCCGATTGAGTTTAGGCAAGAGTTTTTCATAGTATAAACTTCAAACGCGTTTTTCTCGAAACAACGTTTTCAAAATCTAGCTCCATCGTATCTCTAAAACTAATAAACCGATTCTCTTGAAATTTGAAACACATATTGTAAACATGATTCGCAACAAGATGACCCTCGATGGTTTTAAAATTTTGATTTTTACTCTTTTTCACAACAAACTGCGAAAAAACGTGTTTTTATTTACTTTTTTCGTTTTTCATTTGCCATTTTTTTATTTTTTGATACAACTTTATATACGAGGATCATTTTGTAGCTGGTTTCATACTGAATCTAATGGACTTTGATTTTGTTATATCAGAAAAGCCGTTGCCGAGTTGTGATGGAGCTACCGAGCCCACCTATTTTTGAGGTGTTACGTTAAACTATAGTTTTTGTAGTACTTAAAAATGAATTAGTATGAATTAATTTTTTCTTAAATGCATTTCAAGCCTATTTACCAAGTCCAACAACTTGTATATTCACATCTTTTATAAAATCCGAAGAAAAAACCGCGAAAGTAGCCTTTTTTCGTGGCTCCTTTATAAATAAGCGAGTAAACAGTCACCCATCCAAGTAATGGTCAGCACTACTCGACGCCGGGAATCACCGCATCACATCGACCGCGCGTACGCCAGCGCCACTCCCCGAAAAATCTCAACCCTTGTCGACTTCGCGCAATGATTTATAACGCGCATTTTTACGGTTCGGAATGGAACGAAAAAAAAAACGACCCGTAAAATTTGCTACCCAGTTTTATTATTTCACGCAGTGGCGCAAGTTTTCCGCATCAATCACTCGTCGATGAGGAACGAGAAGTTCCTCACTGGGTCACGTAGAGACTGGAGAGAGAAAAATATGAAGGATGTTCTCGACACGGTACATAGACAGCGTGAAGCAAGAGAGTAACCAGGATCGTAAATCGCATGCCCTTGACCCATCGAAGCCCTCCTCGCGCTTTAGGTCAGTAATTCCATCCGCCCGGAAGCACTTTCCCCACGTTTACCTGCATATCTTCCCCGCGAGGTTTGCTGCCGCGAAGAAAAGGGACGTGCAATAAATCACTGCAAGCAAAAAAAAACAGAAGGCATTCCTTCTGGTCGAGGGTCGAAGTGTTTGTTAACTTTTACGATCATGGCTGGATTACTGGTCAGCTTCGTGCTACTGGAAAAACGCAATATCCCACGATGGATCTCATGACCAACGCGAGTACGTAGAACCTGGAGTATTTTTTGTATTCTTTTTTTTTTCTTCAATTTTTACTACTTGCCGAAATATAAATCAAGCGCTTATTGCAGCGTCTGAGTTTCGGAAGATCCACTCGTAAAACGGAATTACGAATGTATGGAGCTCTGCTTTCTAATGCATATTGTGCAACGTGGAACGAAAGTTCTTCAAACGTTGTAAAATTAATAAATAAATCGATGAAACAATGAGCAAAGGGATACATGAGTAAACACATAATAAATTAATAACTAAATATATAAATATTTAACAAATAATAATATATAACAAATAATACATGAATAACTAAATATACGGGTAAATAAATAACAAACAAATAAATAAATATATACATAAACGAATAGATAAACTGCCTGTGTGAATTTCAACAAATTTCGAACAAATAAAAATGTTTCTATAAAAACATTCTGAGTGAGTTTCAGAACATATAATCTCGTAAAACAAAATTACGAATATATGGAGCTCTTTTATTTAATGCACATGCATGAAGTGAATATTTTTTAAATCTTGTAAAATGAATTGATGGATCGATTAAAAAACTGAATGAATGAATCAATGAATCAGTAAGCAAAAGGATATATGAGGTAATAAATAAGCAAATACACAGGTTAGTGAATAAAATAACTGAATAGATAGATCAACAAATAAATCGGTAAATGATTAAACAATTAAATTAATAGATTGAAAAATAAACAACTAAATAAATAGATAAATAAATAAGTAGATAAATAAATAAATAAGTGGATACATAAACAAATCGATAAACTGCCTGTGTTAATATTCTTCTGACCGCAATTTAAACGATATTTTGAACAAATACAAATGTTCGTATAAAAAAAACTAATTGGCATCTGGGTATATCATCTAACCTCGTTTGTAAATTTCTCTCTACAATGCAATGGTCACTTGGCAATGGTATTGTTTTAACGTTTCAATGTAAATAAATAATTAGGTCCGATGAGCCCCAATTTGAATAAATCTTCGGGTAAGGTTCCGAAAACCACCAACCTTTTTTGGGCGACGCGCTATAGTTTTTGGGTTTGGGTTTATTCGAGTTTGTGCGGGTTTATTTAGGTATTGTTGTTTGGACAAAACGGCGGGCGCGATAACATATATAGGTACGAACGGATACATAGCAGATATAGATATAGTCGGCGTGCTTTAAAAAAAAAAACTTAAAAATTCAATATTTCGAAAACTATTGCGAGTCGTAAAAAATCTCTTTAGAGGTTGTCTTAAAATATTCAAAGAAAGGATTGTGAAAAATTTCATCTTGATCGGAGGATGGGTTCGGAACGTTACCCTTCAAAAAAACTTCAAAATTCAATATCTCGGAAACTATTGCGAGTCGCCAAAAATCCCTTTAAGGGTTATCTTAAAATATTAAAAGGAAGGTATGTGCAAAATTTCACCTCGATCGTAGGTTGGGGCTTTTCGGAACCTTACCCAAAACATCCAACAAATTACGGGGCTATCCCAGTGAACGCTGAAAATTTGCGTCATTTTTGGGAATTTTTTGGAAGAAAAGTACTCAATTAAATGTTTCGGAAAATTAAGAATATATAGGGCTATATTTGACCTATAATACATAATTTTTCTCATATAAAAATATTGAGGTCCAAGCAACTTATGCGCTGCCTTCGGAGGCGCCAAAAAAAGTTCCTCCACTGCCGATATGATTCCGGCCGATTAAGTAGCTGGAACCGAAAAAGGAAAAAATGTCGTTAAACTGGAAGGTACTTCCTGTACAACGACGTAGGATATTCGAAAAATATCAAAATCTAACAAAATGGCGTAGTTATGAAAAAAAAAATTGTTTTGTTGCCTATAAAATGGTCGTTTTCTTCAATGCGAAATGTTCAATTTTCATCCAATAAAAAATATCCTACGTCATTGTAGAGTAAATATATTCAAGAGTACTCAGTTCAAATTTCAAGTCAAGCGGATAATTGCTCTTTGAGTTACAATGTCAGCAAATTTGAAAAATCTCATTTCGAGAAAAACGCGTTTAAAGATTTAACTATCGATTTTTGCAAGATAAAATGTTTAGAGGCACGGCCTTGAAATTTTTACAGAATATTTTGGAAACTATAAACTGTCGAAAAAGGCAAAAAAATCGATTTTTTTTAAGTGTCACACTGGTATAGCCCCTTAATTCAAATATATCCTGCGAAAATGAGCTGTACATTTTTCTAAATTCATTAACAAACGAGTGTACAAGATACTGTTATTCACCGGAAATCTCAGACTCTAGATTTTCAAGTGCCCTATAAAATGACAACGTTGGTTAACTTTTCGGTCCGGTTGATTTTACTGAACGAAAGAATCAGAAGTGAAGGAAGCCCGAAGAGGAAAGCAAATATGTTTTCATCGATGATGAAGCGAATGGTTTGTCGTTACGAAGAGATCCGTTTACAGATCGAGCGTAAAAAAAAACGTCGTGGTACTTCACGTGTTTCCCCATGCCAAGCTAACTCGGCTCCCTGAACCAGTTTATCGCCGAAATCCTGACAAACTTGACTTCGTCCACGAGGGCCAGCTTAGACGCGAGGCTCAAATTGAAACGTGAAAAAGTAAAAGGACATTCGGCAGCCACGGTATAACGCGATGAAAAAGTAAATCTCGTAGAAACGTCGTGACTCCGAATGGCAGACTCTTATACAAAAATGTCAGCTGATGCTGCCTAGATATAATCGAAAAACGAATAGCCCAGAAATTCCGAAGTTTTCCCGTCCAGGTATCCGACCGATGTATTGTGTACGACTCTTTTTTTTATTGTAGAACACCACGGGAGTAGTGGGCCCTGACGATCGTAGGCACACTGTGGGAATCCTCCCTTCGGCACTAAAGGGCAACAATGGAGAGCGCAGGAGAGAGAGAGAGAGAGAGAGAGAGAGAGAGAAAGAGAGATCGATGGAGGAAAGAGATTCTCTACAAGGTTTGACAAACGGAGCAGTGGGCTTGAGTGGGTAGCAAACAGAAATACAAAGAAACCCAAAAATATGTCAAACCGGTCAGCGTGCCCTCCGCTCCTTCTTTCTTAGACGACGCTTATACAGGGTGTCCGGGAAATAAAATACGGATGTCCGGGTGCACACCGACAGCTTTTCCCATGACGCGAAACTTTTTTTTCAATCGTCAAAATTTGAAAAAATTACATTATTGTTTATAAATTTAAAAATTTTATAAATAAATTATCGGAATTTAAGGGACGATTTCTCGAAGGTCGTTTTTCCGATTTTTTTCTTTCACTAGATTATTTGTTTGTGATTTCGAAGAAAAGGTATGTTATTTAGCATACATTGAACTTATTTCGTGGACATTTTTATGAAGAAAAAAATCAGCAACGTTATGGAGATATTACAGAGAGTATAAAGAATGTGGTCCAACGCCCAGATCGATAACTCGATAATGGTTCGTCTTAAAAATAAAAATAATAATGTTTTATAACTGATATAAATGCGTCGTTCTTTTTCGAAAATAAAATTTCAATAAATGGCAAAATGGTTAAAAGAAGATGTAATTTTGGAAATGTTTACCTAAATTTGGGGGCTTGAAAGAAAACAAAATTGAAAAAAAAAACGTCTACGTACAATGATAGCTACTGTCATTACAGAAATTTTCGATTTCAAAATTGAATTTCGGACAATTATAGCTAGAGTTATGATTCCAGCCAGGTCGAGAAAAACGCGATTGAAAGTCTTAGCATACGTAAATTGTTGCGCTACCTGCGCTCACTAAATGGTCTGTCACTTGGTCAATTTTCAATATTTTTACTCTATTTTGTTTCACATATTCTTGAATATGTATATTTTGAGCAAATGCAAAATAATCGATTTTTTTATCCGTCACATCGATGTTTCACCTTAATACCCGGCTATCATGGACTTTAATATTCATTTACTTTATTTTTATTTCCAATGTTCCATCGTCTTATGATTCCATCCCTTTTTCATTATCACACATTTATCACTCTATTTCTTGTTTCTCAGCCACAAATTTGCCCAGGAAAGCATTTTTGAAAATTTTAACACACGCAAATCGACTATAAACGATTCGTTGAATGTTCAATTGGAGGGGAGCCTACATATTTTGAACGCTTCTATATTGGACACCCTGTATATAAGCCCGAGTTAAATTGTCCGCTAACAGACCCGAGGAACGACGAGGAAAGAGAGCAGGCAAAGAAAAGAAAAAAACTTCGTCGTGGGATTTGAATGAAGGACAAGGGACAATCAATTCAGCGGATTGATCGTATCTCGGAAGCACCTTTAGATTCCGCGATAGTATGACGAGGCGAAGGTGGTATGCAACCCTAATCCCCTCTCCCCCAACCATTGTCGTTAAGCGGTTTCGTTGATTATAAACGGGTTGGCATGGAACTCCTGCACATGCCCGCTTTGATTTTGCGCCTCATACCGTTCAATAGAAATTCACTTATTATTATTGTGCACATTATTTTCGTGCTTATGAATGTCGAGACTACGATTCTCATGTAATGCTTCATAATAAAAACAAATTGCATACCAATAAATTATGGAATAATTCAAAAAGTTCGCGTGAATGCTTTTCCATTTTATAGTACATTTTTTAGATGTTCTTTCGATACTAGCTAGCCTGTTTCCGATTTCGGCAAGTCCGAAAAATCGCTTGAACAATTTATAAAATAAATTCAAGAACAAAATTAAGGGAAGGTTCTGCCTTGTTGGGCCAAAAAATGTTCGATTTTTCGCCAATTTTTTATGCGAAAAGTATTAAATATAGAATGTTGATATTTGGTATGTTGACTAAGCGGTCTTTATCGAACATCAAAATATTTTTTAGAGTTTGACAAAACATGGAGGTGGGAGTGGGAGGAGCCACGTATGTCGGTGCGCGGGCAATGACATTCTTCGCATGCGGAAGTCCTGCGGAAGTGCCGGACAGGTGATCTGAAGCAAAAAATCAACCATGTTTTTACTTTGTACAATATTTTGTATAAGTTGACCTAGAATCAAGAAGAAAAATTGAAAAATAAAAAAATAGTGAGCGATCGGAAGGAAGTTTGTTTGTTTGTTTGTTTGTTTGTTTTTTTTTTTTTTTTTTTTTTTTTTTTTTTTTTCAAAAATGTTCGCAGTTTTTTGCTCACTAATTTTTTATTTTTCAATTTTTCTTCTTGATTCTAGGTCCACATATACACAATATTGTACAAAGTAAAAATATGTTTCATTTGTTTGCTTCAGATCCACCCACCACCATGTTTTGTCAAACTTTAAAAAATATTTTGATGCTCAATACAGTCCGCTTAGTCAACATACCAAATAGCAACATTCTATATTTAATCATTTCCGTATGAAAAATTGGGTAACAATTGAACATTTTTTTGGCCCAACAAGGCAGAACCTTCCCTTAATGAATGTAATATCAAGTGAATTAAAAAAAATTAATCATAACATCTCAAGAAACTTAATAAAACATATCATAGGTATTTTTGTATTCAATTCATTTTGTTATTTTATTTAAATATGCCATTTATATGAAAATACCATGAAAAAGTGAAACTCGAGGCTCCATCTGGTGGTAAAGCGTCGCTCCACACGTTTCCGGAGACTGAATTATCGAGGCCAACAATCGATGATAATATCGTTGAACCATCGATCTACCCGGATTTCTTCTCTTCGATCACTCCGCTGATAAATCAGACAGAAGTGGCTCTTCCTTACCGATCGTAGATAACGTATTACCGACCGAGTCCGCATGAGAGCGTTCGCGTTGCTCTTGACCAGCAGCGAAACGGGGATCGAGGTCCGATAAATCGATGCGTCGGTAAAGTAAACTACGTGAAGACTCGAAGCGTCTGATCTATCAACGAAACGATCTGATGTACCAACTGGTGAAAAAAGGGCGGCAATCGTTCGAATGTTAGAACAGCCGGTTGAAATCGAAAAAAGAGATCGCGGCAACTCGCATGGATGTGGCGTTTTGAAAATGGAAATTCAGTGTCGTGCATATGAAACACCACGCTCGAGACTTCCATGAAAATCTATGCGCCGCTTGGTTATGTCAGGAGCTTGTATGAATACGAACAGCGCTAGCCGGCAGGCCAGTAGGAAGTGCGCGAGGGAGGGAATAACTAGAAATAGCGACGGAGTATTTACTGGATCAGCGCTGCATTCCAACTGCCCGTTATATCTTATACGTGCGGCGTACACGCTGCCTTCGGTATATAGATGTGCATGTGCAAGGGTAAAAGGGATGGCGGGATAGAGAAACGGTCGAAGCACATGGTGTGCAGCAAGCGAAAAGCCCGTCCGCTCTATCCATCTAAATAACGTTCTGTGCCAAGGCATAAATAAGACCGGTTGGTTAATAATCTTATTTAGCTAACGGACTAATCGCAATTTGCTTAAATCTCGCAACCCTATTTCGCCCTTACTCCCCGTCCCCGAAAATCCTACCCTCTCGCTTCGGCCCTTTCCATGGGTAGGCCACCAACGGCGCCCCGCAACGTCCTCCTGTGCCCGACCTCTGTGCAGACCTCTGCTGCCTCAGGGCGATTAATGAATTTATGGGAGCTTGTTGGGGGGGGGGGGCGGGAAGGGGGGCTGCGCTACGTTCGCTTTACCACAGGATTCGAAGCCTCCGGCTATAAACTAGACTTGCCAACCCGTGAATCTAACCGCGGCTTCGAAACTTCGGGCTGTACCTACTGCCGCCTATCACCTCCATAGTACGTAGCCAGTTGATACCACCATTGTAATACTACCCTTGTTTATATATATACGTTTCTTTTTTTTCAATATTGTCCAACTTTCTTCCTGGACCGGTTCTATCACGTGTGCACCGAAAAAGGAAGAGCAGGAATCGTTGCGTGAACGCATCCCGTGGTCAGCGACCGCAAATTTACGATTGCTGTACAAAGCCCAAAATCTGAAAGGCTAGCAACAGTTATTCGCGTTTAAGAACGAAAATGCGGTGGGATTTTGCGAGAAATATTGTCACCTTGGGCAACAATTCGATTGCGATACGTGACCGTAGAAATCTTGACCGTAGATGCCGTTAACAGTATCCTTTGAAAGCTGGTGACATAGATTTGGGGATACATCAAACCTGATAGCTCGTATCCTTCGAAACCTGATAACATGAATATAGGCCGAAACAAGCCTGTTAGCTTGTATCCTTTGAACCTGATGGCATAGATTTAGGACCAAACAAGTATGATATCTTGTATCCTCTAAAGCCTGATGACATGGATGTCCTTTGGAACCTGATATAGATTTAGACCTAAACATATGAACCTGATAGCTTGATTAGGTTGGGGCTCATTTAAGAGGTTGCCCGTATTAGAATCTCGATTATTTGGGTATGTTGAACAATAAGTTTACTTCTGCTTGTTTAAGCCTCTCTCAAGGAGGCCTCTTCAAGGCTTCCAAGCAATCAAATCCAAGCAAGCCTAAGTAATCAAGGCCAACAAAATTAGAATTTGATTGGGCTTGATTGCTTAGCCTTGTTTGGACACGATTGCTTAGATATTGGATTAATTTGGATTTTTTGATTGGATATGATTGCTTACATCCAAATTTGATTGGGCTTGGATGCTTAGCCTTGTTTGGACATGATTGCTTAGATATTGGATTCATTTGGAATTTAAGATTGGATATGATTGCTTACATGCAAATTTGATTTGGCTTGATTGCTTAGGCTTGTTTAGATATGATTGCTTGAATTTTGATTGGATTACTACTTAGATTTTGATTTGATTGCTGAGGCTTGTTTGGATATGATTGCTTAGATTTTGATTTGATTGTTTAGGCTTGTTTGGATATGATTGCTTAGATTTGATTTGATTGCTTAGACTTGTTTGGATATGATTGCTTAGATTTTGATTTAACTGCTTAGACTTGTTTAGATATGATTGCTTAGAAGTTGATTTAGATTCGATTGCTTAGCTTGTTTAGGTTTAGATTGTTTAGATTGTTTAGATTTGTTTGTTGGTGTCGTCGTTTCGCAACTCAATTTCTCTTGATTTTAACGTAATTGGTGTTTTCTCGATAACATTAGGTATACGTTCGTAGGGATACCAACAGTCATATATATGCACACGAGTTTGGGTTTGAGATTGGATGAGCTGGCATATCTGATACTGTCCTGGACCCCTTATCGATCGGTGTCTTTACGAGATAAGTGCACGAAGAATACTCCGCAACGTTTCGATAAATCTTTGATTCCGATCAAAGGGCGGTTCAAATGCGTTTACCATCTGAGTCATCACGTGCTAGCAGCAACGGAATTAGAGACACTTTCTTGCACGAGGCAGCCTGCGATCGCAACCCGAGTTCCAAGATTCCACATATTTTGCACGCAACTTTTCAACCTACATAAGTAACTCCCTCAGGTGGCTCTCCACTAAAAACAGGCATTGTACAAGTTTCATTTAGACGTGAAGTTCTCGTTTGGTCGTTGGCTCTCTGGAAACTTGGGAACCTTTTTGCCGATCGTAATTTCACCGGCACGACAAGCTGGTGCAAATTTTACGGCGAGAAACACCAGTGCGGTTTCGCCGGGTCTCTAATTGGAACTTGTGTGTGGCGTATGATATTTTTATTTGTAATTCGTGAGCTCTCGCTTTTAGTGGGTGGAACAATACAGCCGAGTGCGTGAAATATGAGGAGGATGAAGCGGCAATCGTTTTATCTCGTGTCGGGTTGGTCAATGTTGAAATACCACTTGAAACACATCGTTGTGGCGAGGTAATCGCCCAGATCGATTACTTTTATTAGGGTTTGAGAAAATTAGGCCAGACTTCAATTTTTGGTCTGCTGAGTAAAAAATTGACTATACCTGTTCATCTGGATAATAAATAGTTTTCGTCTTGTAGGTGAAAAACGAGTCATCCTCTGCTCCTTAGATAACAAATGGCTCATAACGTTTGAAATAAAAATGAATCATTCTTGATCTTGCCATTCTTTCGTCATTTTTTCATCTCGAGATAATAAATCAATCGTGTTTGATGTTTCACATAAATAGCGAACAATTTTTTTGTTTTCTAGATTAAGGGGTCTTTTCACTTTTGCAGCTGAAAAAAGGCTATTTTCATGAACTTTTTGATAGGCTTATATTATAGATATGATATAAAAGTTGTTACATTTAACAAATACACTTTTTAAGTACATTGAAAAAAAAATTGTTCAAGTCACTATTTATAGACGGAAATGGTAGTTAAAAAAATGTCCTAAAAAAAGGCAGGTCTGCGCTGTTGATGAAATCTCAGGGACGGATCATCCGAAACACAAAAATCAAACGGTTTTAGATTCAGTATGTTAATTGCTATAGCGCATATCATACGATTTTTCATGTATGCAAAAATAAGAAAATGGCGGGCATTATTCGAAAAAAACGTGTTTTTTCAACGTTTTTGGAAAAAAAAATTAGATATGAAAATTTAAAAAAAAACCTTGATATGTGCTATAGCTATAGACGAAAAAAATATGTAGTTAAAATTTCATAAGGATCGGTTCAGTAGTCTCGAAGATCAACAAGCTGTCGAAAAACGTTGTTTTGAGAAAAACGCGTTTAAAGTTTGTTTGGGTTACATAAATACATTTAAAAAATGTATGTCTTTCAAAAATGGATTTATTGAGTGTAACAACTTTTATATCAATACCTATAATATAAACCTACCAAAAATTCATGAAAATAGCTTTTTTAGCGTCTAAAGTGAGAAGACCCCTTAAAAAAAAACCTTAGCCACCCAATGTTTAGAGATTCAATATCAACAATCGAAGAGCCTCATAGGAATGCAGACGTATAATTTTTAGTAACAGGAAATCTTTTCTCAAGAATAAAGTTTCATTCGAATAATTTCCAAAAATACCACTTAAAATGTATTTTCCCAATAACAGTCAACTACTGCCATTCAGTTATTTCACATCAAGTTCCATTCCAGCAATCTGTCTATCAAGCACCGACTTGGAAATGAACATTTCCAATATTTCCCATGGCGAATATATTTTTTTTTGATACTCTATCGCAGAGGTAATCGAGAAACGATTTTTATAAGCTCCAGTCAGCGTGTTTAAAAAGCGTTTTCCAAGCGGCGAAAAAAGAAGGAAAAAGTACAGAATAGCCGTGACGCCTCAAATGGCCCGGGAATTGGAACATTTGCCTTATCTCGTTCACAGGAGTGAACAATTTTTCTTGAATGGCCTGACACATTGAGAAAAGGGGGAAAACGTGGGCATTTGGTTCTTGCTCCCTCCGTTTGAACGAGCGCAAGAAGGTAGCGCGAGACCCTCGCTCCTGTAATTACTGATCGAAAAGATATACCCGTGAATGACGAGCTGATAACAAAAAAAAAGAAGCGGCTAACGCGAAAATCGCACCCCATCGTGCGCACCCTTAAAAAGATCCTGTAAAGTCGATGTTCCTCGTTGAAGCCGAGAGAGAGAGAGAGAGAGAGAGAGAGAGAGAGAGAGAGAGAGAGAGAGAGAGAGAGAGAGAGAGAGAGAGAAAGAAGTATCGGAAACCCACCCTGTAATCTTCCGGACGAGTCATTTGAGACCATTTGCCGACGAAGAAGAAGGTAAAAAGTTGGCGGAAGTTTAAGCAGTCAAACAGCATGGAAGAGCACACACACACACCCACACACACACCCTCCTGGTTCCTTCTTACGCCCGCAAATATTTTTGCAAGCATAATCATCCCTCCATCGCGGTATATACCTATATATTCTACCAACTGCTTGCGCATGGACGAGTTATCGTATATCGTTGTTAATATTGGTTTCCAACTAAAAGTTACCTTTGCCAAACTCCAATGGGAGTTGGGGGGTACTTTCGATGCTTGAAAACTTTTAATGATTCCATAACCGCTTATGGATACGTAATTCACGAAACAAATGTAAATCGTGTATGATCACGTGCAGGCTATTTGAATACGGACTTTTGGTTTTTTGGTTATTCTTTCTTCACTCGTTTTGCTTATCGAAATATTCTTTGCATCCCATACAAGAATGTTACGAGATATTTTCACTCGATGTTATTTTTCTACGTGTGAGCCCTAGTTCCAAAGGAAGGTAGTACTTTGAAAAATGGGCAAAATATTCTTTGAAAAATCGAACTCAATGGACGGAAATTTCGAAATTTCAGCACATACTTCAAACTTCACGTTTTTTAAATAATGTTTTTCCAAATACTCTAGTGTGTCGATGTTCTTTAACGAAATCTGACCATTTTCGCGTACTCTCAAAAAGGGAGGGTAAACATTCCAAAAGGCAAGGACAAAATTTGCTGATTTTCATGATTTTTTTTTTGTTAGTAGGAAAGCTTTCTTGGCGATTTTTTAGTCTTCGGTTATGTTTTGTTACTACTTCTGGCTGTTACATGGTCTTTTTAAAATAAATCTTTGAAAATGGCGGAGGTATGGCACGGTCTTCTAAACTGCGTTTCCAAAATTGATGAAATTCTGAAAAAAACTGACAGATTCTGATGAAATTTGGTATACATCTTTCTAACCTTATGGTAGAGAACGTGACCCAAAATGTTTTTGAAAATTTTTAAAAATGTATTTTTCATTGCAGAATTTAGCCATTGTGTTTCGGAAAATTCTATCATTTTGTTTCAAAACGTACCAATTTATCGGTTTACAACATTTCTCACTTTTTGTTGGTTCATATTTTGCGTATGAGTATTAATGGAAGCAATATCTTTGTTGTTGTTTTTTTTTCAGATCAATCACACCGACGCTACATGTCACGCCTTCTAACAACATCCGCCGCAACCCGTTTAAACCGCCGTGTCACACCCCCACTATTTTAAAAGATTAATAAACAAATACCATGTATCAGCGAAAAGTAATGAAGTGGCGAAGAAACCTTTCTTTTAAAAAGAATAATGAAAATCAGCAATTTTTTCTTCGCCTAAAGGTATCCCCCCTCCCTTTAAAAACATCGAGTTTTTTTGCAACCGTTCCTGAAACCGTTTTCGAAGATAGTCAGTTTGCGAAAATAGACAAAAACCAACATCCGGATGTTCACAGTTTGGCCAGTGGAAACTAAATGCCTGTTTTTGTAAATATGTACGGGGGTAAAATATGTTGAATCCGTTAACTGACGATGGTTAATTTTTTTTACCGCTCAATTTTCAGTATGGGGCCGTATATGTGAAAATGTATAAAGAATAGGGATCAATCGAAAACGATGCACAGCCCCCCCCCCCCCCCCCCGTATACACTATTACCCAAAATAAATATTAAACACGGACACATGAACAGCCTGGACAGAGGCAAATATATTTTGCAAATTTTGTCATGCGCACCTCAACATCCACTTGTATAAAAATTGGACAGTGAGAAAAGTCGAAATTGCAATCCCGTTACTGTGTTCACCTATATATATATATATAAGTGCATTGAACCGAACTTTTAATGATGGTGAGGGACTTCGTACGCAGTCGGGAGAGCGAATGAATTCTGCATGTGTGCGTACAATTCACACTTGGCCCGGCTAACATTTCGGCTCGCTGCTATTGACGGCTCGTACTTGTGTTGTCTGCTAGAGGTTGATACGATGTCATCACACTGCTCTACCAATACATGGACATTTCTGTCGCAACCAGTTTTGTGGATTGGATAAAAATACTTTTCTTTTGTGCCCTCTCTTTTCTCTATTGCGTTATCGTTTTCATGTCAAATGCGAGTAATAAATAACCGCACAAAATGGACCTATTGGCGGAGAGTGTGCATGAGGTTTTTTGTACCCTCTTCGCGAGGTCGAGGGTCGAGGAAAGGAGATTGATGGTGCATGGAAATACTCCATGGACGATTCCACAATACAGTAGAACGACGAGATATTGTTCGTTTAAAGAAGAAAGGAAGTACGTTTGGTAATGTTTTGCATTCATTGATACCCTGTACCTGCTATCTCTTTTATTCTATTGCAATTAGTCTGGAAATGTATTCGATTATTTTGTTGACAAAATTTATTCTCTCAAATTTAATTCGAATTAGTTCTGTTTACATTTTTTTTTTTTGATATTGTATTCTATCAAATTTCATGCTGAAATGTTGTTTTCAAATCTAGGTACTAAATTAATTGTATCAAATCTCCTTCTCAAAATTCATTCTATACTTGCTGAATCTTTTATCTTATTGCAATTAGCCTGAAAATGTATTCTTTCACATTTTACGCTGACAATTTATTTAAAAAAATTTTATTCTGAAATTGTAATCTATGAAACTTCCTGCACAACCTTAATTCTGTGGAATTTTAATCCCAAAATTCATCGTATCAAATTTTATTCTGAAATTGTATCCTATGAAATTGCATGTTTAACATGAATTCTGCCGAATTTTATTCTCAAAATTGATGGTTACAAATATTATTCTCGGTATTTATTCTAAGCAAGCTCACTCTTTTATTCTATTGCAATTAGTCTGAAAATGAATTCGGTTATTTTATTCAGGAAATGTATTATTTCAAATTTTACTCTGACAATTAATTTTGTTAATTTTTATTGTGAAATTGTATTCTGTCAAAGTTCATGCTCAACATTTGTTTTATGAAATTTCATTGTCAAAGTTGATTGTTTAAAATCTTAAAAAAAAGGATTCGATCGAATTGTATTCTTAAAATCTATTCAAAAGTTTTATTTTGTAAATTTATTGTATACATTGTGATTTAAGGGGTCATATACAGTCCGGAAGCCCAAAAAGATCGATTTTTCAAGAATTTTTTTTGAGAAGAATCTATGAACGTAAAAATTTGTAATTTGTAATTTGTAAAAATTACTAATTTGTAATTTTAATTTGTAATTTTTTTAATTTGTAATTTAAAAAAATTTGTAATTTGTAAAAATTTGTAAGAATCTATGAACGTAAAAATTTGTATATTTATTATGGTATTTTTTTAACTCTATTTTAACACTTTTTATTTGTAAAACAATTATTTTGATAGCTGATTTCCGGGAGCACCTCTAAAAACGGGCGTCTTGCGGTGTTCACGATATCTCTGGACTGGATCATCTAAAATGGAAAAACCAAAAATATTTCGTTAAAATAATGGCTTATCTTGTAATTGATCGAAGGAACAAGCAAAATAATCATTTTTGTCCAAAATTTAGGCCTTAAATTCTTTAGAAAATGGAAAATATTTATAGGTGAGAAAAAACCTTCGATAAATTACTAAAAAATATACTTGAAAAGATTGTGTTAAAACTTCAGACTGATCGGTTCAGCCGTTTCCGAGAAATCTTGCTCGCCTTGCTTGCAAAAGCACTTTCGAACGCTCTGACACGTCAATACAAACCTGCGTGTAACTTCGACAATATTCGCCGAATGGACAAGAAATTTTCTGTCTGTATACTTAAATATATGTACATTACTTTTTTTTTATCGATTTTTCGAAAATTTTAGCTGTACATAACCGCTAAAAAATGTATTCTTTTAAATTTTCGATTGCAAATTTATTCTCCTTCATTTTATTCTTTTAACTTGGTCTACTCAATAGAATACTATTTTCATTCTCTCAAATAAGATAAACGCAAAATAAAAAAAAAACACTACCAAATTTCATTCTTCAAATGTACTCTATTCAATTTGAAGAACCTTTTTTTTGCGTTATCATTCGAATTAAGTCTCACTTCAATTGAATTAAGTGCAACGTTCTATAAAATCGAATATTTTCGTAGAATTCCATTCGAAAGTTGAGACCTTTTCGTAATAATACCTTAAGTCAATGAACCATACGAATAAAAGCGATTTTTTTTACAGCAGCCAGAAACGTTGTTTGGTGCTCCATGCGAGGTTGATTTGGTATAGAATGAGCCACATGCTCGACGCATGGAGAAGCGTGAGATACGTGACAGAGGATATCGATTGTGCAAAAGCAAACTGTGTCACTGTGGTTTATGCAAAGCGGCGCGTTACTATCGGGCAAGGCTTGACCCCGACCACCCCCTGCCAATGCCCTGCTCGTTCACGTTGTACGTGTATAGAGAGGGACTATCGTTTGACAAGCCAACAACGTAACCGAACCTTCGCTCACGGTGTACAGCGCTGTATATGTGCTTTACACGTGCATATCCAAAAGAGCTGTGACCGAGAGGGTGAACCAACGGTAGAAACAATGCAATCGAAATTGACAGGGTGGAAACTTGTGCCGCTACTATTTCGGGTACCAAATTAAACCGTACGGCCCGGAAGTTCTCTCGAAATTCGCCACATAGACGCGTCACCGACAATGGCTTTCGTCAGATCCGTAATGATATTTTGCCCGTGCTGGAAACTATGCGATACCACGGTGAATTGCAGGCAGAAGTATTCAACTGTAGACTGGCACTCGTGAAAATTGAAGAATCAATAACTATTGTTTAAAGGGGGAGCCTGAATTAGAAGGCCCGAAAAAAGCGTTTTGTTCGGGTATTTGTGTAAAAGTAAAAAAAAAACAAGTGAGCCCAGTAAACATTTAGGTTTATTTTCATGTATATTGGAAATTTATTTAAAAATGTTTCAACATGAAACTATAAATGACTGCAGATTTATCAGCCTATTCCATGTACGTTTTGCTACTGCAGTCCCCAATCGGCGAGAAAGATGCAGATCGTAATTCTTGACTGAAACAAAAAGAACCAATAAAATTTTCAATTGTCATATATTTTTATTCTGGGTGAATTAAGAAAAAAAAACTGAAAAAATCGTGAAAATATAACTTTAATTGGGTTTGAAAAAAAATATGTTAAAAAATACTTTAACGTGCTATAAAAATTATTTAAAAGACTTTTAATACACTTAGAAGAGGTTTTCATACTGAAGAAAATAAAGTTTGGTTTGATTCAATAGGTCGTTTAGTTTTTTTGCTATCACGCACGCCAGTTTCGAAAAATCGTGAAAATGAAAACTGAAGAAAACGCGCGTCATAGTTTTCAGTAGGAGGAATATCAATATCAAGTTTCAATGTAACTCTGCAACTTTGTAAATATATTCTTGGATAGTTTATCTATTGATTTAAGCAATGAAAAACGATTTTTCAGACCTGCTAAATTCAGGATCCGGCCTTGAGGGAGGCCACCAGGCCGAAAAAAGGTATCCGAATTTTTTTTGTTTACTAGATTATTTATTTGGAATTTGGAAAAAAGTTATGTTATGAAGCGTACATTAAACTCATTTTGTGTAAACTTTTATGTTTAAAAATATGAAATTGACAACGTTATCGAGGCTATAAATAGAGCATCTGTATAAAAAATGTGGTCCAACGATTGGATCAATAACTTGACAATGGATGGTTCTGAAAAATAAAATAGAAAAATTTGTATAATCTATATAAATGTAGTTATCGTGAGAGGTAGCCGTTTTTTTCAAAAAAAAATCACATAATGGCGCATGCTGATAAAACTGTATTTTGGCAAAATTGTTATTTATATTCGGGGGCTTGAAAAGAATAAATGTAAAAAACGGCAACGTACAACAATACCTAGTGAAACTACGAAAAATTTGGTTCTTTCAAATTGTATATCGGACAATTGTAGCTAGAGTTATGATTCCGGCCAGGTCGAGAGTAAAGTCGTTTCGAGAAAAACCCCGATTGAAAGTTTTAGTATACGTCAATCGTTGCGCTACGTGCTGTCACTAAAACGCCTGTAACTCGGTCAATTTTCAATATTTTAACTACAAATGTTCTAAAAATATTCTTGAACATGTATACTTCGGGAAAATGCAAATAAACATCGATTCTTTCTACCCGTCACAGTGGTGTCTTGCCTTAACGATGGAAAATGATGTCATTTTATTTGAGTAATATTTTGAAAATTGTATTTTTCATATTTAACAAGGATTCATCAAATATTTATAAATATTTCTAATTCGTAATCTATTTTATAATAGAATTAAAATAAATATTGCTACTTCATAATTTATCAATATAAATCAAAATATTTCTACTTAGTATAAATGTAGGGGACAGGGGTACGAGTCAGTCCCATGAGGTGAGACGATCATTTTCAATAGCGGCAACACTATTAAGCGGTGTTCTCACTTTAGACGCTAAAAAAGGCTATTTTCATGATTGTTTTGATAGGTTTATATTATAGA
This sequence comes from Ophion obscuratus, assembly GCA_964007375.1. Taxonomy (NCBI): domain Eukaryota; kingdom Metazoa; phylum Arthropoda; class Insecta; order Hymenoptera; family Ichneumonidae; genus Ophion; species Ophion obscuratus. The sequence goes on along the minus strand of OZ023315.1, from coordinate 21,044,879 downwards.
TATTGATATTAAAGTTGTTACACTTAATAAATACACTTTCGAAATACATCAACAATTTTAATTTATTTATTCAAGTCACTATTTATAGACGAAAATGGTAGATAAAAAAGTTCTAAAAAAATGGTAGGTCTGCGCTATTGAAATCTCAGAGATGGGTCATCCGAAACAAAAAAATCAATCAGTTTTAGATTCAGTATGTCAATGGCTTTAGCGCATATCATACGATTTTTGACATATGCAAAAATAACAAAATGGCGGAAATTTTTCGAAAAAACGTGTTTTTCCACTGTTTTTGGCAAAAAATAGTAAATATGAAAAAACAAAAATTAAATCCTTGATATGCACTATAGCTATAGTTGTAAAGAATATATGGTTAACATTTCATAAGCGTCGGTTCAGTAGTTTTGAAGATTTTATCAACAAGCCGGCGAAAAAAGTTGTTTCAAGAAAAACGCGTTTAAAGTTTGTTTGGGTTACATAAATACATGAAAAACCTTTTTTTTTGTATTTCGAAAGTGTATTTATTAAGTGTAACAACTTTTATATCAATATCTATCATACAAGCCTATCAAAAAATCATGAAAATAACCTTTTTTAAGCGTCTAAAGTGAGAAGACCCCTTAACGCTATCTAGTGATATTCTTTAGTAAAATATAGCACCCGGCACCCCCCGCGCTAGTCAATTCATGATGGCAGTGTGAGTGACGCACTTGTTTTGAAGGACAGAAAATTTAAATTGTGAGCTGTTAAACTAAGGCAAGGTCGACTTTAAGCTTAGGTAACTTTTGTTGTATACTGTCAGTTGCAATCATTGTTGTGTTTGTGGCTCTATATACGCTCAATTTGGGCTTTGATTGGTATGGTAACAGTGGAATACTCATGTTATGTTACCGAACAATAAACCAAAAAGTTGAGTTTATGGCAAGATGATTCCTTTCTAGGTGGACAAGATGATCCATGGGGATCATCTTGTACACAAATGACATGCCTACTTTATTTTTGTTAAATGAATTGTCTACTTATGTTCAAACTACACTACTAATGCATAATTCCTCTCACAAATAATAATTGATATACCTAATTGATTTAAGGCTGGCTGTAGAAGACTGGATTAGTTTAATTCTAGTTGGGTGGGATAAAACTTATAATATAAAGGTAATTAAACTTGTAACTTCAGTTTATGTATATGTATTTATGTATACCTATGATAAATCTATAAAAAGGTGTTGTGAACTCGAGAAATGTTTTATTTACATTTACCAAATTTCTCCAAAATGAAAAATGCCAAAATAAGGGCAAGATGATCCGAGGGATCATCTGGAACAGCGGGGTGTCCAAGATGATCCTTATGTAAGGTCTTTAAAATAGGAAATCTTTTCATTAAAATCCTAATAAATTGAATATTTCGAATATGTCAATCGTAAGATAGATAAATATGCCAGTAGTCAACCCTTTCAGATTTTCATCATGTTGATGATCTTCGAAATTACAAGCATATTCGCTTAGGAGGATCACCTCGTACACCTTTCCCCTAAATCAATTATTCAAAAGTATTATCAATATCATATTTTCCTAAATATGTTAAAAATACTTGTTTTCCCAAATGTTGAAGAAAACATACAGTACATAATTTAGTTACATACTTTTTTAATATATTTTAAAAACAACAGCTCGATCAACATTGCAAAACGATGTAAAAAAATCTTCAAAAACCGACAAACAAACCTAGTAGGAGAAGTTGGGGCAAGATGATAACGCTAAAAGGTCATGTTCAAATAAAACAATACATAGAGGCATTCCACGTCGATTCAGCCAGTAAAAAAAAATCCACAAATAATTTTGAAAAATCGAGTTACTTTATTGAAAAATATTCGCCGGGTGTGGAAATTTTTTAAAAATTTCTGACGTTTTTTTTCGTTGATTATTATTTTTTAACATTTTCCCATTCAAATGGCTGTATCTTTGGCAGCATTTGACGTATTTACATTCGTAAAAAACGAAAATGTGCGACTTTTTCTAGCCCTCCAGAAAAAAATTAATTTAGATTTTATTGAGCAAGTCGAACGTTCGTTTCAGGGCAAAATATGCAGGAATATGTTTTTTTGTTTCAAGGATAGGCACTCGTTATTTTATTTTTTTAAATTTCCCCGAATTGTGAGTGCGAAAAACGGATTTTTGGTATTTTTTATATTATGGGATTCCTAAACACCGTGAAGTAACAGCTATTTTTATTTTTAAATTTTTTTTATTAATATTCGATTGAAGAGTGTGGAGCACTCCAAGGCCCCAATACGTATGCCATATATGTCATACGTATTTCAAAAACCTGGTAAATATACAGCGAGTGCTCTACATTCGTCAATCGGATGTTAATAAAAATAAATAAAAACAAAAATAGCTGTTACTTCACGGTGTTTAGGAATCCCATAATATAAAAAATACCAAAAATCCGTTTTTCGTATTCACAATTCGGGGAAATTATTTGAAATAATATAACGAGTGTCTTTCCTTGAGAAAAAACAATTATTTTGCATATTTCGCCCTGAAACGGACGTTCGACTTGCTCAATAAAATCTAAATTAATTTTTTTCTGGCGGGCTAGACAAATACGCACATTTTCGTTTTTTACGAATGTAAATACGTCAAATCCTGCCAAAGATACAGCCATTTGAATGGAAAAATGTTAAAAAATGGTAATCAACGAAAAAAAAAACGTCCGAAATTGTTAAAAAATGTTGACACTTGGTGAATATTTTCCAATAAAGTAACTGGACTTTTCAAAATTATTTGTGGATTTTTTTGACTGGCTGAATTGACGTGGAATGCCTCATATATGAGTCGGTCAACTTGAATTATTTTTTAAACTAATCAACATTTAAGACAAATATTATATAAATAATTAGTACTTTCATTGTGTTTACCTATCTGTCTCTAATCAATATCAGCAACTCAAATTAAGGCCTTAGGCCACAGTAACGGTTTTAAAATCATGTGCGAATTTAAGAATTTTTCTTCGTATGGAAAAGTCATTCACTCATAAATTGAATTACACATCTATTTAGTCAGAATATCAAGCTGGTAGAAAATATATCTTTTTTTTTCGATGTACCAAATGGCCGACTACTCGAAACTTCTCGAAACAGCTTTTTTCCAATTGGCGTGCCAAATAATTCAACAATTTTCACTCGATTTACTTCAAATTTAAAAGTTATGTTCCTAATTGCATTTCGCAGAGAAGTACGTACGAAATTTCTGATTTATCGAAAACTTTTCATTTTATGAGCAGTTATAAGGAAATTTTTCACTGAAAATTCATTTCTTAACTTCAAATACCTACAACTTTTGAATAAAACAATATTTTTCAAATTCCATACCTACTTCTCTAGGTATTCTAATGTAGATTGACGAGAATTTTTATTTTTTGTTCTAGGTAAAAAATTGTGGATGCCAAATGTCACGCCTAAAAAAAAGATAACAAAAGAAAATATTAGTAGTCGGCCATTTTGTACATTCAAAAAAAAGAATACATTTTCTAACTGCTTGATATTCATACTAAACAGATGTGTAATTAATTTTATGAGTGGATCACTTTTCCATACGAAAAAAAAAAAATTGTTAAATTCGCACATGATTTTATACCCGTTACTGTGGCCTCAGGCCTTAACTGAAACAATGTTACAATTTACCAAACATTACATTGTTTTGTCAAAAAATCAATACGATTTTCTCACTCGAGACACGTGCTACCGCCATAGTTGATACTTTCATTCACACTGTTTAGTGACCAGGCTTATGATTCATCTTACCCCGCGTATTCGTCTTGCCGCGAGTTCCCCCATCTACTCCATTTTTGGAGTACATTCACCCCTCACGTTTTTCTACAAAAAGCTCGATTCCCGTATTTTCCAAAGCACTCATGCTCGCACATCTCCGTCAATAAAACAGACCCCAGATGACTCCTAACCAGACAAGACGAACCAAACCTCCAACATAAAATTAATCTCGATATATTTTTTTTCTCTCTTGCTCCGACGAATGCACCCGAATTTATCAGCTGTCAGTAGAAGAAGAAAAAAACGCCAAAAAACACTAAGTCGAACTCGCTGCAGTTTGTTAGAGAGGAATCGTACCGTTGCGAAGCTGAGAAACGTCGAGGAACAACGAAATACAAAGGAAGAATTTTTCACCCTCAGCCAAGCGACGCAGTAGGCTATACGTACGTGATACACCCGCCGTACATATGTACACGATCCGATGAGTGTGCAAAGGGGCAAACTCACACCCGCGCGTTTCTTTTGCTCCTTTATTTCTCTTTCGTTCTTTTTTTTCCCCCGAGCCGCACTCTCGTCTCGTTATTTCCGAAACGCGGGCAACGTTCATTACACACCCTCTCTCGTTTATATACACCCTCTCTGGTTCTTCAACCCAAACCTTTGCCCACCAACCTCCGCCAACCTCCGGGATCCCGAGAAAGGTCAGCTCACGCGTGTGTGGGTGGACTGCTCGGTGCGCTCTTTATACTTCGCGAAGCGGGATGAAAAAGCACAGGAGCTCGCGCAAAACGCTTCGCGGCTGCTCTCGGTCGGTAATAACGCACAGCAACAACAACAGCGAGAACCAGTTGCACAAAAAAAGACGGAAGAAATGAATTAAAAGAGCAGAAAAACAAATGTACAGGAGGGCGAGAAGGAGGGACAAAGAAATGGGGGTTGAATAGCGAGCATCGAAAGGAAAACAGCTTCCCGAGATTGTACATTTTTTTTTTTGAGTTTCACTTCGGCCTCGAGGATGAAGAGGAGGAAAAAGGAAACAAGAAATCCGACGAAGAATGCGGAAAACAAAGAAAAAGCTCGCCGAACTTTCAGTTATGGGTGAATGTGCACACACATACCCTCATACAATATATATGTATGTATGTATTTATGTATGTATGTATATACGTATGTATTTATGTATTTATGTATGTATGTATATACGTATGAATTTATGTATTTATGTATGCATGTATATCCGTATGTATTTATGTATTTACGTATGTATGTATATACGTATGTATTTATGTATTTATGTATGTATGTATATACAGGGTGTTAGGAAGGTCGATGCAAAGTCTTAAGGTGTTATACGCAGTTGCAAGGCCAAAAAAAAAGTCGTTTTTTTCACGAATTTTTTCTGGAAATGCATTTCATTTGGGCAAAACAAAAAGTATCAGGCAGTGTAGTGGCATCTTTTACCTTAAGATTGGCATTTCTTTATTTTCAAAAATATTCATTAACATTGCTCCTGTACGAAGTCTCCTGGAGGTCCCCGAAAAAAAAGTGTCCGGCGGTGAGCCAAGTATCTCCGGTTTGGATTATCTAAAATGAAAAAAACCAAAAAGATTCGTTTAGGGGATAGATGGATCCAGGTATTGATCGAAGGAATAGTCGAAATTTTAATTTTTGACAAAATGGTGGCTCCGGAAAGAAACAATTTCGATTTTCGACCAATTTTTTTCCGTTAAATCGTTGAAAAAAAATAGAAATAATTATCGGAAATGTTATTCCTTCGCACAATACCTGAAGAATATATCTGACAAGGTTGTGTTAAAATTGCAGACCGATCGGTTCAGCCGTTTTTGAGAAATCGTGCTCACCGACACCGTTTTGAGAAAAACGCGTTTGAAGTTTCGCGCGCTTACTCTGTAGCGCTCCGAGCGTCCTTACAAATATGTGTGCATTTCCGAGAATATTCGCTTGATTGATTTGAAATTTTCAGGGAATATACTCACACATTTGTACATTCCGAAAATGCAATAAAAAAAATCGATTTTTTGACATTTCTAACTGCGTATAACCCGTTAAGGGGGCGATAGGTCACCTCGTTAGGAACATATTTAACCTAGATTAACTTAGTCCAAAGTCTAAGGATTTCGAATTATCATGGTATGATTTTTGGAAAATTTCCCAAAATTAGGTACAAACTCGTTCATAATGTTCAAACAGACAATAATTGGTAACTAAAAACTTATTTGCGTCTTAGCTTAATGTGTATTCAATCGACAAACACCAATACAATCATCTGTATCCACACAACTAACTAAATGGGTCGTGTTGAGTAATTAAAAACTTGTCAAAAAATAAAAATACCTCTTATGTTAATGCTATTCTGAAAAAAAATCGTATTAACATAAGAGGTAAACGATTTAGTACCTAATTTTGGAAGTTTTTCCAAAAAATCATACGTGCCATGATAACTCGAAATCCTTAGACTTTTGACTAAGGTAACCTAGGCTAGATATGTTCCTGACGAGGTGACCTATCACCCCCTTAAGGCCTTGCATCGACCTTCCTAACACCCTGTATATATGTACAGGGTGGGTGGGTGGATGTGTGTGTGTGTGTGTGTGTGTGTGTGTGTGTGTGTGTGTGTGTGTGTGTGTGTGTGTGTGTGTGCGTGCGTGTGTGTGTGTGTGTGTGTGTGTGTGTGTGTGTGTGTGTGTGCGTGCGCGCGCGCGCGCGCGCGCGTGTGTGTGTGTGTGTGTGTGTGTGTGTGTGTGTGTGTGTGTGTGTGTGTGTGTGTGTGTGTGTGTGTGTGTGTGTGTGTGTGTGTGTGTGTGTGTGTACACGTATACATACATGTATATGCTGCGGTCATTGGCGTTCATGTAAAGTCCAACGAGCCTGCAAACGACCGAAGTACTACCCTGTCCGTAGATCGTTCATTCATCGTCGAACATTTTCCGGAATCTCAAATTTTTTTTCCTTTTTTTTTACATCGTCTTTTTCATTTTTCCTCCTTCAATCTTCGATAGGAGAGCAAAACCCGTGCGGTCCTGCTCTAGCAGCGAAAAGCAGCTTTTATAACATGCGGGTAAACGATAAGACGTCAAACATGAAGAGGAAACGCCCTATGACCACATCCTACGACCCGAAAAGTGACGTCCAAATGGAAAATCTAGATGCCTTGTATCAATATCCGTTTCACCCAGATGAATGTTCCACGATGTTTTTTTGGTTTTCGAGAAAACATTATTCATTAATTTTTTATTTTCGGTGTAACCTACTTGAACAGTAGCGTAAATGTCTTAGATTTTTATCAAAAGCTCAAAGAATAAGTTTGAGAGGAGCAATCACTGAAGTTCAGATGGTAAGAAAAATACTTATACTAGTCCAAATGACTCGCAATTGCTTTTGAGAACTTCTAAGAGCAAAGTTCATATACAAAAGAGGAGAAGAATAAAAACCTATGCCACAGAAAAAATTTTAAAATCAAAAATGCTATTTTTCTCGCAATCTGAAAATTATCGTAGAACATACGTGGGGGTGATTCGGATATTGACACGAGGCATCAAGATTCTTCCTTTAGATATCACTTTTACGACGACTCCGTATATATATATATATATATATATATATATATATATATATATATATATATATATATATATATATGAAATATATGAAATATATATATATATATATATATATATATATATATATATATATATATATATATATATATATATATATATATGAAATATATATATATATATTGAGGTGATTTTAAAAAATTAACTATTTTTGTCATGAATTCCTTTTTTGGAGAACAGCTGCTGTTTTCGTAAAATTAATTGTCATATTAACGAAAAATATTAATAAAACGACGCTAATTTTTATAAAGTTACTTTTCAATGTTTACTATTGATGAAAATTGTAAAATACATGAGTATTTTTGTTTTGTTTTATTATTATGTTTTTCTAAAACAATACATTTTTAAATTATACATATAAAAGTTATCGAAAAAATGTCTCAATAATTTTTTTGTACTGTAAATAAGCAATAACAAGTTACTTTATAAAAATTAGCGTCTTTTTGTTAACATTTTTGGTTAACATAACAATTAATTTCACAGAAACAGCAACTTCTCTCCAAAAAATGGATTTGTAAAGCTATTAACTATTAGTCTATGGAATTTTCAAATTATTTACGGGATCATGTCAGTGTAAAATTTTCCAAAAATCTATTTTTTTTTTTGCATTATCCGCTAGTATAGGCGGTTATAAACATGCTGTCCGTATACATAAACGTAAGTAGCCAATTTATATGATAATTCCGCATTCGAAACTTTAAACGCGTTTTTCTCGAAATGTCGTTTTTCAAAACGGTGTACACTTTCGAAGGAAGAGTTTTCAAGCTATCCGTCTCCAATTTTAGCACAACATTCTTCACGCTATTCTTTATCTTGCTATGGAAGCATTTTTTAAATCCTCATCTTTTTTTTAAATGAAAAACTGTCGGAAAATAGGCTAAATTCGATACGTATTTTTTTCGAACCACCGCCATTTTGTCAATTTTGATTTTTAAAAAACCTCCATAGCAAGATAGCAGCTTTCATACTGATTAATGATCTTTTCACAAATTTTGTTTCAGATAATATTTACGGCCGCAACCGTCTAGACCGTGAGGACTATTTTTTCGAAGACATTTTCAACCGTTAAAAGAAATGAAAAAAAAATCGAGATGAACGTTTAAATACTCATTTTCTGTTCGTCATGAGTGCTTTGATTTAACATTAAAAAATCAGACCGATTAGCGTAATTTAAGGGGCTATACCAGTGTGCACGCTGGAAAATTGGGTGATTTTCGGGATATTTTTTTACGAAAAGTACTCAATTAAATATTTCGGAAAATTAAGAATATATTTGACTATATTTGACCTATTTTACATAATTTTTTTCATAGAAAAATATTCAGATGCAAGCGACTTATGCGCTGCCTTCGGAGGCGCCAAAAAAAAGTTGTTTTTTTCAATGCCCAATCGTCAATTTTCATCCAATCAAAAATATCCTACGTCATTGTAGAATAAATATATTTAAGAGTACTCAGTTCAAATTTCAAGTCAATCGGATAATTGCTCTGTGAGTTACAATGTCAGCAAATTGGAAAAATCTAATTTCCAGAAAAACGCATTTAAAGATTTAACTATCGATTTTTGAAAGTCGATTCGAGAATATCGATTTTGAAAATCGATATTCTTGAATGTATAAATTGTCGAAAAAGGCAAAAAAATCGATTTTTTTAAAGTGTCACACTGGTACAGCCCCTTAACCATCGAAAGAAAAATCTCAAAAATCACCTATTTTTCTACCCGTTACACTCTCATGATCCCTTAGTAACACATTTTCAGAGAAAATGAAATAATCTACAAAAAACGTGCTATGACATTTTGTGATAAATCTGACAGTTTCGCCGGAGAAGTGAAAAGATCTTTATATATACTGTAAATCCAACTTTGACCTTGAATAACTTTTGAAGAAGTAGACTTATCATAAAACAATAAGAGACCCTTTTTACAGGTCGTTTAATTCCCTACAAAAATGTGTCTGGGCATTACTATACGTTCACCCGTTGGCGAGTAATAAAATTTAAAAGTAGAATGGGAAATAGAAATTCTCGATGAGGAACCTCTAAATGTTAATATTATGGCCTTATATACGCGGAAAATATTTTAAAAAATCATTTTTTATTTACTTTTTATTCCATTAACCTGAACGGTTAGGAATATTTTAAGCTTTACAGAATTGAAAAATTCAAAAAATAAGGTAAGATTGCATTTACAATAGATACCGCGCAGCGCGCCCGACCGCCAACTTCAAAGCCATTTTTTCCACGATGCACTTTTTTTTCAACCTTGTGAAAGTTTTCACTCTCTAACGAAGGTTCAGATCGCTTGAAATGTTTGCAACATATTCTCATTATCATCATCTTTCGTGTGAAGCACAGAAAAAAAATTTCAATGGCACAAAAAATTTTTTTAAACAAATACCGACAGAAAATTGAGTAAAATAATTTTAAGTTTCGAATTTTTATTATAATAATTTTTTTCAATAATATTGTTGGTTCACACTGAAGATACGTTCATTATGCAATTATAACTATGTTTATTTTTTTCAGACACCCACATCGATGCCGAGAACTTTCACCGTCAACGCGCGCGCAACAAAAATACATTGCTTCATTATCCTATATCTCCGCCATCTGTTAATGTTTCTAATGTTTTTTTTCACATATTAACTATGTGCATAAATAATCCGTAAAAAAATGTTGTCAATATATGCGTCATGTTTTTTTAACGCGTCTAGAAAAGTACCTTCGAAAATTGGCGAAATCGCGTATATGAGGCCTTAAGTCCTCATATTGTAACATCCATCTTATTTTACCTTCCTATAACTACTGAAGAGAAATATTTGAAAATAATAGACGATTTTTAAAAATTACCCCAATAGTCGCTTTGATCGCCCTAACATATGGAGGAAGGTAATTCCCGTTCGAACGAACCCTCACTGCGCGCTACAGACCGATGCATCTGCAATCTTCACATATTGAAAAGAAAGTGTATCCACGTTTCATTCAGCCGGAAATTTGGAAAATAATTCGCAAGCAGTAGGGCATGCTGAAGGAATGACGGTAATGTGAAAACTACGTCGTATGTACGTGCTGTGTCTTGGAAATCAGTTCCGCTGTATAATCCTGTACAGTCCCACTTACGCTAATTCCTGAGCTGTTCACATGCAGCACTCGCAGCACAGCAACAGCATCTCGTCGAATATCGAAATTCTCCCAAGCGTATATTACGCGAATTCAACCAAGTTGTTCACAAGCTTATCCACCTGGGAGTTTGGAGTTTTCTATATATATATATATATATATATATATATATATATTTGCATGTGTGTGCATCTATTAAGGCCTTATATACGCGATTTCGCTGATTTTCGGATGTACTTTTCTAGACGCAGTTAAAAAAAATGACGCATATATTGACAACATTTTTTTACAGATCATTTATGCACATGGTTAAGTATATGTGAAAAAAAATCAGAATATTAACAAATAGCGGAGATATAACACAATAAAGCAACGTATTTTTTTGGCGCGCGCGTTGATGGTGAAAGTTCCCGGCATCGATGTGGGTGTCTGAAAAAGATGAACATATTTGTAATTGCATAATGAATGTATCTTGAGTGTGATCCAAAAATATTGTTAAAAAAAATGATTGTAATAAAAATGCGAAACTTAAAATTTTTTAACTCAATTTTCTGTCTCTATTTTATTTTTTATATTTTTTTGTGTCATTGAAATTTTTGTTTCTGTGGATCACACCATGGGTGATGATACTAAGAGTATGTTGTAAACATTTCCAAGCGATCTGAATCTTCGTTCGAGAATTAAAACTTTCACAAGGTTCAAAAAAGTGAATCGTGGAAAAACGGCTTAGTAATTGGCGGTCGGGCGCCCCGCGCGGTATTTATTGTAAATCTTACCTTATTTTTGGAATTTTTCAATTCTGTAAAGCTTAAAATATTCCTAACCGTTCACGCGAATGGAATAAAAAATAATAAAAAAATGAAAAATGAACAAATTTTCGCGTATATAAGGCCTTAAGGAAGGCCCTCAAAGTACAAATATATATACATATATATGCGAAAAAGTAACTTTGAAGACATTTGATTTCAAGGATCATTCCCACGATAATCCATTGTCCCCATACTCAACATTATGCCAGCGGTAAAGTAATTTCAAATGTCTTTGAAATTACTTGTACATAAATGTAAGCATATTTTTTTGTTTATTATTTCCAGGACTAGACCTTCTCTGAAATCAACGACTCAGTGAAAAAAAAAATGTATTATGTTACGGGTTCAAAATAAATTTTAAATGTATATATATATATGCTATACCATTTTGTGGCCATGTGTATATCGGAAGTCTCGAATCGACAACAGGTGCTCCTTCGCCTATATCAACCATATGCAATGTATGTGTTTATATATATAAATTGCATATGTATGCATTTGACCTATGTACCAGGAGCCAAAGATCCGCTACTATTCGCCGTTGCAGTTGCTAATGCCTTCACTGAACCGAATACACAGTATACTGTTGAAACGAGTCCTGCATCCGAATGGATTTTCGCTCCGTACTTACTGTGCATTTCCGTATCCAAACAAACCCAAGCACAAATGGATTAATTAATCACCGGAAGTACCGCACTAAGAGAAAATACGTACCTATGAATGTAAGAGGAATCATCGCGGAATCAGGATAGCGACATTAAGGATCTTCAAGGCAGGAAAATGAATGATAAACATTCTTTTATTTTGAAAAGTCGATACTGCTAATTATGATACAGGACGATTGGTGTATCGTAACACATTATTTATCTAAGGGAGGACACCACTGTGACAGGCCGGAAAAAGGTGCTTTTTCCATACTTTTTTTGTCTACGAGATTTTTTATTTGGGATTTGGAAAAAAGGTATGTTATTACGCATACATTGAATGTATTTCGTGTAAATGTTTATTGAAAAAAAATTTTAAACGAATACGTATAAAAAATGTGGTCCAACGGTCTGATCGATAACTCGACAACGTCTGAAAAATGAAAATAAAAAAGTTTAGCAATTGATCGTAAAGTTTAGTAAACATCATGGCGAGTGTTAAAAAAAGTGTAATTTTTGCGATATTTTGACTTGTATTTGGGGGCTTCAAAAAATTAAATCGAAACCAAGGCCCCTACTACGATACCTACTACAATTGTGGAAATTTTGGTTTTTTAAATTGAAAATCAAACAATTATAGCTAGACTTACGATTCCGCCCCGGTCGAGAAAAGTCGTTTCAAGAAAAACGCGATTGATCTTTTTCCTATACGTAAATCCTTGCGCTACTTGCTCTTGCTAAATCGTCTACAGCTTGGGCAATTTTCAATATTTTAACTTCAACATTTTGTCACATATTCTTGAATACGTATACTGTGAGAAAATGCAAAAGTGCCCAGTCCCACCTTAATATCTTTTTTGTTATTTTGTTTTACTCTTTTCATAAGGGGCCGTCCATTAATTACGTAAGGTCCAAGTAGGGGGAGGGGGTTTTAGATAACATGAGGATTGATCACGCTGGAGGGGGGGGGGGGGGGTGTTGTGACATATCACGTGCATTTTTTATGTGTAACTGCATAAACCGAAGAATCCGCTGTGCGCTATTGAACAGGCTAGTTGTGCCATGGGGGCCGGCACCTTTTGGAATTTTTGATGCGGAAAATGACCGCATTTTTAGTGTCTTACTCTGCCACTCGGAGCGCTAGTTATACTCTTACAACCTGATGCGCGCGCAGGCGCTATGTATGTATACGGTCGCTATGCACGCCGTGCGGGCATTGCGCCTGCGCAATAAGAATATTGTAAGATAACTGCTAGCGCCATGGGGAGAGGTAGAACTAAATAAAGCGCAGCATTTGTATACACAGTAGGGGATAGAAGGTTTCAACCCCCTGGTTGTGCCTAAAAAGTAACCTAAACAACAGTTTTTAGGTCTATTTAATTCCGACTGGCCACCTACTTACAGTGAAGTGATTACGTCTGCTCCACAAAAGGCTTGTCCATTTGTTCCTGTAGAAAACACGCAAATGAACCCATGGTCCTAGGACAATGCTATTTAAATATAATGACAATATACATTATTTCGTTTTTGACAACATTTTTTAACAAAATTTTAATAACAAAAAGAAACATTTTTTAACAAAAAAAATACACGCGATGCGGGTGGGGGGGGGGGGCTGGAAACCTTACCACATATCACCACAGAGAGGGAGACTCAAAAAGTGGCCTAAAAAACCTCACAGGATTAATGGACGACCCCTAAATAGTAGTTTGAAATTATTTTAATTACTTTGAATGAAGACATATTCATGTTCAACAATCATTGTTTTCTATACGTCTATTGAGCTGACATTTATCCGGAATTTTCTCTACAAATAACAGATTCTGCTTTACTTAAAAATAGTGGTTCGCGATGTATGCAATGAAAGATTAAATTCACCGAGTCTCTCTGCTTTGGCAGAACTTCACAGTAATCAAGAATTTCGAATGCGAGCTCAGCAAATTTCTGGCAACGTGCACACACACACACACACACACACACACACACACACACACACACACACACACACACACACACACACACACACACACACACACACACACACACACACACACACACACACACACACACACACACACACACACACACACACACACACACACAAACTGTATATACGAAGACTTATATATCGACCTCCTCCCATTTTGTTTTAATGTCAGTACAGAATTGTCCATATTCGCGAACTGGTCGCTATTCGCTTCATGCATTTCGGTTAGGAGACTATACATAAATTTCCGAAATCACTGCAATATAACTGTGCAGTTCCTTCAAGAGTATCTATATCCAACCGGGCGAGCACTTCATTTTATGTAGCACATGCACATTGAAATTTTTATATGACAGTGCGTAACAATCTGAAGGCTGGCGCAACTATCTCGTCCATCGTTTAACCAGAACTTTCGCATATAAAATGACGAAATTTGGTCGGCGGGCCAAGTCGAAGTACACCGTTCTCCATGCAGATTCATTCGATTCAAAATTGCGTATCAGATTGAACAATGCTGCTTGTTAACGTAAAATCAAGTTAATATTCATACGTTAAAGGCACTATTTCACCATATATATTCGGTCAGTCAGAATGAACGACTTTCTATTAGAAAGGTACTCATAAACTGTAAACTCGATTTAGAATTAACATTGAAAGCCATCTTTGCAATTTAATATGTGTCAATTCCAAAGGGGGTCAAGACAATATATTTTTCGCTCTCAATGTGTCAAATTACGTTGGAATTTCGCAATTTGAATGCTCCGACGGTTTAAAATTCCGAATTTTAATATTCCGAAATTCAAGATGGGGCCGTGTTGAAGTGTCGAACTTTGAATTATCAGAACTCTCAAAACTACGAAAGAATTTTACACGAAAGACCATAACTCCGAAAATCTGAACAGCGTAAAAATAATTCAGCTGTGGAAGTTTTAAAATTTGCAAAATTTTCAATAAATCGACGAATTATTTAACGATTTTTTTTATCACGAAGTGATTTTGTGTCAACATGAAAATTTGTTCAGACAATGTTAATTTGTTAATGTTAATTTGTCTAGTTCATGCTAGCAAAAGTGTACACGGTTGACTGTAAATTATGTAGAAGGTATGACATTGGCTAGATAAATTTCAAAATTGACGTAGAATCACGTCTTAATAAAAAAAAAATTGTTTAAATAATTCGTCGATTTATTGAAAATTTTGAAACTTTGAAAACTTCTATCCTGTGTTCAGATTTTCGGAGTTTTGGTCTTTCGTGTAAAATTCTTTCGGAGTTTTGATTTTTCAGGGTAGTATTATTTCGGACTTTCGAGCGTTCTGATAATTCAAAGTTCGGAATTTCAACCCGGCCACAAACTGTTACCCCACCTGTCTCGTTCACCAGATTAGGCTACATAAAATTATCACCAGTTACGATCGACGGCACATGCACTTGCTTAGCAGCACGTCACCAACTTCAAATAGATTTAAAACATGGCTGGATGAATGGATCGCATCAAAAGTTTTTTCGCAATGGCATCCACAAGTTACCAAAAAATTGGGAAAAAGTTTCAGCAAACCATGGAAATTGCATTGAATAAAATATCTGCAACCATTTTTGCAGAATAAAATATTACTTTGTAATAAAAACATCGAAGTTTACAGAAAATTTTGCAATAAAGAGAATACGAAGTATTTACATTAACATTTATGAATTTTTCGTGATAAAAATATATATCTAATTGGATAATAAAGAATGCTTTTGTACAATTCGCGCTAACCCTTCTTCCTTAATTATATTGGATTATATTGCTAACAACGATACTCGTTCAACTCTCGAAAGACAGTCTTCAATGTCCTTTCGACATTAAGGCCTTGACCACAGTAACGGGTATAAAATCATGTGCGAATTTAACATTTTGTTTCGTATGAAAAAATGATTCACTCATAAAATTAATTACACATCTTTTTAGTATGAATAGCAAGCTGGTAGAAAATATATCTTTTTTTTTCGTTGTACAAAATGGCCGACTACTCGAAACTTTTCTAAACAGCTTTTTTTCCAATTGGCGTGATAAATAAATTCAACAATTTTCACTCGATTTACTTCAAATTAAGTTACGTTCCTAATTGCATTTCGCAGAGAAGTACGTAGGGAATTTCTGATTAATCGAAAACTTTTCATGTTATGAGCAGTTTATGAGCAGTTATAACGAAATTTTTCACTGAAAATTCATTTGTTAAGTTCAAATACCGACAAGTTTTGAATAAAACAATATTTTTTTAATTCCGTACGTACTTCTCTAGGTATTTTAATGTAGACTGACGAGAAATTTTGTTTTTTGTTCTCAATTTGGCTCAAAGATTTCGGAAAAATTCAAAAAATTGACCAAGTTACGTCGATTTTTGTGAGGGGGCACGGCGAACCGCCCCGCTGCGATTTACCCTCTTTTATTTTGCGTTTTCCTGAAAACTGTTTTATAAAACGGCGTAAGTCGTATAGCAAAATCTATTCCTCTGGCCATCTTCAAATTCGGACAGAGCACAGCTTACAACATCTTCTATCATATGACTGCATACTTTTTCGATATATTCACCCATTCGTTAATAACAAATAGTTAAGTTTTTTGTCGAAAATCAGACTTTTTGCCTATAGCTCACCATTTTCATAGTTTAAAAAATTCCAAAAAAGTAAACGATCCTTCGAAATCATTATTATACTCAAAGTACATTTTTATTTTCCATTCATGGATTCTCCTATATGCCAGAGCCACCAACACCGATTGGCCATGCAGCAACGGCGGCACTTTATTTAAACAATAATAACTTAATTCTTCATCAATATTTTTTCTAATAAAAAAACTCAAACTTGGCAAGACTATGCATCAATCTTGTGTTAAATTCCAACCTCGTCATCCCAATCGACTCAATAGAACAAATATTAAAAATAGACCTGTTATTTGGGCCCCAAGTTTACGCGGATCCGTATAAGATTCAAGTACACCGAAAATATTTTCCCCGTGGATAAACCAGCGTCTGCAGCCCCGCCAGATGTGTCGAGTCGTGTGCGTTAATTTGTAAAGCTCCCCGAACGAATCCGGCCCACCTGTTTAAATATTTGGATCAATCCCAGTCTCATTGCCACACGGAGATTCACTTGCAGATGAGTTTTGAATTTTCCATGACATTTCAATGCACCGAGCGCGCGGACAAACAATTCTCGTGACAAACTTTGTGACATACAGGCGTGTGAGTCGTCGCTGGGAAGTTAATGGAAGGTGACAAGAGAGGAAGAACGAGTCGAGGATCGGTGCATAATTTGCAATGCTCTTTGACTACGATGTAGCCTTTAATCTACCAGGGATGATTAGGGATGTTTGATGATGTAAGTACTGTGTATATACGAGTGTGCGAGCCCAAGGTGTCCTTTCTGCGGGATATACGGAGGGCGGAGTAGACGAAGGGGCCATGGGTGTAGACACGGTGGGGCAGGATGAACCCCCCTGGTTCATGTAGTCCAGTGAGAAATATATGAAAATTACATAATATCAATATTGACATTTCAAAATTAATACAGAATAGTGTTGAACCTACGAGTAGGCAACATTATTTTCGAGCGTTTCGAATAAAAACATTTCAAACCGGCTTGGAATTGATCGTCGGCTACGTATTTTTATTATTTTTTTTTTTTATGTATCCCGTGCAGAAATTTTGGCAGGGATACAG
The DNA here is from genome assembly GCA_964007375.1 of Ophion obscuratus. Lineage (NCBI taxonomy): Eukaryota > Metazoa > Arthropoda > Insecta > Hymenoptera > Ichneumonidae > Ophion > Ophion obscuratus. Next base: position 21,027,207 of record OZ023315.1, on the reverse strand, counting down.
CTGGATTCTGACTTGTATCCCGGGCTCCCAGTCGGGATCTAGTCCGATATCGGATCAGATTCGAAGACTAAATGTAAGATCCGTAAACTGGATTCCATTAGGGATCCAGAACCGGATCCTTTAATGACTCTAAATAGATTCCCCATGGAATCATTGAGAAATCTGGGAAGGATCACGGGTGAATACAGGCTGAAATAAAATGTCAAAAATCGAATTATGACATGTTAAATTTATTATAAAAATAAATAACATTTATAAAGGTTTGGTGCATTAAACTATCAGTAAAAAAAAATGTGTCCAAAGATTCAAATGGCAGATCGCGCTCATGGCGAGATTTTGATGTGAATTAAAAAAAATTCACATCAAAATCTGTGAATGCAAATGTATTGACAAGAAATTATAAATACAAAAAAAATCACAAAATGAGTTGTGAATTTTTTCGTATTTAAGACAAATTAAAATCAAATTCAAAATGATTAGATTAAAATTTGCGCCAAAAGTGAGTTCGTACGTATTTTGAGAGAAAACATTGCCTCGAGGCAAAGAAATTTTTGCACATAACTTTTTTTGTGAACATTTCTCTGCCTCAACACAATGTTTTCTCTCAAAATACGTTTACACTTGTGGTGTAAATTTTAATATAACTGTCGTGAATTCTATTTTTATTTTCTTCAACTTGAGGAAATTCACAACTCATTTTGTGATTTTTTTCATATTTATAATGTAATATTTGAAACTCACAACTTTTTTTGCAAAAATTTATTTGCCTCGACGAAATGTTTTCTCTCGAAATACGTAAGAACTCACGGTTGGTATAAATATTAATCTAATCATTGTGAATTTGATTTTAATTTGTCTTAAATACATGTTTATACCCACCGACATGTCAGTGGGTATGAACAGAGACTTATTCCCCAAAACCGGTATCCCGGTTAGAATCCAACTTGCATCAGTATCGGAATATGTACGACGACGATGGCATAATTTTGAAAATTTTGGCATCACGTGTACTTTCGGTATTACTATGTAATTCCTATCTATAGATAGGAATTTTATAGATAGGAATCTATAGACAGAAATTCCTATCTATAGATAGGAATTCCATAGTAATACAGAAAATACACGTGACGCCAAAATTTTCAAAATGATGCCATCGTCGTCGTACATATGCCGATATTGATGCAAGTTGGATTCTAACCGGGATACCGGATTTGGGGAATCCATGACAAATCCTGATCGGGATATGATCGGACATAGGGTATCCCGGTCAAAATTTCTGCATGGGATATACCCTAGGGTGGCAGAAATTTGAGCTTTTTTCCCTTCTTCTCAGCATCTAATTATCTTCTTTAAAGAAAAGAAAAAAATTGTCACGGAAGCTGCGAGCGGTCAACAAATATTTACATGTCGCTCAAGTCTCCCGATAATTTTTAATTTACATTAAAAAATCGATTTTTTTTCGTCCACCTATCACCCATGAATTTTAAGCTTTATAGTTTTTAAATTAACTCCGCGAAAGCTCTATCGAGTCAATGAATGTTTAATGGTCGCTCAAGGTTTTCGAAATTCAGAATGTCCGCCAAAAAATAAATCTCGAATTCACTGGAATTCGTTTTAGCATAAAAACAAAACAAACAGCGAAGTGTTACATTTTCTGAATAATTTATTATAATAATTTGTAACAAACACCAATTAGACTATATGTGTTATTATGTATTATTACGTATTATTACATTATGGCGTCGCTCGTCACAGAGTACAGACTTTACGATGCGCGGAAAACTATTTCTAAAGAAAAAAGGATTGTTTTGAAAAATTTACAAGGCGTCAAATTTATGAGTGGGAAAAGTATACAAAATATAGAAAAATTAGAAAAATAGAGCTCAAATTTGTGCGACCCTAATGTACACCGATTACGCCGTATTGGCTGGTCCGATTTCAATGGTTCTTTCTTTGCTGTATGGGAAAACACAGCGATGTGGTCCCAAGAAAATGTTATGCAAATATGCCAAAAAACTGCAACGTAATCAACAGGAGATGACGCATTGACATTTCAAAATTAGTACAAAACTACTATAGCAGAGTAGGTAAAAACTACGAGTACACGGAGAGAATTAAATGTTAAAAATCACCGTGCAGTAACGGTAACCAGATGACAATTCTGAAACTTCGCTTATTATTACTGAGTAAAACACAGATTTTCACGAAAATAAAATAAAATTTCTTCTTCAGATGGAAAATTTTACCATATTTTCTAGTAAATTTTGATGTGTAACAAAATACGCAAAACTTAAATTTTAAAAATATATAATATCAGCGAAATTTTACCGTGCATTTTATTATTTCATGCCTTTCAAAAATATCTATAAAAAGTATTGTCGTTATAACAGTTATTTTAAGATTTATTATAAAATTTAATGAGTGTCATAGGAAAATGTATTGTGCTCTCGGTAAAAATGATGGTGCGCGCTTGATTAAAATTATCGTGCGGTACGATACGTTAATTTTGAGGCACTGCATGGTAAAAATTCCTCTTCATACCTTTCACTTCAGAATGATATGGTGGTGCGGCAGTTTTTTATATTGTAAGCGTTATTATTATTCATAAACCAAGATTCGTTTGCATTATTAAAAAATTTAACGATGTCTCTTTAAATAATAAGTATGCGAGCTTATGAAATTTTTAAGAGTGAATACGATTTTACGATTTTAAATGCCGACGGAATAATATGTGCGCAAATTAGTCACATCACTCGAACCTACGATGGTGAGAAATGTATTGTAAAAAAATGGCAGTATTAAATGAAAATTAAATTATGATAATTGAATTTCTTTCCTTATTCGTTTGTTAACTATACTAATTTATATGAAAGAAAAAAATCTTCTCAACAGAAAACAAACAGCATTAATTTGTACCAATTTTTCAATGATAAATAATATTTATTATTCCTATTATGGTTATTATTATTTCGGTTGTTATTATGATTATTGTTGCACCAGTTTTTGAAGAAAGTATACGCATTACTGAGGATTTTTTCAATCGACGAATTTCAATGTTACCAGCCTTATAGGGATTTTTTTTCTGAGGTTGACGCTGGTAAATTTTACTATGCAGTACCGTAAAAATACCGTAGGGTGCGGTTGGTAATTTTTTACCGACAGTAGGTAAATTTTCGAATATACATGCTAAATTTTACTGTCGCCAATTTTTGCCCTTCTTGTATAATAAAAGTTTAGCTGCGTATTGGAAATTTTCTGCAACGCGAGTTAAAAAAAACTTGTTGCATACGAATTATTATGTTTTTCTCACTTGTCACCACATCGAAATATATCACAGTAATTTTTACCGTGAAATTCACGACAAAAATTACTTGTTAATTCTCTCGGTGGAGGTGATTTTACTTTGAGCCGTGCGTTCGAAGGTGTCGGGAACTCCATTGGACTGCTAGATTCGAATTGGTCATAATCGATAGGACACAAGACGTGAAAATTGACCTTTTTTCATTTCCCGCGGAAATGGATTAGGCACGCTCTTATTCGATGTAAAATTGATAGTCACGGATTTTCAAGGTCCATTCTTATTCCACGTCTTATTTAGCCCAGGAGATGACTTTACAAAAATATAAACGTCCCGTGCAGAAATTTTGACCGGGATACCCTATGTCCGATCAAATCCCGATCAGGATTCTTCATGGATTCCCCAAAACCGGTATCCCGGTTAGAATCCAACTTGCATCAGTATCGGCATATGTGCGACGACGATGGCATCATTTTGAAAATTTTGGCGTCACGTGTATTTTCTGTATTACTATGGAATTCCTATCTATAGATAGGAATTTCTGTCTATAGATTCCTATCTATAAAATTCCTATCTATAGATAGGAATTACATAGTAATACCGAAAGTACACGTGATGCCAAAATTTTCAAAATTATTCCATCGTCGTCGTACATATTCCGATACTGATGCAAGTTGGATTCTAACCGGGATACCGGTTTTGGGGAACAAGTGTCTGTTTATACCCACCGACATGTCGGTGGGTATAAACATGTATTTAAGACAAATTAAAATCAAATTCACAATGATTAGATTAAAATTTACACCAACCGTGAGTTCTTACGTATTTCGAGAGAAAACATTTCGTCGAGGCAAAGAAATTTTTGCAAAAAAAGTTGTGAGTTTCAAATATTACATTATAAATATGAAAAAAATCACAAAATGAGTTGTGAATTTCCTCAAGTTGGAAAAAATAAAAATCGAATTCACGACAGTTATATTAAAATTTACACCACAAGTGTAAACGTATTTTGAGAGAAAACATTGTGTTGAGGCAAAGAAATGTTCGCACAAAAAGTTATGTGCAAAAATGTCTTTGCCTCGAGGCAATGTTTTCTCTCAAAATACGTACGAACTCACTTTTGGCGCAAATTTTAATCTAATCCTTATGAATTTTATTTTAATTTGTCGTAAATACGAAAAAATTCACAACCAATTGTGTGAATTTTTTTGTATTTATAATTTCTTGTCAATACATTTGCATTCTCAGATTTTGATGTGAATTTTTTTTAATTCACATCGCAATCTCGCGATGAGCGCGATCTGCCATTTGAATCTTTGGACAATTTTTTTTTTACTGATAGTTTAATGCACCAAAACTTTATAAATGTTATTTCTTTTTATAATAAATTTAACATGTCATAATTCCATTTTTGACATTTTATTTCAGCCTGTATTCACCCGTGATCCTTCCCAGATTCCTCAATGATTCCATGGGGAATCTATTTAGAGTCATTAAAGGATCCGGTTCTGCCCCCATGGAAATTTATATACGCAAAAATATATGGCAAATTTATTTTATTAATAATTGTAATATATGTGAAATGTATGCCATATATTGAAAATATATGTTGCATATATGTGCCAAATTCTAATTTTCGTAACGTTTTTATATATGACATGTATATGCGTGGTATTACTGTATATCACTGTACCATATATCAATGATATATGTAGCATTTACCCTGCATATATACCACATATATTTAGCATATATGTTGCATACACACTGCATGCATACCACATATATACATATATGCCACAAACTATATTGAAAATATACTTACAATGTACTCAAAATACCCTTAAAATATACTACAAATGTATTTTAACTGTATTCGACTTATAATTGAAATATACTTTAAATGTATTTAAAGTACATCTAAAATATACACGATATATGTTCATACTCCGTTAAAAATATACTTGAAATATGTTCATACTACATTTAAAATATTATTGAAGTATATTCAACGTGTATTTAAGATATACTTGAAATATATTTAAACTATACTTGAAATATTCTTAAAAATTTTGTTATGACGTTATTTAACATCATTGCACCCTTCTACGATATTTTTTTCTTGTCCTTAATTACGATTATGGTGTTTGCGGTTCAAATATATTAATGGTTCAAATTAAAATTATATCAGACGCTCACACGCCGTAAGGTGGTTTCGAACCCGGGACCTCTGAGTGATGAGCTGGGACCTTCCCCACTGAGCTAGTTCTACTTGTTAAATTAACTCTCGTATCGTCTGCATATCGTACAATACACACAGTTAGTTTATTGAGAAATATGTGGATTTACAAGAGTAACTAACATTATCGGATCAATTACTTAATTGCGTTCGCATAGAGAGCGATAATCGAATAGAATTACGAGATTACATAACCTTCAATTTTTTTGTCCGATCATTTATTCCGGCTAGTGCGTCTAGGTCTTCGCGAGATACCGACTTGAAGATGTTTTTGATTTGCAACGTCATCTGTTACTCAAGTTGCTTAACCAACCATATTTAAAATATATAAAACATACATTCAGTTTGTATGTTTGATATATTTAAGATGTATCTTAAATGGATTCATATTTATATATCGTATAGGTTTTACTCTTGCCCAAAAATATAATTGGCATATCCAATTTTTCGAACCAATTATACTTAATACATGTTTTATATATTTTTCGATATATTTTTTATATATTTTATTTTCATGTGGGTGTATATATTGTTTATATGTAATAGTGTACTTTAACTGTAAATTAAGTTTTATTAAGTTTAACTGTAATAGTGTTTGTTCACAGCATATATTTCTTGTCAGGAATATGTATCAAAAATGTATGCGTCATATATGACGCGTACATTTTTTATACATTTTTCTGACAAAAAATAGATTGAAAATATATCGAAAATATATGCGTCGTATATGCCTCATATATGCATCATATATAGTGTTTATACGTAGCGTATATATTTTTGGTCAAAAAAATATATCTAAAATATATGGGTCATATATGCGTCATATATTTGGTGCATATATACAGAATATATACGTATTATTCTATTTTTCGTCACTATATATGCGAACGATATATATATACGTAGCATATATTTTCTGCATATATTTTACATACATAAATTTCCATGGGGGTGGATCCCTAATGGAATCCAGTTTACGGATCTTACATTTAGTCTTAGAATCTGATCCGATATCGGACTAGATCCCAACTGGGAGCCCGGGATACAAGTCAGAATCCAGCTGTATCCCTGCCAAAAATTCTGCACGGGGTGTACCGGATAAAGAGTTTTGATCCGATCGAGTTCCACCTGGAAAATGTGTAATTAGCGGATGATTTTGCATCGACAAGGGTGTCGAAAACTCGATTGGACCGCTAGATTCGAATTGGTCGTAATCGATGGCACACAAGACGTATTGACATGTCAAAATTAGTTCAAAATTAATACACAATTGTATGTAAAGTACGTGTAGATTATTTTTTTTTCAAGTGTTTCGAACAAAACCATTTTGATCCGGCTTCAAACTGTTCGTCGGCTATGCACTCTTTTATTATAATTTTTGTATATGTATGTGCACCGATTACACCGTGTTGGCTGGCCCGATTTGAATGGTTGTTTCTTTGCTGTATAGGAAAACAGCGATATGGTTCCATGAAAATATTATGCAAATTTGCCAAGTACGTTTTCCAAAAATCCGAAAGAATCGAAATGTCATAAAGTTTGTGAGTGACAAACCAGTCAGTCAATAGAGTATGCTAATTTCATAGACTAAATTTGGATGAGTAAAGTCTAGTTGAGTAGTTTCGTAATTTGACTGTGGAGATTTTATTGGGAACACAACAGTCGTACGTATGCATCTGAAAAAATTAATCTTGTAAAATTACATAAATGAGTACTCAAAAATTATAAAAACCACTACAACCCAATCGTGTATTCGGCAAAATTTTACCCCGAATGTTCACATTTTACTGATTGTGACGAAATATTCATTATTTTATTCTTAGGATTGCCAAAGTGTAAATTTGAACGGCCAACGAAGTGAGCTCAGAGGTGCTATGTCAGGATAGGGAAAGGCTGCAGAAGTGCGAAGCGGCCGCGAAAATTTTGCGTGTCCGGCAAACGATTTCGATATGCTTGAAGTGGATTACTATTGTTAGAAAAAATCATTAATAAGTCATTCATATCGACTTTCCTCATTTCCCGTACAGAAACTGTGTAAATAATGCGTTCCGATCATTCTATATTGGCCTACCAGCCGATATTATAACACACAGCCCTCGCCATGTCGAAAAAGTGAGCAGACATATCGCACACGCAGTGTCAATTCGAAACGTCATTGTCACAAGTCTTTTCGCTTTCTGAAAGATTCAACAGCGTCGTAAATTCCTGACTGCCTGTTCCTATTGATAGCTTCGCCAGACGAGGCAGTTCGGATGACCCAGTCTCATTCTATCAACTGCGACTATATTTCGCCTTCGGCAGAATTAACTCGCTGTAATTTCTTGTCTTTGTCTGATCATCCTCCAATGCTATTGATTTTCACGAAAATAACGCGGGGTATATTTTCGTTTGTGCATCAAACGGTACCGACGACAATGATCGTACGTATTTATTATTTTCAGGTTTATCCGCCGAGCTCAAAGAGCAGGTACGAATATTTTGCAATTTTCCAATTTTTTCAACTTTTGTTAAAAATTTCGGAACAAATCTAAAACGGAATATTTCTTGACAGGTAAAAACATTGAAAAATGAAGTAGATCATATACCTTCTACAAACTATTAAAACAAATGATGATTATTATTATTATTGTTTTATTTGTAATTATACTTACAAGGAGTTTTAATGCAATATAAAATAAAATCGAAAATATGTATATAATATTAGGTGTACTAAAAGAAATCCATTATTTTTGCATGAAATTGAAGGTAACAATTATGGATTTCTTTTCACTACACCGAATTTTGGAAATAAAGTAAAAATTACATTTTATCAATTTGTGTGGATAGCGATTTTGGATTTAATTTATTTAAAAAACCAAAAGGTTAATCGTTAAATATTTTCGGGTTCTTATTGGCAATTGACTATTGTAACTTATTCTCCTTTTTTTCGTTCTGTACTATTGTCATGATTCGTTTCTATTTTTACTTTTGCGTTAAATCTGAGTACTCTTCAGTCATTTTTCCAATTACACCTTCAGGTCATGACTATTTTTATTACAACTCAAATTTGGCATAGTATCGCATGCCGATGAAAAAGTTATCGCCGGATCATTTCCCACTAATTTTTTGGCATTCTTAGAAACGCAGCGAAAATCTGATTTTCGACGACCCCCCCCCCCCCCCCCTCCCCCACGTACCAGGATCGTAACGCCTGTCCCGACCCCCCCCCCCCCCCGCCGCCACTATTCCGTTACGTAACGGGTACTTTGTTGTTATTAATTGCGATCTTTTTTTCATAGACATAACTAATTATGCAATGATCGGGTTTTATCATCATTTTATTAAGTATATATTCATCTACAGTCGAACCTCGATATAACAAAATCGTCGATATAATGAAGATTTGTTCATTCTCTTCCGATATACCTTTATACGACGACATAATTATAATATACATTATGCTCTCATTGTTAATTGAATGTAAAAATTGCTTTAATTTAAACCTTTCTTTCCTTGAAAAACATCCCTATATTTATAGTACTAATATATTTATATTTTTTTAAAGAACATGTTAAGGAACATGATCTTGACATAACAAAACCTCAATATAGCGAAAACTCGATATAACGAACTTCCGTAGACATTAGTTATATCGAAGTTCGACTGTAGTTATAGACGAACTTTTATGACAAATTTTTTTTAATTCACCGTAATATATGCCTTGATTTGATGGAGAAAAAAATTCTTGTCATTGTCCCATCGATATTTTTATGAACGGTTATCTGTAAATAAAACGTCAAAAATTCATCGATATCAATACAAATGTAGCTATCCTTATGCGCAGCCTTTTTTCAAAAGCCGACGGTTTGGACTTTTTCTTTCGATTTTCAAGGACCTTTCTGTATTCAAGCAGTCTTTAGAAATAGTAAATATATATATTTTTTTTATCGGCTACGTACAACCTTAGTGTCTACGATTACAAAAATATTAACAAAAAAATTGAAAATCGGCTTATTAGTTTTTGAGTATTCGCTGGGACAAGGTCGAAAAAAGTAGTTTCGAGAAAAACACGTTCAATGTTTTCGTTCCATTTTTCTTGATATAAAGTTATGTTTTTTTTTTCTAGAATATTGATACTTACATTAAAGTATTTAGTTCCGGGCGATATGACGGTTCTTCATCTTCATTATATTTCACAAAATGACGAGGGCCTGCACTTCATGTATTTTAAACGATGTCACACCTGTAAGGACTGAGGGCACTAACCGGTTGCACTACCTGTTCTCACTGAAGTGACTGGAACTCCGTCAATTTTCGGACTTGTGACTAAAAATGTTGCCACCATATTTTTGAATATATGTACTTTTAAGAATTATGAAAAACAAAACAAATTCTTTTTTTTGTCTGCTTAGGGAAAGTGGGAAAGGGACTTCCGCCCTTAACTAACTTTTCGTATGGAAATGTTGCTATTTTTGGCAGTTCTAAAATCGTGACGTAACGCAAACCTTGCCCCCCCCCCCCCCCCCATGCGTTACATAATTTGCGTACGCCCCCTAATGAAAAATTCTTCCGTACAAACGAATGAATTTTATCCGTAAGACGTGACATCACAGGAATGGCAAACTCGAGTTTTCGCCGAAGCCCATTTCCCGTAAAAATTAGCGAAACAATTTTCAACTTTCAAGTAGTTATTTTCCGTTTTTCCTAGGCATCGTTGGTATTAAAATATGCAAGAAAAAAAAAAGCGAGAATAACTTTAAATAGCTTCGGGAAAATCCCGCGTCACTGGGCGATTCCGTAAAACGAAGAAATTTCCATACATATTGTGAATATGCAAACTTGATTGCCAATGAGAAACGCCGCGCAACATTCGCTCCAGCTTTCAAACAAATGTATAATTCCGTGATACATTTGCTTACCGATGGTTGGTTCGTTCGTTCGATCACCGAAACCGTCAGCCGCACTCAATCGGAATCGCAATGTCGAGCGAGTCTGTAACAAATGTGTCGACGAATTCCATCGGGGTGTGCGTTTTTGGGGTGAGTGCGGTAGCGGCTTCGAAAAAGAAGGGAAGAAAAAACAACAACCGAAGTACAGAAGCGTCAAAACAATTTCAACGTCATAACCATCGTTTAGTCAGAGGAGTTGGTAATTAACGAAATGGACTCTTAATGGGCAAGAACCATTAGGACGCCCCGCGTGACTGAATTTCTTTAATAGTCGAGCGCTCCCATTCAAGACCCTCCGTTCTCTCTGCTTCTCACGACATTCTTATCATTCCGTCTGTTTGCACAACAACGGTGGCAACGTATCCGAAAGGAATAACAAATTAATACGTATATATGAGAAAGAAATATATGCAGGATGCATAATCAAAAGTACGTATAATATAGTTTTGTCATATTCCGGTTGTTTAGTAGGAAACGCGAATATATATTCACGAGGGGGTCGAATGCCCCGCAAGGGACTTCTTCTCCAGCCCAAAGCTAACCCAGCCGAGCCGAGAGGGGCATTTGAATGAGTCTCTCTCTCCTCTCTCTCTCTCTCTCTCTCTCTCTCTCTCTCTCTCTCTCTCTCTCTCTCTCTCTCTCTCTCTCTCTCTCTCTCTCTCTCTCTCTCTCTCTCTCTCTCTCTCTCTCTCTCTCTCTCTCTCTCTCTCCCTCTAAATATATAGATGTATATTTTCATTTTCATTTATATATATATATGTGTGTGTGTGTGTGTGTGTAGAGAGAGAGAGAGAGAGAGAGAGAGAGAGAGAGAGAGAGAGAGAGAGGGGAGAGAGAGAGAGAGACTCATTTATTATTATACGTACTATAATTCATATTATTATATTTATATTATATTTATTATTTAGTTATTTATATATATATATGGTGTCTCAAAATGACCTGACATTTAAATTTATTGATAAAACGTATTATTTATTTGAAAAGCACGAATATTTCAATTTAAATATAAGGTACACACATGGAGGTTGAGTGTGGAGCCGATAAATGGCCGCCTCGTCCCTGTTTGCCAACGCATTTTTTTTTAAGTATAAGTATCTGAGAATATGTCCTGAAAATTTCAAGTCGATCCAAACAAAATTGACTGAGATATGAGCGTTGAAAGAGAAGAATCCGTTGTGTAAACGACCGGAAATTGAAACTTTAAACGCGTTTTTCTCAAAATGGCATTTCTGAAGTCGGTGACCAAGATTACTCGAACACTAATGAACCGATCTTCTTGAAATTTTGCAGGCTTATTTAATACATAAAAGTGTAGTCTTTAATCGTTCGATTTTTTTTTTCGAAAAAATGGCCGTTTTATAGCCAAAAAACGGCAGTTTTTTTTCGTTACAATCGAACCATTAACTTTGACTGTCCGCCATTTTGTGAAAAATGAATATTTTTTAAAATCCTTCGATTAAAGACTAGTTTATACTTATATTTGACTAAATCCGTCCGCATTTTTTTTCTTCAGATGATCCACTTCGCCGCAATGTTGGTCACCGCAAACCGTGTATATAAAAACATTATTTCATTGACGGCCATTTGCCACTAAACAATGTAATATTTTTCAATAAAAAAATTACGGAAAGTTCTTCAAGATGTGTTCTTTAAGATGGTATATTGATCGATTAAAAAAGTTTTGTAGTTTTCTTTTAAAAAATTCATGAAAAAGGCCTTTTTTTTGCGCTACAAGTGGGGGTAACGCCTTAATGGTGCGTCCAATTGCTTGCTTGAGCTCCGGAATGGTCTGTGGATCATTGGCATACACTGTTCCTTCCAGAAAACCCCAAAGAAAGAAGTCCAATAGCGTCAAATAGCACCTTCTTGATGGCCAATTCACATCACCCCGGCGTGAGATAACACGTCCGTGAAACTTCTTCTGCAATAACGACGCAGCCAATAACAATTTCTATGCGTTGCTCGCTCGTGTAATTTTCCATCACTAAATCTCAATACTCCCTGATGCCAGTTCTCAAAGATTAGGACTTTATTTTCGCTAAAAAAAATCTTCGAAACATAAAGAACCATAAAAAATCAGTTCTATTTCTGCCGCAATGGCGAAACACACAAAAATTGAGGTCCGCGAAGTTGTGTTAAAACTATTCGAAAAAAGAAAGAGTTCTCGTGATATTGCTAATATTCTATCTATTGAGAAAATAACAGTAAACCGTATTATTGCGAAATATAAATCAACAAATTCGTTGTGTGATAAAAGTCGAAGAGGTAGACCACGAAAAACTCAAAAAAGCGTCAACAAAATCATTAAAAGAAAATACGTCATAGATCCGCGAAAAACAGCAGTAATGATGTCGCGAGAATTACGCAGTGAAAACCTTGCTGATATCAGTCGGAGTACGGTATCCCGACGTCTAAAGGCTGTGGGATTGATTGGACGCATCGGTGTAAAGAAACCACTCATTAGCACAAAGAATAAGAAGGCTAGATTGAATTTTGCAAAAAAATATCAACATTGGACAGTATCGAATTGGCGGAAAGTTCTTTTTTCCGACGAATCCAAATTGCAATTGTTCGGAAGTGATGGTCACAAGTACGTGAGACGTCCAGCAGGTACCAGATACGATGTACGACATCAAATTCCAACTGTAAAACACGGTGGCGGAAATGTTAAAGTTTGGGAAGCATTTTCTGATAACGATATTGGTCCCCTAATGGAAATCCAAGGCAATATGGACGCTATAATGTATCGATATATATTGCAAGACCATATGCTCACATTTGCAAAGAAAAATATGCCGAATGGGTGGACATTGCAACGCGACAGTGATCCCAAACATGCTTCGCGTCTTGCGAAGAATTTTCTTGAAAGCCGAAAAGTGCGCCTTCTCGACTGGCCCTCGCAGTCACCGGATTTCAATCCGATTGAACATTTGTGGCAAGAGCTCAAGGTTCGCGTTGGAATGAACAATCACTCCAACAAGACGGAATTATGGGATCATTTGCAATATGAGTGGGAAAAGATGCCACAAGATCCCATCTCGCAATTAATTGCGTCTAATACCCCGACGATGTGCTGCTGTAATTGCTGGTAAAGGCATGGCAACGAAGTATTGAATCTAGAGAGAAACTAAACGATGATTTGTTATTTTTAGAATGTTTTGTTTTTTGTTTTCATACCCAATAGTATATGGCCCAATACTTTTGCACAGTCATTAAATAAAAACTGTTGGATAATTAATTGTTGAAGAGTGATATTACTGTTTATACCACATTTTTTTTTAATATCAAGCATCTCGACGCCAATTATAAGTGTCATCAATCGTTTTTTTCCCCGTACCATCGTATTTCTATGCAATATCCATGAAAAATAGGGTGGCCCGAAACTTTTGCACGCTACTGTATATATACAAGGTGTTAGGAAGGTCGATGCAAAGCCTTAAGGGGATGATAGGTGACCTCGTTAAGAACATATCTAACCTAGATTACCCTAGTCCAAAGTCTAAGGATTTCGAGTTATCATGGTAAGTATGATTTTTGGAAAATTTCACGCAATTAGATACTAACTCGTTCATAATGTTCAAACGGACAATAATTGGTAACTAAAAACTTTTTTGCATCTTAGCTTAATGTGTATTCAATCGACAAACCCTAATACAATCATCTGTATCCACACAACCAACTAAATGGGACGTGTTGAATAATAAAAAAGTTGTCAAAAAATAAAAATACCTCTTATGTTAATGCTATTTTGAAAAAAAAATAGCATTACCATAAGAGGAAAACGAGTTAGTACCTAATTTCGGGAAGTTTTCCAAAAATCATACATACCATGATAACTCGAAATTCTTAGAATTTGGACTAAGGTAAAACCTAGGTTAGGCATGTTCCTAACGAGGTGACCTATCACCCCCTTAAGGCTTTGTATCGACCTTCCTAACACTCTGCATATACAAAAATACACAAATAAATACATAAAGATCATCGACCACTTTGAGCAAAACGACTTTTTTAATCATACCAAAGACTGTATCCCCGTATTTTCATACAACCAATCAGAAACACCAAAAATCGAAACAACATCGAATAATTCGATACTAGCTCTAAATCGCATTTCGACAATTGCTTTACATCCGCCTTAACTCCATCCCGAGCAATTTTAAGCCCGAAAAAAATACGTTTACTTCCGCCCCGAAGATCAGGTTGAACTTCTTCCAAGTTCGATCGTATCATCGACTGAACGATCACGAACACGATTTTCGATCGGGTCACACGATTAAGAGTGACAAGAGAAAGAAAAGAAAGAAAAAAGGCGAAGCTTCGCCGAAAAATGTGACCGTGTAAAACCGAAACATTTCGAAAATTCGGCGCACGTAGTGTATAATAGCAACGAGAGGGAGGATTGTCACAGTGAGATGTCAAGGTAGAATTTTCCGACAAAGGGTGAATCGGCGCAGTGAGAAAAACCGAGGGAGAGTGAAAGAGAGCCAGAGAGAGTGAGAGAGAGAGGGGGAGAGAGAGAGAGGAGAGAGAGAGAGAGAGAGAGAGAGAGAGAGAGAGAGAGAGAGAGAGAGAGAGAGAGAGAGAGAGAGAGCGCGGGCGCGAAAGAGAGAAAAACCGGGGATAATAGAGGGTGAGTTCGACAAGAGGACATAGCTCTGCTCACGGCGGGGCGGGAGGACGCGGGTTTTACCGTCAGCGGACTCTCATCCACCAACGTAGTCGATGCCACTACGACGACGCGGACAGAGACAGAGAAAGAGAGAGAGGGGGCGAGGGAGAGAGGGAGAGAGAGAGAGGGAGAGAGAGAGAGAGAGAGAGAGGGAGAGAGAGAGAGAGAGAGAGAGACAGAGAGAGAGAGAGACTAAGGGACAGAAATAGGAGAAAGCGAGGGTGGCAGAGCAAGGGTGAGTACGAAGGGGTGGCGCGAGACGGTTGTGAGGGGTTGACGGTGCGCGCTTTCCCCAGTGAGGAAGACACGCCCTGCAGGTCGATACCGGAACCAACGCATCCATCGGTATCCTGCAGTTGCGCTATTCTATATATCTATGTAATATATATACATATATATACATGTGTGTATGTGTGTGTGTATATATATATATATGGCCATATACGCATTTATACGTATGAGTAAAGGGCATTTTGAACCCGTTATACCGATATAATTTTTACCATCAGCGCATCTGGCTGTTCAAAGGACAGTCCCTACTTTTTTCAAACGTATCGTTGACTTTGGAAACTGGATGATCCTTGAACTGACCTTTTATATAAATTAGCTTCAATTGATATAAAGGTGATTTCCACGACATTGGGGCTTGCTGAATGTCGAACATGTGGACAACTGACTGCTATCAGAACGGTTCTCCAAAAGGAACTTCTTCAGAATCATCTTTCCCCATATCTGGTCGAAAATGGTCGTAGTGATCCTCCAAAACGAACTTCTTCAGAATCATCTTTCCCCATATCTGGTCGAAAATGGTCGTAGTGGTCCTCCTGGAATCCCAAACTCGTTCCCACTTGCTGATAGGGATCCAATGGGTCGTCGCATTGGATCCCTATACTTAAACGGCAGGCTTGGACATTGAATTCCAATCGGGATTCCCTATAGGAATCCAATGTACGAATCCAATTTGACTTGTAAAGGATTCCCACATTATCGAACAGATTCCTATACGATTCTTCATTGATTCCATCGTATTCGGTACGTTGAGCTGTTTGAACGAAATATATGGATATACAAAACATGTGGATTAAAAAAAATGTAAATCTTATTTTTTTTTAAGTATAAATCGCTTTATAAAGTATATTTCCAAAATCGATTTGAATCGCATCAGTGAAAATCTATTATAGTTATCGTTTGTTATTCATTTTCCTGCACTTTGACATAATATCACCAAACACCTACACGCTCACGAAGCGTGCAGGTTATGTTTCAAGACGCCGAGATTTTTCTTGTGATTTTTCACATATTTTCGATTCGAACGTGGTAGTAATTGTCAAACGGCGGTTATTGGGGAACAGTGCAGGATCCAATTGGATCCCGATGTGGACTCTATGCGCGATGTCCTCAACAAATCCCTACAGAGATGTGGGTGCATCTTGGGGCTCCGCAAGAAATTTGTGCACCGGATCACGAAAGGATAATTTTTTTTTTTTTTTGGACATTCAACAAATTCCGCTTGCGATTTTCAAATAATCAAAATTTTCAAACGACGGCAATCGGGAAGTAGCGCGGAATCCACTTGGATACCAATGTGGACTCCCTACGTGCGACGTCTCTATCGAATCCCTATATGGATGTGATAAGGTCTGGGGACTCCCCAAAACATTGCTATACGGTCATATACAGGGTGTCCCTCCTGTCTCTACCACCCGAAATAACTCGGTAATTATCGACGTCACAAAAAAATGTTCCAGACAAAAGTTGTACGATGTGATGGGAGCCATCAAATGCGACCAATATTTTTTATGTCGTATTTTTATGTGTAGGCGCTGGAGCACAGTGAAGGCCACCTCCACTTTTTAAAATAGAATGGTACATTGTTTTTCAACCGTCTTGTGGATCACCTCAAGCCGCATAAAAATCATTAGGAGCCAAAGTCGTCCAAGGTCATTCAAGGTCAGTATAGATTATATAAATCTAAATAGGTGACCTTTAATGACCTTGAACGATTTTGAAACCCTAATTTATTTATGCGACTTGAGGTGGTCCACAAGATGGTTGAAAAAAATGTACCATTCCATTTGAAAAAGTGGAGGTGACTATCACATGCGTCAGCGCCTCCACCGAAATAAAAAAAAAATGGTTGCTTTTGATAGCCCCCTTCACACTGTACAACTTCTGCTGAAACATTTTCTTCTGACGTCAACCTGGTACACCCTGTACATATGGTGTCTTAATATGACTTGACATTTTAATTTATTAATAGAACATATTATTTATTTGTAAAGTACGAATATTTTTATGACAATATAAGATACAAACATGAAGGTTAAGTGTGGAACCCAATATCCGATAAATGGCCACCTCGTCTCTGTTTGCAAACGTTCACACTTTTGACAAAATTACCAATAACATTTTGGCATAATTGCGGACTAATTTCATTAATGGTGCGTCCAATTGCTTCTTTGAGCTCCGGAATGGTATGTGGATCATTGGCATACACTTTTCCTTTTAGAAAACCCCAAAGAAAGAAGTCCAATGGCGTCAAATCGCATGATTTTCATGGCCAATTCATATCGCCGCAGCGCGAGATAACACGACCATGAAACTTCGTTTGCAATAACTATGCAGTAACAATGCAGAAAATAACATTTTCTATGCGTTGCTCGATCGTGCAATTCTCCATGACTAAACCTCAATTCTTCCTGATACCAGTTGTCAAAGATTCGTACTCTATGTTCGCCACCAATAAAATGGCGCGCAATTTAAAATGTCAGGTCGTTTTGAGACACCCTTTATATGCATTTTATCCATCTACAAATAATGGATAAACGTTTTTAGGCCTTCATACACTATCTATCTCCACACATTCCCGACACTAGAGCACCGTTACCTCTTGTCCATATATATGAATATATATATATATATATATATATAGGGATGTTGAATAAGTTGTCGCTGTTGTTTCGTAAAAATTAATGCTTTATTTAAGAAGATCATTCTTAATGCTTTCAAATATTTCGAAACTGTTGTGTAATCAACTTATTAGGAGTTGATGATGTGAATTGTGATGATTCTGCAAGTTCAGCTAGCGTCTGACATAAGTCTTCATGAAGTAATGCCTCCAATTCAACACATCAGAATCATTATTTTCGAAGCGTCTAAACCAATATCTGCATGTTGTTTCCGATAAAGCATTGTCGCCATAAGTCTCAACAAGAATTCTGTGTGCTTCAGCTGCAGATTTTTTCGTGTATGATGTAGTACAGTGACATTGTCGACAGTTGACATGTTTAACACTATGAGAAAAAAAGTTGTTTACACTGCGGGGAAATGACATACACTGAATTTCAAGCTTGATTTTAGTACTTCTTTATAGAATGCGTTACCATCTTAAGGCCACAGTAACGTGTATAAAATCATGTGCGAATTCAACATTTCTTTTCATATGAAAAAGTGATTCACTCATAAAATTAATTACACATCTATTTAGTATGAATATCAAGTTGTTGAAAAATGACCGACTACTAATATTTTCTTTGTTATCTTTTTCCTAGGCGCTCCGCGGCGTGACATTTAGCAGCCACAATTTTTTACCTAAAACTAAAAACAAAAAACAAAAATTCTCGTCAATCTACATCAGAATACCTAGAGAAGTACGTACGGAATTTAAAAAATATTGTATTATTCAAAAGTTGCAGGTATTTGAACTTGAATTTGAATTGACCTTGAATTTTCAGTGAAAAAATTCGTACAAAACGGCTCATAACATGAAAAGTTTTCGACTAATCAGAAATTCCGTACGTACTTCTCTACGAAATGCAATAAGGAACATAACTTTTGAATTGAAAGTAAATCGAGTGAAAATTGTTGAAGTCATTTGTCACGCCAATTAGAAAAAAGCTGTTTCGAGAAAAACGCGTATAAAGTTTTACATATGCCTCTGGCCATGCCGGAGGTCGGCGTACGTTATACGCTCAAAGTCGGTGAAAAAAAAATTCTTCCTATATATCGAATAGTAACTTGTTCTTATGATGATAAAGCACCGTTTTGGTACCAAAAAAATCGATTTTTTGAAAATTCTACTGTGACCTTACCCCTTAAACTACACGCCCGCAGTTCCGGTAGGGCGATTTCTTGGAAAACAGCGAGAACTTATTCAACGCCTTAAGATGTATAGACACACCGGATAACACAAAAAAGAAATCGGCGTTTTTCCCCCTCGCTCTACTCATTTTGACACGTTTCGCGTTTTTGCCAAACTCCTTTATTTCCTCAACACCGAAGGAGTCCTCCGCACCGCCCCTTGTTATCCGCCCAGTCTCGCACGACGTCCTTCCCCGGGAGTGCACCCCTACGGTCGTCGACAGCCAAAAACTCACGACGTCGCAGCACTGGGGGAGAAGATACTCGCGGCACGCGCTGTGCTCGGTCGCAGATGGCCTTACAAATTACTGGAAATCGATCCCTTGTATAGGGGAGCACGACGGGTGGGGGTGGGCAGGGCTGTTTTGGTAAAGCTGGCGATACTGCGGTACGCGTATCGAGTGGGTGCGACAGTCCGTGAACTTTAGTACTTTTTTCATACTTTTTTTTTGTTCGTTGTGAAGCACGTTGTGGCTTTGGTGAAAGGTACGAACGGTAAATAAACAAACTTGATGGTAGCATTTCGGTATTGCTCCATTGCTCCAGTTTTTAAAATATTGACAGATGTTCGTATTGCAGTGCCCTAAATAAATGAGATAATAGATATTTTCTGGAAAAATGTTATCATCAAGATTCCTTCGAAAAAAATGTAATTCCGAAGTAGTACTGGTCCGTGGTAGGTCAGACCTCGGGACAAGCGAAGCTTTCGTCGCTTATTAGGGGTCTTCACACTTTAGACGCTAAAAAAGGCTATTTTAATGATTTTTTTTTGATAGGTTCCTATTATAGATATTGATATAAAAGTTGTTACACTTAAGGGGTAAGGCCACAGTAGAATTTTCAAAAAATCGATTTTTTTCTTGCTAAAACGGTGCTTTATCATCATAAGAATAAGTTACCGTTCGATTTATAGCAAGACATTTTTTTACCGACTTTGAGCGTATAACGTGAGCCCACCTCTGGCACGGCTAGAGGCATTTGTCAAAATTTCAACGCGTTTTTCTCGGAACAACTTCTTTCCAATTGGCGTGACAAATAACTTCAACAATTTTCACTCGATTTACTTCAAATTTCAACGTTATATTCCTAATTGCATTTCGCAGAGAAGTACGTACGGAATTTCTGATTAATCGAAACTTTTCATTTTGTGAGCAGTCTTATACGAAGTTTTTCACTGTAAATTCAAGTTCAATTCAAATTAAAGTTGAAATACCTACAACTTTTGAATAGAACAATATTTTTTAAATTCCGTACGTCCTTCTTTAGGTATTCCAATATAGGTTGACGAGAATTTTTATTTTTTTGTTCTAGGTCAAAAATTGTGGATGCTAAATGCCACGCCGCGGAACGCCTAAAAAAAGATAACAGAAGAAAATATTAGTAATCAGCCATTTTTTACATCGAAATTAAAAAAAAATATTTTCTAACAGCTTGGTATTCATACTAATTAGATGTGTAATTAATTTTATGAGTGAATCACTTTTTCATACGAAAAAGAATTGTTAAATTCGCACATGATTTTACACTTAATAAATACACTTTCGAAATGCATAAGAAAATATTTTTATGTAGTTATGTAACCCAAACAAACTTTTAACGCGTTTTTCTTGAAACGTTTTTCGACGGCTTGTTGATAAAATCTTCGAACCTAGCGAACTGACCCTTATGAAATTTTAACCACATATTCTTTACAACTATAGCTATAGACCATATCATGGATTTTTCAAAATATTGATATTTTCTATTTTTTTGCCAAAAACGATAATATAACACGTTTATTTTTGTTTTTTTTTCGAAAAAAGTCCGCCATTTCGGTATTTTTGCATATATAAAAAATTCTATGATATGCGCTATAGCTATTAACATACTGAATGTAAAACCGTTTGATTTTTTTGTTTCGGAAAAAATATTAGTAGTCAGCCATTTTGTACATCGAAATTTTTTTTAAATATTTTCTAACAGCTTGATATTCATACATTAGTATGAATATCAAGCTTTTAGAAAATATTGTACATAATAAAGCTGTTAGAAAATACTGTATATAATAAAATTAATTGCACTTAGATATGTAATTAATTTTATGAGTGAATCACTTTTTCATAAGAAAAAGAATTGTTAAATTCGCACATGATATTATACCCGTTACTGTGGCCTAACCCCTTAATAAATACACTTTCTAAATACATAAGAAAAATATTTTTATGTATTTATGTAACCCAAACAAACTTTAAACGCGTTTTTCTCGAAACAACCTTTTTCGACGGCTTGTTGATAAAATGTTCGAAAATACCGAACCGATCCTTATGAAATTTTAACCACATATTCTTCACAACTATAGCTATAGCGCATATCATGGATTTTTTTTAATTCTGAAATTTACTATTTTGTTGCCAAAAACGATGAAATAACACGTTTATTTTTTTTTTTTTTTTTTTTTTTTTTTTTTTCGAAAAAAGTCCGCCATTTTGTTATTTTTGTATATATAAAAAATCGTATGATATGCGCTATAGCCATTAACATACTGAATCTAAAACCGTTTGATTTTTTTGTTTCGGATGGTCCATCTTTGAGATTTCATCAACAGTACAGACCTACAATCTTTTTAGAAAATTCTCTAAACTACCATTTTCGTCTATAAATAGTGACTTAAATAATTTTTTTTTCAAATGTATTTCGAAAGTGTATTTATTATGTGTAACAACTTTTATATCAACATCTATAATATAAACGTACAAGAAATCATTAAAATAGCCTTATTTTAGCGTCTAAAGTGAGAAGACCCCTTAATTTATGCGGGTCTTTAGGCCCTAGTTAAAAAAAAACGCTGAACAAGATTCAAAGCCCTCTGTGGAATGCCCAGAAATTAAGCAGATTCTAGTCGCTATGGGCGTTGGCGTTGAAAGTTCCACCCAAGAACAACATTTTTTAATTTTATCCTCGACACAGGATTAACGACGTGCGAGGTGGCTCGAGACCCACTATTAAACCCTCGGAAATGCCAGTTTTCACGCATTTAACGGCGACGAAGGGCGCATTCGAAGGGTCTGAATCTTAATTCGGGTCTATGAAGATACACACCCGGGACTGCGTGTAGCCGGAGAATGGATTATATTTACATAATACGGCGCACGAACTTCATGCTGGACCAGGAGTTGGCGTCATTCCATATATTGCTGGTCCTTGTTTGCTGGTGATTCTTAATCTTACGGTCAGTCATTTGTCAATCCATTAGTGAGATAATCTCAGTGGATTGCAATTGGGAAACTCACTAGTGTATTAATTCCGCTGGAAAGGTGTACTTGCTTTAGTAAATGTCAGGAATTACTCCGAAGTATTCCATTGAGGGTATTAAGGGGCTTCAGTCATCGTGACTTCTAGACGATTTTTCACTGCAATTAGTATAATGTAAATAATATATATATATATATATATATATATATATATATATATATATATATATATATATATATATATATATATATATAATGTGTATGAAAAAGGATATAAAGGATGCAATGTCGGTTATCACCACATCTGGTTGTTTTGAAGACGGCCCTTCATTTATTTCCAACTAAATAATTTGAATAATTGATTTTAAGGGCCTGCGTAGACTTGATGTTTGAAAAATACGATATTATTGATCGCATAGTTTCAATGTATAGAGGCTTTACTATAATTTGCAAGAAAATTTTTCTACAAATGCCTAAAGTTGACGGTTGTTACAACGATTTTTGTAAAGGGACTGTTGAGGATTGAGTGCGAAGGGCGTTAATCCTCAAATATTCTAATAATAATGTAAAAATATGAAACATTTTAAGAAATAATAATCTATAGCGTTGAAGAATTTTCCTCGACTGTGCTGTGGAAGAACAGAGATTAATACAAATTAATAATTAATACAAATTAGAGATTAATACAAATTAATCATTTGTAAATTAAAATGTAAATTCAGTCTGACTGCCCTTACTATCTTGCTACTTTTTTCTTTTGCCTTTTTTCTCGAAACTACGTTTTATGAAACGACGTACGTCCAATTTCGAAATGAAATCGTCCGATCCACTTCAAATCCGGACAGAGGATAGTCTACAATATTTTCTATCGCATGATCGGTTGATTTTTGTATACGTTTATCCATATGGTTAATAACCAATTACCAAAGTTGTTTTTTTCCCCGGAAATCGAAGTTTTTTCTACTTTTTGCCATGTTCTCAATTTTCTGAATTAAAAAAAGTACCCGGTCATACGAAAGTTTTATTACTATACTAGAAGTATACCTTTCAATTTTTCATTTCAGATCACTCTAATTGCCAGAGCCACCTACTGGGGTTGGCCATGCCTCAACACCACCACTTTCTTTAAATTAAAATAATTTCATTAGTTATCAGTATTCTTGAAACGAAAAAACTCAAACTTGGCAAGACTGTGAATTAATTGTGTGTAAAATGCCGACCTCGTCAGCCCAACACTCTCGCCATTAAAAAAATATATAGAACATCGCTCTGTCTTGTGGAGCTCAAGCTTACCTAGACGGATAGAATGGCTTTTGAAATGACTTTTTTGTAAATATGCTTGTGTCTTCACGGTCACACTATAAAATATGCGTTGGTCTAAGGATAATTTTTTAAGATATCGGAGTCTGAATTCAACTGAGTACGGAGCATCCGACTACTATGAATGAATTATATTAAGTATGGAGCATCTGACAACATCTGAACTACAAATTTTCATTACAAAATCGACTTTTTTCGTTTATTTCTCATTCATGAATTTTACGCTTTATAATTTTTTAATTAAGCTCGCGAAAGCTCTAGTCGACCAATGAATATTTAGTAGTGGTCGCTCAAGAAATTCGAAATTTTCAATTGTCGCGATTTTTTCACTTCTCATTCATAAAATTAACACTTCGTAAAATTTTCAAAAAATTAACCCTTTTTTTCTATAGAAACTGATTTTTTAAATTAACCTCACACTTCTAACCCGATAAAACGGGGGACCTATAATTTAGTTTACGGGCAAGAACTTTAAAAAATTATTTGATGAGAACAAAGATTATCATTCTTGGGTTAGTAGTGTGAGGTAAATTTGAAAAATCTGTTTCTCGAGAAAAACGATTAATTGTTTTGAAAATTTTACAAAGCGTCAAATTTATGAATGAGATTAATAAAAGAATGGCGAAAATTGGTAATTTTAAAGGTCTTGAGCAACCGGCCAGAGCTCTAGCAAGGTTAATTTAAACATTATAAAGCGTGATTATAAAAGTGAACGAAATCGATTTTGTAATGAAAATTTTATTTTTTGGGAGACTTGAGCCACCTCTAAATATTTTTGACCGCTCGCAGATTTCGCGACAATTTTTTTTCTTCAATGAGGATAATTCCCTAATACATACATACATATATATATAATACATACATACATATATATATATGTGTATATATACACTAGGGTGTGCGGAATAAAACGATACTTTTTTTTCTGTTGCATCCACCAAAAAAGGTGAATTAAGTTAAAAAATGAAAAATGCTCGAAGGAGAGCTCAAAAAAAAAATTATTTCGAATGGCGCATTGCATTTGAATATTTTCCATAAGAATAACCCAGGAAAATATTGGGATTTCTGAATGTGGTAGTGCAACTCGTCAGGAAAAAATCACACAAAGATGTCATTAACATATTCTCATGGAGAATTGAATTTCCAACAAAAAAGTTTTTACGAAAAATTAGCTCAGAACAACCGTTCAGGTGGAATCGCTGTCTGAAATTGAATTGATAGAAAAAAAATAATTCAGAAGGCTGTAAAAATCGAATTTTTCGCTTTACGAAAAAAATTTTTGGGTTTTTTTTATAGAGATTGTTCTGCTCTAACATACAATTTTCATGGAGCCATTCTCAAAATATTTCTCTGATACAAAAAAAAATCGAGTACAACAAGAAATATAAAAGACACGACGTCCATCATTGATCGTGTTTCGAAAAGTTTTATTGAATTAATTTGGTTTAATAAGATAATATGATTTGTTTTTACATTATAATGCTTGATAATCATCGTTCCTTTTTTTAAGAGTCTGTTGCAATTAGGGTATTTCTGTCGATGATTTTGCACGACGCCCAATAAATATTGCAGCTGCTCTTCGTTTTTTGTTAATGAACCGTTATATGCTTCTATCAATGTGACACCACGTTCGGCTACGTTATTAAGGGGTAAGGCCACTGTAAATTTTTTGAAAAATCGATTTTTTTTATTGGCTTAAAAAATAGTTTAAACCCTCTAGTTTAAAAATAGTTTAAATCCTTTTAACTTCTTTTTTAAATTTTTTCCAATAAAAAACTATTCGCAAAACTTTAAACGCGTTTTTCTCGAAACATGGTTTTTCAAAATGGCACGCAGCATAACTCGAACAATTTTCATTTTTTTTACTTGAAATTTTAACCAGATGTGAACATTTACATTATCTTGAGAATGTCGATCGGAATTTTCAAGAACTTTATTTATTGATTTTTTATTAACAAAAAACTTGCCGTTTTTTTCGTCAAAAATCAATTTTTTTTTTCAAACGCACGCCAAATCTACAAAAATTGATACTTTTTAAAATCCGATCGACATTCTCTAGCTATAGCCCTCTAGATTAATGGTTTTTTTTTTTTTTGTTCTAGATTCAAAAGTGCACCAGTGGTGCTGCGTGCCGCGGAGCCCTGGAAGCAAAACATGTCCCGGGAAGATAGCTGTGGAACCGCCATTTTGTTTTTTTTTCCTGTAAAAAAATTTTATAATAAAGTTTAATGTATGCCCGATAACACCATTAAAAGTTTTTTTTCAAATACCTTCAATTTCGGGAGCAAAAAATTAGTGAAAAAACCTTTTTTTTTGGGCCGTTACAGTGGCCTTACCCCTTAACGACTTTTGAATTAAAAAAATCTAAGCAATTCAAATAAGTGGCATTTTCCGGCCATAATTCAATATTTACTCTCAAAAAATCATGAGGTAAATTTAATTGCTGGAAAAGAAATAAGGATTCTTGAGTAACGATATCGCTTATGTGTTCTTCCCAATAATTTTTTTTTAACAATTACTCGCTCGGAAGGATTTTTGGATTTTTCTCGAGATTGCAGAGCTTGTACCATTTTTGCATTCACACTTATCGGCACAGCATTGTCAAAAAACGACAAAGCAACAATTTTCTCGTTAAAGTACCACAAGTAACTAGCTAATTTCTCGAGGTAGCCTCCCCTACTACAGGATTCACTTCGCATTAACGAATGAAATTTTGTAGCAGTGACAGATCTTGATTTGGGGAAGAAATGTTGCGGTTTTACCGTTCGTGGCGCTAGCGTGAAGCTTGTAATTTTGCACTACGAGCTACTGCATGCTACCGCCAGGTGGCAGCGTGTGCTAGGGCGCGCACGCCGCTTAAATAAAAAAATTAATTTCAGACAGCGATACCACTTGAACGGTTGTTCTAAGCTAATTGTTCGTAGGGACTTTTTTTGTAGGGAATTCAATTCTCTATCAGAATATCTTAATAACATTTTTGTGAGATTTTTTTCTGAAGAGTTTTACTACGACGTTCAGAAGTGCCAATATTTTCCTGTGTTATTCTTATGGAAAGTATTCAAATGCAATGCGCCGGTCGAAATAATTTTTTTCTGAGCTCCCCTTCGAGGATTCTTCTTTTTTTACCTTAATTCACCTGTTTTTGGTAGATGCAACCGAAAAAAATGAATCGATTTTTTTCCACACACCCTAATACGAGGGTGGGGTGAAAAGTTTCCGGCCTGACCAAAAGATGGTGCCACAAGGTCTAGTTTTGGAGCGGCGTCCTACAGTGCCATTCCTACCGAGCTTGTATGTACAGTTTCAGCCCAATCGCTACGTTAGTTTGCGTTTGAGAGCACATTGCGCGGGACGCTTCCTTTGTTTTCGTAAAAATGGAAAAATTGGAAAAACGTGCTGTCATCAAATACTTCCATTTGAAAGGTTTTACACCAAAACAAATAAAAGAAGAGATGGATTCAGCACTAGAAGACTCCTCCCCATCATATTCAACTATTAAGCAATGAGTTTCTGAATTTAAAATGGGTCGTGTGAGCACCTCTGACGAGCCTCGCTCAGGACGGCCCGTTGAAGTCGCAACTTCAGAGATGATTGAAAAAATCCATAAAATAGTGTTGGAAGACCGCAGGTTGAAAGTGCATGAGATAGCTGAGACCTGTACGATGTCAGCTGAACGTGTGCGAAATATTTTGCACAACCATTTGAACATGGAAAAGCTGTGTGCAAGGTGGGTGCCGCGTTTGCTAACGCTCGACCAAAAACTGCTTCGAAAAACCATTTCTACCGACAATTTGGCGCTGTATAGGCGTAATCCAAACGAATTTTTGCGTCGATTCATAACTGTTGATGAGACATGGGTCCACCACTACACTCCTGAAAATGAAGAACAGTCAAAACAGTGGTTTGGAGAAGAGGAACCAACCCCAAAGGAGGCAAAAACAATTTTATCGGCAAACAAGGTTATGGCTACTGTTTTTTGGGATGCGAGAGGAATTATATACATTGATTACCTTGAAAAGGGTAAGACTATCACTGGTCAATACTACGCAGAGTTATTGCAACGTTTGAAGTACGAGGTGCAAATTAAACGACCTCATTTGGCGAAGAAAAAAGTTTTGTTTCATCACGATAACGCACCAGCGCATTCGTCGGTTGTTGCCATGTCCAAAATCCACTAGTTGAAGTTTGAATTGATGCCGCATCCTCCCTACTCTCCAGACTTAGCCCCCAGCGACTATTATCTGTTTCCTAACCTCAAAAAATGGCTTGGCAAAAAAAGATTTAAGAGCAACGAAGAAGTTATCGCAGCTGTAAAGCAGTATTTTGAGGAGCTTGACGAATCTACGTTTAAAACTGGTATAACTAAATTAGAACACCGTTATGAGAAATGTATCAGTGTTGATGGAGATTATGTTGAAAAATAAAGCAAAAAATTTTTTAAACATCGTTTTTCTTGGTCAGGCCGAAAACTATTCACCCCACCCTCGTATATACACATATGACAAGTTACAGGTTACGCAGTATGACAGGTTGCGCCATGCAGTTGAAAGAATACGTCTTCCAAGTCCATGCCGTTTGTGTCATTCATCGGATATCGTGTTCCCCACCTAACCTCCAGTTTTGTACCTTATATTAAAGTTAAAATATTCGTACTTTTCAAACAAACAACACGTTTTATTAATAAATCAAAATGTCACGTCAGTTTAAGGCGCCCT
This sequence comes from Ophion obscuratus, assembly GCA_964007375.1. NCBI lineage: Eukaryota > Metazoa > Arthropoda > Insecta > Hymenoptera > Ichneumonidae > Ophion > Ophion obscuratus. Next base: position 20,998,665 of record OZ023315.1, on the reverse strand, counting down.
TTGTATATGCATATTCATAAAAACTATACGTGTATGGGTTTCCGTAACAGTTATTATGATTATGGAAAACAGAAGTAGGATAGTCTCGTTCGTGGCTTTCATTGAAAACAGATAGACCTTGCTGGGCCAGGATCAACATTTACTCATCTCTACTGCATTAAACACCAGCGTCTCTCCTCCATCCACCCACCTCGGACATTGATCAGAAAACTTCTCCCTCGCCGAGAATTGCTAATGCCTCTACCCGGAGCATTTTAATTACTCGAGCGGCAGAATGCGATTAAAGACGAGAGTAGTAACTGTGCGGAAGCAATGTAGGGGAAACGGAAAGGCGCGGAAGGGTGGAAAGGGGCGGCAAGGGGGGAGCACAAAAGGGAGAAGTCGCTGGAGCAAATGGAAACATTCGGAAGTCCCGGGCGTCTCTACAACGGAGTTATACGAGACTCTTCCGGAAGGAGACAGAATTTAAAGCGCGAATGTCAAAAGACGAGTTTAACGTGTGCGCGATAAAGAGCTGTTTAGCGCGAACATTAAGATGTTCTTTTGTATACTCAACCGCGCATTCATTTTCCACTCACTGTACTCCTCAATTATCCACATCTCGTTCAATGAAAAATGCATAAAACAAAAAAATTCTCCAGATTATAAAACAATTTCGACGTTGCCAATTTTTTTTTTTTTTTTTATGGAAATGGGATTTATTCTCCGGTTTGATTAAACGAACTGTCGAAAGTTCGATGTAGCGAAATTTCACACGTACGAACGAATTTTCGTCGCGAAAAAAAAAATATGTGTGCCCCTTTTCAGGCCTCTCGACAACGATGGTATTCTAAGGAAAAAAATCCGATTTCATCCGACAGATCCGACAAACCGGAGGGTCTTTTCGCGTATGGTTGCTGGGAATTCCGATTGTGCCCACGCCATCAATGTGCGACAAAAAGACCTCGTAATATTTTCGCATGTGGTGCGTAAATCCGATGAAACATCTTTATACACCAGGACCGCAATTGGCTCCCATTCAGTCGTGTATACATACATTTATAAACGTGCCTACCCATGCCTTCGAGGACCGTCCTCGTAGTAGCCTGTGGTCCCCATACCCAATATTATGCAAATTCTAATGTCGTCAAAATCACCGTTAGATAAACGCAAGGATAGCTATATGAACGCCATATCAAGGACTGTCCTATACCCAAAAGCAACGAATCGCTTAAACATAATTCACGGGGCTATACCAGTGTGAACGCTGAAAATTTGGCTGATTTTCGGGAAATTTTTGGAAGAAAAGTACTCGATTAAATGTTTCGGAAAATTAAGAATAGATTTGGCTATATTTGATCTATGTTACATCATTTTTTCATAGAAAAATATCGAGATCCAAACAACTTATGCGCTGCCTTCGAAGGTGCAAAAAAAGTCCCTCCACTGTTGACATGACTCCGGACGATTGAGTAGCTGAAACCGAAAAAGGAAAAAAGTGTCGTTAAACTGGAAGGTATTTCCTGTACAATGACGTAGGATTTTCGAAAAAAAATCAAAATCTAACAAATCGGCGTAGTTATGATTAAATGTTTCGGAAAATTAAGAATATATTTATTTGACCTATATTTATCTGTTTTCTTGCCTATAAAATGTCTGTTTTCTTGCCTATAAAATGGTCGTCTTTTTCAATGCCAAATCGTCAATTTTCATCCAATCAAAAATATTCTACGTCATTGTGGAGTAAATATATTCAAGAGTACTCAGTTCAAATTTCAAGTCAATCGGATAATTGCTCTTTGAGTTATGTAATCAAATTTGAAAAATCTATTTTCAAGAAAAACGCGTTTAAAGATTTAACTATCGATTTCTCACCTATGAGCGGTTGCTCTTTAGAAGGCTGCTATTCGAGAAGTATTAGAGATACGGCCTTGAAGTTTTCATAGGATATTCTTGAAAGTATAAACTGTCGAAAGCGGCAAAAAAATCGATGTTTTTTAAGTATCACACTGGTATAGCCCCTTAAGAACTCTCTTTGGCGCAGCCAGCTGTGCTGATAGCCAACATTCTATAGACATAAGGGGTTCAAAATGTATTTTCTTATATATATACGTATATATATATATACGTATACGTATATATATATATATATATATATATATATATATATATATATATATATATATATATATACACATACATACACACACACACACATATACACACACATATGAACCGCAAAAATACTGAATAGGAAATTTAAAGCTCACCGTGACATACGCTCACATACGGGAAGCTTGTTTCCACCAATATATTCAAATCACCCATTTTCCTGAAATCCGCTCGTCCTTGTGAAAACGTTCTTAGTTGGAAAAAATTCGAACATGTCGATTCTTCCGTAGAAGCGTCAATGAATTTTTTTTTTCATTCCATACCTTGTATCTGCATAATTCGACTTCCGTTTTGCAATGAGCTCTCAATTTGATTTTTCTGTGAATGACGATTTATAACCATGAAAGAAAGAACAGGTTCATTATAAAAAACAATAAATACTCAATGGCCTGACAAATGTGCTGAGCCTTTGATAAAAGCTACGCTGAGCCAAATCTGCAATTCAGATCAGAACATTTTTTCATAATCCAAAGACAAAATTATTCATCCTTCGAATACATTGAATGGGAGATTTTTAGAAGGCTTTTTTTCGCTTGATAAAGGATCAACTGAGAATTTAGATTCAAATATCATTCTACTTACGTACGCACTCGTTGAAGAATTTTTCTCGATTTTCGTTAAAAAAACGTTGTCGATAAATTGTTTTGAAAATCTTCGACTTCCCGTCCCAGTTTTGCGAAGACGCTTCGATTTATAAAGTTGACTCGCGGAGAATTCCTCTCGAGATCCCGTGAATCTGTAATCATTTTATTAAAAAACAGGAGCCAACAAAGTTTCGTGTACATGAACTGTTCGTAACTTCGATAAAAAAAAGAAATGAAAAAAAAAAAAGAAAGTTTAGCCTAATCGTGCAAGATGGTCATTAGAGAAGGATAACTTGCAGTAAGGTTTTTTGCTCCAACGACCTCAAGAGAGAGAGAGAGAGAGAGAGAGAGAGAGAGAGAGAGAGAGAGAGAGAGAGAGAGAGTGAGAGGAGGGGAGGGAGGCGGAGAAAAAGAAGAGTGAGAACGATATCTCGGATCCGCGCTTTTAAAAACTTCTAACCGGTATACCACTTTGTACAACGTTCGCCAGATAAGTCTCTCGCGGAGTGTTGGAGCGACCTCTCCCGGGGATTTCGAGGCACTATACGTACTTTTACTACCCCAATACACCATGGAATATATATACCCATATACGTTAATCGAGCTTTGCAAGTCGAGCGGAAGTCGCATTTGTACTTTAACACACGAAAGTTTTCGGAGCGCAGAGGTATGCCGCGGGTTTACAGTCAAAAAAGAAAGAGCGAAAAGAAAAAAGGAAAAAAAAAGAAATTGTTGCACCCACGAGCCCCCGAATTCTCAACCGCCCCCGTAGAGATAAAACGTTTCGGCAATATCGCCTTGATCTATCGATCTCAACATTTACGATATATAGAACCTGACGCACGTATTTCGTATGCATTGAAATATGTTCGTACATCACCAACCCATTTATTCACATATGGGCCCACGAGCTCTACTACGCAATGGCTGTCACGACATAAATAACATACGTCCGTACATGTATGACAGTATATATGGGTGGTGAAAAAAATGCATACAAAAACCTTATGAATATGATGAAAATATTTTTTTTCAAAGACATACAAATTCAATAACCCTTATTTCGGCTCACGAGTTCCACAAGTTCCTGTCGTTTTTCAATTTATCGACGTACACCTCACACCTATTTCGTAGTATTTTTTATTTTACGAACAAGCGAATAGCACTTCGTTTAAAATCTTTGAAAAACTGGGATTCATCTGAAAATTCAATTAAGGGACCAATCAACTTTGAAAATTTCGAAAAATCGAAAGCAATCGAGACATGAAGAAATTGACGATGATGAGCAATCAGAAGGGATTTTGTACGGTGCAGGAATTGCCGATTGAGGTTAGGTAAGAGTTTTTCACAGTATAAACTTTAAACGCGTTTTTCTCGAAATAACGTTTTCAAAATCTAGCTCCATCGTATCTCTAAAACTAAACCGATTCTCTTGAAATTTGAAGCACATATTGTAAACATGATTCGCAACAAGAGGACCCTCGATGTTTTTAAAGTTTTGATTTTTACACTTTTTTTGCGAAAAAAACGCGTTTTTCATACTGAATCTAATGGACTTTGATTTTTTTGTTTCAGACAAGCCGTTGCCGAGTTATGATGGAGCTACCTAGCCTGCCTATTTTTGAGACGTTACGTTAAACTATAGTTTTTGTACTCAAAAATGAATTAACATGAATTGAATTTTTTTAAATGTATTTCAAGACTGATTATCAAGCCCAACAACTTTTATATTCATATATTTTATAAAATCCTCAGAAAAGATCGCGAAAATAGCCTTTTTCGTAGCTCCAATGTGGACTGGCTCCTTAAAAAATTACTTGTCAAATTTGACACTTAACATACACGAGTCTGACAGTTTGTCGTGGTACGTCTCAAATACTGTTGCCAATCCGAAGCAAATGATACGAAAGGTTTTACAGCACCAAAGACTGTATCAAAAACAATAATAACCTGCAGAGGGAAAAAAGACGTGACTCTGCGGACCTCTCACGAGCCATGAACGAGAGACAGAGGGAAGAATATTATCATAATATATAGTACCGTTCCGTATCGTCGTCGTCGACTGCGAGGCGCCAAGGAAGATTCGAATACTTTGGGGGAAACGACGATGTCCCTTCCACCAAAAACGTTCATACCCATAGCCATCAGTACATAAGCGCGGGACGCCTATGTATATTTATATACACGTGTGCGGACGCTCACGCGAATCCGCTAACGCACACGCGTTCATATATGCAGACATTCTTCTGTGAATCTTTGAAACGAGAGACTCGTTGTAAATGGAGGTGGGACCAGTGCTCCCTGAAGTAACCACCCCTGTCGGGCTCCATAACACCCTTTTTCGCACTTAAAGTGCACTGTATATCACGATACGGTCGGGTCTCACTTCGACTGAAGTCGAATCCATGAACCCTGAAGTCTTACCGAATCAGGCCACCAACCATGTATCGATACGAGGCAAGTGTAGTATCCGAATTATTGGCAAGCATCGATTCCCCTTTGGTTTGTGGACGGTTAACAATTTCCGTAAGCTCAATGTTCACATTTAAGCCATTAATGCAACAATTGGGGCATTTCAATGGTACAGTGAAAGCCCGGGTTCTTCTTTGCATGTCACACACGGGCAGTAATGGGATTCGGAACGTTCATATTCGGCGAAACGCCAAAGAGCAGAGTAGTGGTGGTGGTTGGAACGTTCTCATTCGCTGGAGCCTTAGAGAGAGGGAGATCAGCGGTGGGAGACGGAGCGACCTCATTCGCTGGAGCCCTAGAGAGGGGGAGATCAGCGGTGGGAGACGGAGCGACCTCATTCGCTGGAGCCCTAGAGAGGGGGAGATCAGCGGTGGGAGACGGAGCGACCTCATTCGCTGGAGCGCTGGAGAAGGGAGTCGATCTCTGCTCGCTGATTGGTACTTCGCACGCAGAAGGCCCATTTCCCCCACTCGGTGCCCTACACGCTGCGCGGGATTCAACTGTACGGGGTATTTCACACCGTACAGAGAGCTCCGTAACGACTCACCGTGGATTTGCGGATAGTACAGGAAGTATAAAGGTCAAAACTACTCCGTAATTTGGTACCACGTGAATAAACAGATCCTGCTCCGTATTCAAACATCTTCACGTTCCGTGGGATTCCATGGTACTTCGTCGGAGTGTTGGTAGCCAGAAAACGAGATCTCCTGCATTTGAATGAAAAAAGGGTATTTATACGCAGCAGACCAGTGTGCGCAACGAAAATCCATAGAAAAAAATCACACCTTGATGCAAAAATCCTTACTGTAGGTTGAAAAGGGTAAAGGCGAAGAAGATACGTGCGCGTCTGCTGAAGCCCGGATAAGATCTTGTATGCGGTGGGAAGGGAAGAGGCAAGGGGGAGGTGCGGAGGATCCTACCGGTATGCTTCTGGTTTGCCTCGGTAGAGCTCGTAATTAGGACGGCGGCGCAGGCGACGTACCCTGGTAGCAGTGGCTTGAGTTGCCCTCGGCGAGCTCGACGTTTGCACGAGTACGCGCTAGATAGGCATGGAAGCTTTGCTGGAAAAACAGAAGGGAAGCCGAGAGGCATTGCCGGAAAAGGAAAGAGAAACGGTGAGAGATCAAGGGAGTGAGGGACAGAGAGGCGGGAGGATGAGTGCGCCGCGCGTGATACGGCGCGAGTGGATGACTTGGATATTCAACTTCTGTGCGGCTACGTACTGCTTCATAAGCCGCTGGCATTAATAGGCATACGTAGGTGAGTGGCTATATACATATATGGGAAAGGACATTTTCAACTCGTTGTATCTTCGTAATGTTGACTTCCTGTTCTGCCTGTTTCGAAGACTCTCCTTAAAACTTTTTGAAACGAAACGTTGACTTTGGTAGCAGGGCGGTCCTCGTAATGACTTTTATATTAATGTCAATACATTTACCTGGATGTTACTTTGAAGACATTCGTTTTTATATGATGTTGAGTGTGGGGACAATGGGCGACCCGGAAGACGGCCCTGGAGAGTGAAAATCTTCAAAATCACTTTTTCTTACCCATATAAACTGGGTAAACCACTAGAAATTGGATATTTGAAGTTTGCATAGGCTGAAATCGAGTTGACCTCGAAATCTAATTGATGATTCCACTAAAAAAGATCTAAGACCATGAAAATGTAGATCTTGATGAACTTTAAAATTGTTCACTGACTTATTGGTCTGAACCCAATATTTGTAGGAGCTTTCAAGAATGCGATTTTCTAGTGACTCGCCCGGCATATGTGCTTATTTATGTACAACCCAATGACGGTATGCCTAAAAGCCTCTCCTCATGCTTTTGCTACATTCAGTCGATACGCCACAGCAAATTCAATCATCTTTCAAAAACTCTGTATCCTCCACCCAAACCCAAACAAACGTTGTCAGTTCTAGTGCTCACGGTACATTTAATTGACAGGGTATAGGAACAATTTTCTAAAAAAAACAGCATCGGAAATGCATCGTTCTAGAAGAATTCGTCAATCCAACTATGCAGTTAGAATTTACCAAGAGGGTGTGACATCATTGGACAATTGGAGACCCGAAAGTAAGCTATCAGTGGCAAAGTCGTCTCAAATTTTCTGATAAATATCGCCAATATGAATGTGAGGAAAAGTAAAAAAATAATCAAGGAGCAATGTGAACAATCTCTTGAACTATTGAATTTCAATAAAACCACGACTGGAGCTAGAAACCAAGTGGTTGATTTTTTCTTCTTCGGAGATTGATACTTTCCAAATCAGGCACGAAATAGCAGGGTGAGTATCCTTAAAGCTGCACCGTAGGATATTCGTTCGAGATCCTTGAGCATATTCTCGAGAATGCTCTCGAGGATACCCTCGAGAAAGTAATGGATAACCTGGGAACTCGCTAACTCGACCAACAGTGAGGATCCACTCCATTTTGTTTGGGTTAGAGGTTGTTTCGATGTGTTTGGGTCCGTTTGTGACAAACGAACAAACAACATTCCACCATATATACGTATAGATAGAAAGTCGTCCGTAAAAATCAGGGTGTTTACACAAATTCTTACCGACAAGGGTATTGTCGAGCGTCTAAAGAGGTTCGAAGAGCGTGGTTGTTGTTGATTCGCATCTTCAAATATATACGGTCCCGCATCTCAGTCCTTGTGTACACAGAAAGGACTTCAGGAGCGTAGAGTCCTCAGCAAGTACCTCGAAAAGTAACCCCCAGTGGACTAGAAACCCCTAAGTCGTATCTGCAACACCATCCATCAGCTTAGCTGTATACGAAATACTGGCGCCTCCACCGTCGCGTGGTTCATTCGCGTTACGAGCTTCGTTAATTAACTGCCACACTGAGAAACCTCCAATCAATTTGAAATGTTCCACCTTAAAGGCCGAAATGTACGTTTTCACGTACGTCAATCGTCAATATCGGTTCGATCGGCAAACCCACACCCCCTGGGTTGCTTAAGGAAGGGTTCGTTATGATACCTTATCAGGCTTTGGTCAACAATTCGAAGACAAACACAAAAAGACGAGGACCTGGCACTTGCGCATGCTGTACGAAGCCCTTATTTCCAGCCAATTAGCACTTGCAAATACTGGACGGAGCCCTTATTTCCTGCTAATTGAGGTATCCGAACCCAGCCGAGCTTTCCCGTTGTCAAAAGGGGTAGGCTCAGTGAGATTTCAGTGGGGTTGCGTCACGTTTTGCATCTTCGTGCACGGGGTGATTCGGCAATCGACCGGTCGAGGCTATGCCAGCCAGTTCTAGCAGGTCCATAACCAGCGATTGATCAACCCCCGATTGCCGTTGAGTCCTGGCAGCATATGCGGTACACGTGAATCCGCTTATTACCTTAATACTCATCAAACCATAAGGGAAAGCAAGAAGGATTACTCCATCAGGGGGATGATAGCGTCGGGGATAACGACGGCACCCACGTGCAGGGCACATTGACCCTACTGCTAGGCTGCAAGGTTGGGCCATCCAAGCTCATAAGGAACTCGGAGAGGTGTGGTGCGTTTGGCTTCCGAAGGGAGTACATCTTCTCCGCAGCTTTCCCGATTCGATGGATTTGTGGGACTGGATCGATCGGTCAAGGTGACTGCCTTTTCCCGCAGGCACCATCATCGACAAATGAGATCCCCTTTCCTCATGCGTGTCCACGATAATTGAACACGGTCACCACGAGTCACTTATTACACACGACCTCCGTGTGTACACCGTTTCACCAAACGCTCCCACCAACCAAATTCGTCACACTGACGCGAGGAGCCAAAGCAACTTCCTGAAGAAACTCCCTCATTACTTATGCACAAAGAAAAGAAAGCGCGCACGCTCATCGGGATACAAATGAAATTCAGTGGTCGGAAGTTTCAAGATATTTGCGCAAAGTGTTCCCTCAGCTACTATTTTTTCAAAGAATCGAGCCACAGAATTTTTTGTTCCGAATGGTGAGTGAGCTTGCAGAGTGTGCGCGCTCTGGCTTTGAGCGTCGACGAAAGGCACACAGACGGGGTGAAAACTAGAGGGGACTGTGAGTCGGTAAGAGGTTTCTGAGCAGAAATGAAAAGAATGAGACGAGAGTCGGCTGCGTATATACGGACAACGCTTTATATACGTACACACAAAGACATCGCGGTGTAAAAGATAAAAGGCAATGCCGGTCCGTCGGTCAGATGTTCTTCAAGCTCCGACTGTATGCCAAAGGGAGAGAGAGAAAAGCCTGCGCTCAAAGTCAGCGCTCGTAGAGCCCACGAGGCAGAGGAGTTACGTCGGGTTAAACAAGCGCAAACGTTTCGCCGCTGAGTGGAAGAAAATTTGGCGTTACCTTTTGGCGTTTTCGTGGGTTAGCAAAACGAACGGCTAAGCCGTTGCCTACTTTCGTATCCTTGAGTTTTCTACCCTTATACCTTATCTTGGGTTCGTTCAATATGCTGTCCAAATTACCGCCAAACAAACACTAAGTGCAAAGTCAGTTGATACGATTATTCTACGCATCCTACGTATGTATGCAGCATGTATTCTGATCTTCCTATTTCTACATGTAGATCAGAATATCTCTGATCGTGCTACTCAATATCCATACATAGATGAATAGATATGTCCGTATATACGAGGCCATTTGAATTTATAGCCCTAACGTTAATCGGATAACTTTCTACTAGCTTCTTTAACTTTGCTTTGCGGCACTCGCTCCAATCCTCCCTTGTTCTCCCTTGCCCCTCATGCTTCCTCAATCCCTGCTACAGATACACCACCATGCCAGGCATTGCATGCCATTGCTGCTTGAAAAACCTCTAGCATTCCTCTTTGAACCGCATAAATACATAGCTATGAAGAAGTTGTCGTTATCCTGGCGCGTTGAAGACGGCAAGCATCCTCAAAATAACTGTACATGTAAGATAAACAAAAGCATTGAGGGCACAGTTGCAGCGCAGAATCTTATCGCGGTATTCCGAAGGACTCGAGATTCAAGATGCTTGATTATACAATCTTGCTCACATTGGGGACACATCATAGGCTATTGGACTCTTCCTTGATGTAGTTCTCTGGTTCTGCTGATGAATTTCGGCACGATGGTCATACTTCAAAACATGTCGTTATGATGATAAAACCTGAAGCTCCACTTTCGTTGTTCGGCCGCATTTTTATGAGGGGCAATCGAGTGCATCAGCAATAAATAAGCTTTGCAAGAGCTAGCGCGCATAATTCTGTGAAAATAGTCAAAATTGCTGGTGGCTGTACTGAACACTGATGATAGGAAAGGTCGGTGTCGAGGTAAGATTAAATAGATTGGGATTTTTTCAAGTATGCATGCTTCCAAGGTATTGCTTGGGTGTAGTCAGCAAACGCTCGAGCTCACCTAAGCTATTCGCATCAGCGATACACATAGTGGTAACACTCAGAAAATGCACACACACACACCCCCGGTTGCATGGTATATTCATAGAGTTTGCTGCTTGATAGAGGCACATCGCATGGATTCTCCAGGAGCTTCAGCGAAGTTCTCGACCGAACGCACCTAACACAGTAAAAAGCAAACCTGTAATTATCGGTTCTGAGCCAGTCGTTGGCCGGTTCGATACGCCGGGCAACAAGGGCTGAACGCGATCACCCAAGAGTGGGGAACATCGAGCCAATAGCTCAGTCACTGGCGATCCACAAAAGAGCCAATGACTGTGAAGTTTCGCTGAAACATTCACAGGTACACACGTGACTGAATTTCGTATCAAGGGATTGAATGGTGCTCCCGCTCATATATACCGCGATACTTGAACCTAGAAGCAATCTCTCCAACGCTAATATGTCGGTACAGCAACGAAAGAAAGGACGTGAGAGAGAAAGTGAGAGAATGGAAGAGAAAGGAGGAGCAAGTGAGCGAGAGACAGCGATTATAAGAAGACAAGGATGGCTGGTGTGCTATCAAGCGATATAATGGAGATGGAACAAGATAAAATGATGAAGAGAAAGGGTTAGACAGAGCATGAAGATATATGTAGATGTATACGTGTATCCAGAGCCGAGTTGAGAGGGGGATTTGGGGCCGCGGAATTCCGGCGAAGCTGCTCAGCCAACTTTCCTACAGGGGAATGGGCTATGAGAACTTCGAACATTAATTCCGAAACATCGGCCAGCAAGCGAGACGAGAGAGGTACAGTAAGCACGGGCATTTGCTATACGGATTCACGACTAGGATTTTACTAACAAAAAGTCTTCGTGGGGAGGGAAGGGCCACAGATTTCTCACTCCGCACATACCGAGCGCTTGCGGCTCAAAATCTTCGTTGTCAGTGTTGAAGTGATGGGATTTCAGCCGGAGTTGATGGATTGATCGAACCCAATGGAAAATAGCAAAAACCGGTTTGGATAAGCGAATCATTGACCTGATACTTGTTTTACAATAACATCATCTTGCATCTTGCAATGGGGCACAACACTCCAGTTCTATTCAACCAATTGAAGTTCATAGCAGATGGCTGTGCATTCGGTGAAACAGAAGATTTATTTTCTGGAAGCGCTGACTTTCTCAACGTAATTCGGAACAGTCACCGCGGTGATGACATTTTCTTGTACGTTTCTTTTGATTTCAAAAGCCGCACACGCTGACGACACTTGGAAGGCTCGGCAATAAACGATATTTCAAAAGAAAATCCAGACTATCGCAAATTGAAACGATTTCTCATTTTGGCTCGCATCATTTGCCGAACGTATGTTTCTTTCGGCCTTTTTCTCGGGTTTGTCTTGGAGGATCTTGTCTTCGCGACGAACGGAGAAGGATCCTCTCTGATCGTCACACATGTCACGAAAGAGCCATGTAATGGTCAAAAACGAATGAATCGAGGCGGGGTAAAGCCGTCGGATTTGGTGGAGCGATTGAGTGTGATGGGAAGCGAAATGTGAGGTTTTTTTTAGTGAGTATCAATCGCCCGCTGTTGAGACATTGGAGCTACGCCCATTTATTTGTCAGTGAGAGGGTAGCGAGGGATGGTAGCGACGACCACTCTCTTTGCACAGAAACCCCTGAGATTTAAGATCGCGTGGGACACGAGCAAGCTGCTATTAAATGCCAGCGTAGCCGGCTTCGAAGGGGTGGATTGTTGCTCCAGCGCAGGGTTGCAAAGGGCTTTAACCCTTCCTCCTGTTCTCCTACAAGCTCGAGTAATGCGTCGCAGCCTTATATTTACATGGTATTACTCTTACGCCCGTCATTTTGAGCCTCTTTCCCCTCTGTCATCATCACCCTTTCGCATCTCATCCTCTCGTCCCTTCCCTCGTTCTTCGTTTTCTCCTCTTCCTCTTTTTCTCTCTATGGAATTTCTTTCCTCTTCTTCGGCACGCACGAGTGGAGCTTTCCGCCGCTCGTTCTGGAATCCAACCGGCCGTAAGTCCCGTACAGCATTGACTTTTTTCCCTTCCTTCGTTTTTCCAACTGGACGAACGAATGGCGCCCGAGTTTTCCTTGCCCCGGATGCCAGCGCCAGAAACGGTGATATTCGGTGATAGGCGCACCGACAAACTGCATCAACTCTACCTACCGACCCTTTTGAGAAAACGTTGGGATAAAAATTTGTCCAATTGCCAAACACGTAAACGCTACAAACTGGAGTTGACGGGAGGCAAAAAACGTCCCGAGACGGATACAGTTAATGCTTCTTAATGAAACTTTCGGATGAGTTGCCTTGGCGAAATTATGGCGACTGGCACGTGAACCCTTGTCTTTGTGAAAGACTTCTAGAAATTTCAGAAGATTTCAAAATATACGTATATACATATATATATATTTATTTATTTATTTATTTATTTATTGTGGAGAATATACTGAGTCTTAACACAATTTTCGTAATTTTTTCACCACAAAACATTAGTGATAAAACATGGTTTAATATATGTAATTTGACGTGCGGTAAGGTGGGCAAGACGTTCACTCTACGGGTGATGTATTTTTTGGCTATATACCAAGATAAACCATTTCTGACAACCGATAAACTAAAGCTTTGTAAACATTTAGAAGAACAAAAAGTCACTTTGAATATTGAACCATCAAGGCTTGATGAAAAATTACAAATCTTGACTGGCGAATGAAGAGCATTGCTGCCAACTTCAATGTCCGCGACGCTGTCGTATGTCGGCAACCCTTATTTTTATCCAATGGTAATAATAAATAATCTCGTGAAATAAATATAAGAAGCACAATTATAAATGACTCGATATTTTATTCTGAATTGTATAAAAAGTTCACTGACGCAGTTTTTTCATAATAATCATCGATAATGTTATACTTTTCACAAAATGAATGTATACATCGTATGCATTTTTTTCAGGTTGGAAAAAAAAATCATCACCCGTCATTTGACCCAACTGGATCGCTCTAACCTTCTTGTACAATAGTTTCTGAGTTATCCTCAAATCGCTGATATGTGCCTAGGAACATTCCTGCTTTTCTCCCGATGGAGACTGACGTTTTCGAAAATCATTCACAAAATGATTCAAGGCAAAGGGTCGTGGCTGCCTAATTCAATCGCGGAGCAAGAATTTCGCGACTTTCGGAGCGAAAATTCGGCAGCGCACATAAAACATCACCGAAAAGTCTTTTGTCGCGAAATTTTAAGGTCTTTTGAATAACGCCAAATACAGTGTTCTTATTCTGAGACGGATGAATAAGTTTAACGACTCGTCGCGCCGGATTTGAGACATTACACGAGAGAAAAGAACTTTCTTTTTTAATCTCCTGACAAGTTTCACTCAAGAAATACGACAGTACATTTGATGGGTCATTCGCAGTCGGCTTATCGCTGTTCTCCGTCAAGGAAACGTCGCCCCTTTCTCGGCGTTGCACGACGACACAAATTTCTTCACCCCCTAGCCTTCATCTCGTGACAACCACCGCTGAGTCATGCCGGGCGGAAAAGACGTCCAACGAGTTGACGCGAAGAAGTAGAAGAGGAAACAGGAGAAAAAAGACACGCGATGAGAGAGGGTTCAGAGATTTGGTGGATGCGGGAGTTTCAGAGCTTTGCTCATGGAGCTATTGTTGCGTTCCGAGAGTCGATGGAAGGGCCGTGTAGTAGGACCTTCAGGCACCACAAGCGCGGACCCTATGTGGCATACAACCCTCGATATCCGCAGTGGAGAGTACGACGACCATACTCATATATATATATGTGCGTATACATGTATGCTGTAAGATACAAGGGCTGAGGGAGACGATGATGGTGACGACACGTTTACCGCCTCTACTTTCGCCGAGACTTTCCACTTGCCCGCGTAGGGAAGGAAGTAAAACGCTTGTGTGGTGGAAAACGTGGCGAAACAGAGGAGGAGAAGATTGTTTTTTTCTCCCTCCCGTCGTTGGGATAAGCTTGGAATTTGAATAAATCGTCGTTCGCTCGGCTCCTTTACTCGGCGGGGCATACCGGCTTTACCCAGGATGGCGTCATTTAGCCTTCGTAGTCGGAAAGTGCACACGAGCCGAGAACCATATATGCTACGCATAAGCACCCTCCTGCGACCGAAGCTTTAGCATCATCCCCGTTTCTCGTCTCACGATATACACGACCCCTGAAGAGAGCTTTCCGACAATTGGATTACCTAAGGATGATGATGTAGGAGCTAAGCGAAAAGCTTGGTTTTATTTATAAATATATACCACATCTAGTCCCTCCCCCCATCCCCGGTAGTGTAGATTTCAGCGGTTCGTGATGTGTTCCGGAAAATGAAAACACTTGACAACTAGCTGACCGCAATGCCCTTCCGGATGTCCCACAGTATCCTTAGAAGTCCATAGGGGCTTGTATACTAGGTGTCAACGAACCTGACGGATTTCCGACGCGTTTCACTTACCTCTGGCCAAAGGATGACTTCTAGCTGGAACGGGCCTTTGTCAAAGTTGACAACAGCAACCGGACTAGCTGATGCTTCCTCAAACATGTGGCCCGTAACAAAAGCAAAGGTCACCAACAGCCAATGCAATGTCTCTATATACCAATACGACTATGTACGACCCCTTATACATCACTAATCAAATTGTATCAGGATTTCCCATTTCCTATACCATCGCTGGACCCTGCTGGTGCAAATAACCCAGCAGAATCCTGATTAGATATATTCCCAGAGATGAGCCGTGGCCAAAGAGCCAATACGGCCTCACCTCAATGTGGGTATCTAATTGACCTACCATTGACGATATTGCGGTTTAGGAATCACGCAACCCGGAAATACAGGACACTTCCATTACAGATACACCCACCCCTCCCGCTCATCATGATTTGAGGCCCGATACACCCAATACCGGAGCAACGAAATTCCTGCAAACCTTTCGTCGGCATAAATGTTGTCATCGGTCGGTTTTGCTATCAAACATACGTAAGAGATTCGGCAAAATTTCTGGGCAATGATGCCATTTGGAAAGTGCCGTAAATTGCTCGACGCAGCGAGAATAGAGAGTGATCTCGTTCATAGCCGGAGACAACGAATTCGAGGGATTATTCCGTGAGAACGAATAAGCGACAAAGGTGGCGCGAGAACAGGAGAAAAGGTAGTCGAGCTACGAAGAAATAGAGGGAGAAGGGGAGTGTCTGGATTAGTGGTTTCGCAAGCAAGCTAAAGGAACATATAATTCAGGGAAAGAGTCTTCTGGCTCCGACACTCTCCGAGCTCCAGACTGGGGCTGCGGGGAATGGGTAAAATGTTTAAAATGCGTCGCTGGCCACCGTCGCCAGAAGAGCGGGTAAGGAAGGAAGTAAAACGGACGAGCCATACAGTGGCTACAGTCTCCACCTCTTATCGGGGACTCTGTGTGCACGCACACACTTTGCATCCGGGTATGTGTCATGCACCCGGAGTTCTTCCTTCGCCCGGTGAGAGATTGCGGAGACTGAAAACGCGACTGAGGAATGGGCCAAGCGGATAAAGAGAATGGATAGTCAGGCTAGGGGAGTTGGCCAGTCTTCCAGTAGCGATTGACGCACGATGCTCTGGCTACATAAAGAAAGAATCAGACTTGACGATGGAAGCTACCAACCTCCCGCTTCGACACGTATTCAGTATGGCGTTTATGCATCCAGGCAATTGGTTCTAAGCAACATCCCGTTGACACATGCGAGGATGCGCTGATCACTCGAAGCCTGATATATGGCAAGCCTGATATGACATATCCGCGTATTGGATCATCAATGAAGAAGAATGAGTGCCAACTGACGGTTGATACGTATCAGCAAGTGGCTTTAGGCGAGATTCCATCCACGCCCGATACGCTGATCACACTAAGCCCAACGTGGCAGCACTGATAGGACATCTACGCGTACCGAATCCTCAATGAAGGAAAAGTGAGGGCCGACCATTGGTTGATACGCTCCTCCAAGTACCCGAGTAACGGGCTCATAAGCTCTAGCCTGTTAAAAAACAAAACACCGAGAGGGAAAGAGACGAGGCCAACCCAGTAGGAGGAGACACTTCTCGTATACAAACGAGTCGCGAGGCTTGGCGCCGACTAGACAGAATCCCGTTGAGATGGATGAGTTCGCGCGCGAGCCGGAATAGAGAAAGAAGGCAACCCGGGCTGCTTGGCAATGGGACGAGGTGGCGATGTATACGTGCTAGCAGAATGCTACCAGACAATACCCTATACACATCTGAATATATGTGTATGGTTGTGTATGCATACTGCTCCACGGTTATACATGGACGTGGGGAACATTGGGACCAAGCAGGCGAACCAAACGAAACGGAATGGACTGGTTTGCTGCTGCTGATGCCGTTGTTGGCTGCTTCTGCCTCGGACAATCCGTCGTTTCACGACCAGCATACCCCGGCAGTCGAGTAAAGGGTATGCTCGCGCCACCGAGCTTTTCAACTTCGTCTTACTTATATATGTATTGCAGTTTCCTGGGCGGGTGGCGAATTCTACCCGTTGTCTCTGCCGTTGAGCTTCCGAACACACTTTCTCCCTTTTCCTCTTCATAGATCACGAGCGGTTTGCTTTCTCAGCGCGCACACCCTCTTCGGGTCGAAAACTCTTTCGGCCCATACCTCATCCCTCCACCTCCATCTTTTTCCACTTCCTTCGCCACGCTCTGTTGTATCGCTGTCTTTCCTTGCCCTTCCTCTCACTGCGAGCCATAAAAACAACTCGAAGCTTTTTTGCCACCCCAGCACATCCGACACCTTTATACGTACACGGGTACCTATACTTTTATGAATGGACAAATGTACACGACACCCACGCATCATGAGGAAAGGACATTTTGAGACCACGGTATCCACGCAATAGTGGCTATCAGCGCGTCTGGCAGGTTTGTGGACGGTCCTTGAAATTGAATACCTACCAAATGATCTTTCCCTATATATATATATTATATATATATATGAATGCAGATATACCAAGCTTTTTGCAAAAATTCTCGGTATCGCATGGTCAAATGGCCCACCTGGGATTCGACATTGTTTGGATTTGTGTGAATTAGGGTGCGTGGGGGCGTAGCAGCCGTTTCATTCTATCTATACATATACAGATTATGAAGACCACGTATCTTGGCCTCCAGGCTGAGTAATTTTTTTTCACTCTCGCCTTCATTGTTGGGCCAATGAGTTTCGTTTTATTTTCCAGCGTCTTCAGCACTGGTCCATTTTTTCTGCCGAATTCGCCTGAAATTGAATGTATTCCTATTCAAAATTACATTCAATTGCATACTTGACTCCGCGCTACGAATTATTACTACAAATCGTATAACGCACTGTCAAATAAATCAAAATCAACGGGCTCCGATTTCGAAAAAAAAAAACATCGCTAAGACCCGGATACGGACGCGGTAATTCGGTTCTCCTATGAGGGTGGAAAAAAATGGTTCCGGGTCACCCCTCTCGCCGTATTTACCAATGAAGCATAATCAAAATCCAGGCACACCGCCATTGTCTCCGTTCCCTTGGGACGACAAGGAGGGAAAAAAATCCATCCGAAAAAAGATACAGAGGACTGTATCCTGCTGTACGTAGTATATTACAGTACGTGATACGGAATTCCATGTATACTTGTAACTGTGATTGTTATTGAGCACCCCCGAGAGGATTGTTCGCACACCTCCCTTCATTCGCAACTAAGAACACACGGGAACTCACGCACGCACATGCACGCACGTAGAGAAAGAAAAGGAGAGAGATGGATATGAGAGTGGCGAGAAAGGCAGCATCAACACACACACACACACACACACACACGGATATACTCAGTCGTAGACGTCAGTGGAGAACTTCTTTATCTCACCCTCTATCGACCAGCTATCATCTAAGAAAATCTCGTATTCTCCTGTAATGTGGATTCCGACCTCAATTCCGTATCACAAGCCACTTTATCATCCGGGCCACCACGAGGAAACGAAAATATCATCTTTGAAAATATGAGGCTTCGGTCTGTTTTCTCACCGAGGGAACCTGTCCCTCGGATTCCAATTACTTGCCGTGTCGATGCCAAATCGAGTTTGTATGACGGGAGTGATATTCGAATCCAACTAGGAACAGGCAAGGGCATTTAATGAAGGTGTTACAAATAAGAAGATTAATTGCAATCTCCTCATGCATCTTTGCAGGGCGAGTAGACTTGAGGTGCCTGCAGAAAAGGATGTTCTTACAATTACAGGAGCAAGGAGAACTTGTTGGTTGCTGTGCTTTTGACTCATCGTTACATCGAAAGCTCTTGCCCAGTATGATTGACCAGTGACCCGAAAAGTCACGTGGAATTATTTTCTCATTTTTTGACGTATTATTCTTTGAGCTCTACATTTTTTACACGTACACGGAGAAAACAGGGGCCTCGAAGTTTAGAATTAATACTATGCTTATAAAAAAAATATCATAAAGTATTGAATGAAAGATGAAAATTGTAATTATGGTATGGTAATAATGAATAAATTTAGATTTTAACCTACGATGTGGCACGTTAACTGATACAAATAATACATTTTATGTGGCATATTGTGTTTTTTTGTAGTATTCAAAAAATATTTTGCCCACGTGATTGGAACAATTAGTTTCCAGTATTCTATGAAAAGTACGGTATAAAGAGTCACATTTTACTAACAACTTCGTAATATCTTTCGCTATTCGCCGAAGATTTATGCTATGCGTATAGTGAAATCTATACATACACGAAGATTCATGCTATTTGTATAGTAAAATCCATCTGAAAATATAGCATATAAGACTCGCGCCTATGCGGGAATAGTTTCAAATGTAATATGCACGCATCATTTTTACTGTACGGTGTGAGAATAATTTTTACACTTCTATAACAAGTCTTAGAATTCCGAACTGCCAGGAACTGCTTTTCTAGCACTGAATATTAGAATTCTGGCAACCAGTGTTAGAATTTGAGGTCGTATTTTTCTCCGTTTACGTATTATATGCAAAAAATTACTATATGGTGTTAAGATTGGCGTAAGGAATAAAGGAAGAGACAAGTGTTAAAACACTTGACTTCAACAAGTGTCAATTTGTTGATAGTCAACATTATATGGATATAACGGCTTTGAGATAACATTTCCCTATATATACAGGGTGGCCGGAACATTGACGTCCAAAAATAAAATGTAGGTCCCTTTTAACGTGGGGTATCCGAATCACCCCCATGCACGTTCCACGACTTTTCATAGTTTTCTAGTTATGCATTTTTTTCTGAATTTTTTAGAATTTTCTACCTGGAAAATAAAAAAAAATCTAAAAAAAAGTAGAAGACTGTCGAGATTTTCTTTTTGCAACTGCAGCTTCATGAGTAGTACTTTTATGCATAAAATAATCAGCTTCGTTACTGTGATGAAAGTTATGAAAATGTTGGTCTAAAGTGAAAAATTTACGTTCGGTAAATTATGACTTAAATTTTCAACTTTAAATTAAAAGTCTAATCAGGTGAGTTCATGGTTCTTAATTAGGCCTCAAGAATGCGCCAGACGCTGAGCTTTTATAATCATTAAAAAAGAAAAAGTAGTACTTAATGGGACTACTCTGGCTAAAATCGGCCTTCAAAGCCTCCGAGATGGAAAATTCTTAAAATTAGCCATCCGAAAACAAAATTGCCCATTTTATCATTCCTAAGGTTATTTAGTTTCTTTACAACCCGTAAACGAGGGCGCAACTCTTTTACCTGATCCACGAAAACGGATCGCGCAAAATTCATTAAGCTTAAATTGAGCTAAAAAAATAAACCTCCAAATGTTTAAATCTTAGCTTTCCTGCAGTCATTTTAGGTTAGTTAACAAACTAAATGACCTTAGGAATGATAAAATGGGCAACTTTTTTTTAATCAGATGGCTAATTTTAAGAATTTTCCACCTCGGTGTCTTCGAAGGCCAATTTTAGCCAAAGAAGCCCTATTAAGTACTACTTTTTTTAAATGATTATGAAAGCTGAGAGTGTGGCGCATTCTTGAGGCCTAATTAGGAACCCTGAAGTCACCTGCTTACATTTTTAATTTAAAGTTGAAAATTCAAGTCGTAATTTACCGAACGTAAATTTTTCACCTTAGAACAACATTTTCATTACTTTCATCACAGTTACGAAGCTCATTATTTTATGCATAAAAGATCATAAAGATTCAGTTGCAAAAAAAATCTCGACAAAGTCTTCTACTTTTTTTTTATTTTTTAAAAATTGGTCAGGTCGAAAATTTTCAAAAATTCAGAAAAAAATCAATAACTCGAAAACTATGAAAAGTCGCGGAACATACATGGGGGTGATTCCGATACCCCACGATACAAGGGGCTTAAATTTTATTTTTGGACGTCAATGTTCCAGCCACCCTGCATATATACAGGGTGACCCTCTTATATCTGCCACGCGAAATAACTCGGCAATGATCGACGTTACAAAAAAATGTTCCAGACAAACGTTGTACGGTGTGAACGGGACCATCAAATGCGACCAATTTTTTTCATTTCGGTGGAGGCGCTCATCCACAGTGAAGGGCACCCCCACTTTTTTAAATGGAATGGTACATTTTTGTCAACCATCTTGTGGAGCACCACAAGCCGCATAAAAAACATTCAGGAGTCAAAGTCGTCCAAGGTCACTCAAGGTTAGTATCGATGATACGAATGTAAATATCTCGGATCACTACCAAATATTTGGTTACATTTGTATTTCATTTTAATAGATGACCTTGAATTACCTTGAACGACTTTGACCCCTTAAAGTTTTTTTGCGGCTTGAGGTGCTCCACAAGATGGTTGAAAGAAAAATGTACCATTCCATTTAAAAACGTGGAGGTGACCTTCACCGCGCGTCAGCGCCTTCACCGAAATAAAAGAAATTGGTCGCATTTGATGGCTCCCTTCACACCGTACAACTTGTGTCTGGAACATTTTTTTGTGACGTCGATTATTTCCGAGTTATTTCGGGTGGCAGAGATAAGAGGGACAACCTGTATGTATAGTATATTATTTCAAAATTTTGATCCCACCTTAAAGATCCTCTCAATTTAACGTGGAAGCAGTAGGTCCAATTCACTAAAAAAAAGGAATCGACTAATTATCCAAATAAAGAAAAATTGTCGACTGGACGTCTTCAAAATCTGAGACTTGTAATAATGAATAAAAAAATCTCCCAATAAAAAGCACAAATAAAAAATTAGCATAAAAGGCCAAGTAAAATATTTGCTCGATGAAAAACAAAAGTGCGTCCAATTCATTGAAAAGAGAAAACGATTAACCCAAGTAAAGCAAAATTCGCAAACCCAACGTTTCTAAAATCCAAGACTTTAAATAACGAAAAAAATCCCACAATAAAAAAGCCCAGATAATCACATTTGGATGAAAACCAGAGAAAAATAGTTACTCGACCAAGAAAAGTTTGGTACCTCTGTGATTTCTATCACTATGATTTGGCGTAACGTTTAGATTTCGATGTTCGAAAAGGTGGAAGTGAATGGGATCTAATGTTGGGAAAGCTTTCGATATATGCTATGTTCTATACACGCACAGAAACCCACTGGCACACGCGATGGCAGAAGGTTACCTACCGCACGAGGGTGCAAACTCTCTCGTATTCAACCTGAGGTTTTTCTTGCCGAAGGTGGAAGCGGAATGAGAAATCTAAAAGAGAAGAAAAAGGGAAGGAACATCAGGCAGAAGCAATCTCTTACGATCGCGACACTTCGGGTCCATCGAGCACGGGACGCGAAGAAAGGGGATGTTTCTCTCTTGGCTATCGAAAGGGTCACCTCTCTCGACTCCTCTCCGCACTCCTCTTTCTACCACAACGGGTGCTAAATTTCTCGCTGGTAATCTGTGCCCTTGTGTGTGTGTGTGTGTGTGTGTGTGTGTGTGTGTGTGTGTGTGTGTGTGTGTGTGTGTGTGTGTGTGTGTGTGTGCGTGTGTGTGTGTGTGTGTGTGCGTGTGTGTGTGTGTGTGCGTGTGCGTGTGTGTGTGTGTGTGTGTGTGTGTGTGTGTGTGTGTGTGTGTGTGTGTGTGTGTGTGTGTGTGTGTGTGTGCGTGCGTGCGTGTGTGTGTGTGTGTGTGTGTGTGTGTGTGTGTGTGTGTGTGTGTGTGTGTGTGTGTGGGCGCGTGCGGGTGTGTGTGTGTGTGTCTGTGTGTGGTCAATGGATCAGGGCTAGGACGGGTCACATCAGAGATCTCCTCAGATCGATGCCGAACAAAGCTCGTGCCATTCCAGACGGAAGAAAAAAGAGAAAGCGGAAGAGTGTAAAAAGCATACTGCAGGATTTAGGTCGTGAGAGGACGTTCCTAGTCGAGAAACACGAGAGAGCGAGAAGTACTGCCGAAGGGGAAATCGGAGGTGTCCGATCGAGCTTTCCGGACAATGATGCTGATCCCTTTGGGCATAGGGCCTACGATACTAGTATGGGCAATTCCGTGTCGATTCGCTCGCTCCATTCCAAATCCCACCGATTGACAATCGATCCATTATTCTCGAGCGTTCTTCAGGATTGCCCCAAAATTTCTCGATTCGTGATTTTTGTTTCACCCATCCAAGTGTCGAGCCAGACTAATGATGCTTGAAAGATCTCCAGAGTCGCATATCAACTGTACATCCTCCGATGTCGATCTTGATTTTGAATGTCGATGAAAATTGGACATCGATGAACCAGGTTTAGCTTCAACGTTTCTCTTCATTAGTCGTTTAGCGTGGTTTGAGATCGAATGAAATGGATTGATGCGACAAATACTGTTTACGTCCAATTGGATTTTTTTTCGGTTTCGTCGTGACAAACGTTTCTTTTGTCCTCGGGGTGTCGGTGAACAGGAGGCGTGTATTGGCATAGACCACCGCTGCTTAATATGGGAGATCTCCGAAGCCACACCGTCCACTACTTGGCGGTTGATTTAATCACGCATTACACAATTCTATAATAATAATTAGATAACATAACAATATTACCAATATGTTATTATTATTATTATTATTATTATTCCCTAATAATAATATCAAAATTGATTAATATTAATTTTAATCTAATTTTAATATATTCTTTGTAACGGTACAATTATATTAATTAAATATATTATATATTATTATTATGTAAGAAATATATTGTTATATAAAATACTATAATAATACAATAATTTGATAATATAATGTTATACTGCTATAACAATATAATTATCCTATATTATTTTTAATAATACAGGCAAGTACGAAGTATCATTAATTAAGGGCTTAGGCCACTCTAGAGGCCGAAAAAATAGGCTTTTTGGGGTTTTTTTCTCAGAAAAACTACGAAATAACTCGAGATAACAAAAGAGGGGGTTTATCATACATATCAGTGACTGTATACAATCATTTTTTTTAAGCGATCAATTTCAAAATGGCGGCTGTGCAACGTTTATCTCAAAGCTGCATTTTTTTTAATTGGCCGGAAACATAACTCAGACAATTTTCAACCGATTCCCTTGAAATGTTGAATGTATCTTAAAAAATACATTGTCTATGGAAGTACGTAGGATTTTTTAAATATTACATAGTTCATTTGTTATTAACAATTATCTGATAATTTTTTAGGCAAATTTTTGGAAAGTGAAAAGTTTGCCTAAAAAATCGTCAGATAATTGTTAATAACAAATGAACTATGCAATATAAAAAAAATCCTACGTACTTCCACAGACAATGTATTTCTCAAGACATATTCAACATTTCAAGTGAATCGGTTGAAAATTGTCCGAGGTATGTTTCCGGCGAACTTAAAAAATGCAGTTTTGCCTTTTTAAAATTAATTGCATCAAAAAAATTATTCTATACAGTCACTGATATGTATGATAAACGCCCTTTTTGCAATCTCGATTCATTTTGTAGTTTTTCTGAAAAAAAGTCCCCAAAAAGCCTATTTTTTCGGCCCTCTAGAGTGGCCTAAGACCTTAAACATACATATATTTTGTCATTCGACGGTATCATACCGAGCAGAATTAGATTGATTCTGCCAGAGGAAAATAAATTCGATCCGCTCTTGTACAATAATGTTGCTTTTCAACTTAATCTTTTTACGCGTTTCCATTAGATATTCAGCAACAACACATTCTCAAACGTCGTTTGTCATTAATTTTAATTAAAAAGGAAAAATGATGGACAACAAATAGTGGACAATTTTCTTGTCCCACCCGAATTAATTGAATCGGCATAGAATGCGTTGTGGATAGATACAGAAACACTCTACATGCCGACGCCTCGATCACACGTGGAAAGAAGTGATTGATGTTCGCAGACAGAGATTGCCCAATAACACCCATGAAGACTGACGACTTTCTGATGACGTGAAAAAATTACTTCGATTATCCTTGTTCCTCTTGCTCCCGCTTTCCTCTCTCGCACTCGTCTTATCGCACACTGTGTCTTTTTCGAAGACTCTTTATCTCTCGGGAAAACGTTCTAGTTTCGGGCACGTTTCCGTACATATAACGACCCCAACATTCTGACATTATCATCTAGACCCCTCTAGCGACAGGTAAACGTATAATGACGTACCGTCGTTCAACCCAAACTGTCATGATTGATCACGAATCGAAAACCAACCCTCACGACTCGCACGTTTCCTACTCGGTAACAGCAAAAAACTGCATAAAAATACAGCCAAAAAAAACAACCCATCAGGAAATTTGCGCGTTTTTTACTCATTAGCAAAAAAATATTTATTTATTAAAAAAAAGGAATATGTGGTCGTGAATTTTCTCGACACTGCATTTGAAAGAGAATCTTAGATTGGGCAAAGAAGAATTGTTACTCCAGCCATGCCCGAGACGTTCTGTTTGCATTTCTGTTTTTTTTTTGCAAACTCACTTACCCACCTGAAAAAAAGTTTATATAGTCGGATCACGTGTAATACGCGATGTGTGCTAAAGAGCAGAACGCGTGATGAAATATACTTTCTCCACCGCGAAGTCTCATTTTTTCAAATAAAATCGACGAAAGACACATGAAAATCCAGGCAGTCCAGGGAGGGCGCGGTGTAGGTGGCATTATGGATTTTACGAGGTGCATGTGGGGCGCACGATTCACATCTGCGCCATGTATTCGAATAACGTTATATTTGTCAATGGATAAAAATGTTCATAGGCTGTTCCGCTTAAGGGATACCTTCAGGCGAGGATGTTTTTGCTGAATTTGATGACTTTTTTAAAAATATTTCTTCACCATTTTAGAGACTTACAGTGTGTTTTATTACTATTTTTGGCTGTCACGTGGTATTTTTTTTATTAATCTTTTACAATATGGCGGCCAATTTTTGTCGCACGATATTTAAAAAAAAGAGTTTTACTTGGAAAGAGACACTCTAGATGCTCACCAACGAAAAAATAGTTGTTAAGGCCACAGGAACGGGTATAAAATCATGTGCGAATTTAACAATTTTTTCGTATGAAAAAGTGATTCATTCACAAAATTAATTACACATTTATTTAGTACGAATATCAAGCTGTTAGAAAATGTATATATTTTTTTGATGTACTAAATGACCGACTACTCGAAACTTTTCGAAACATCTTTTTTCCAATTCGCGTGACAAATAACTTCAACAATTATCACTCGATTTATTTCAAATTTAAAAGTTATGTTCCTAATTGTATTTTGCAGAGAGGTACGTACGGAATTTCTGATTAATCGAAAACTTTTCATTATATGAGCAGTTTATGAGCATTTATAACGAAATTTTTCACTGAAAATTCATTTCTTAAGTTCAAGTACCTACAACTTTTGAATAAAACGATATTTCCAAATTCCGTACGTACTTCTCTAGGTATTCTAATGTAGATTGACGAGAATTTTTGTTTTCTGTTCTAGATAAAAAATTGTGGATGCTAAATGTCACGCCGCAGAGCGCCTGAAAAAAAGATAACAAAAGGAAATGTTAGTAGTTGGCCATTTTGAGCATCGAAAAAAAAAATTCTACCAGCTTGATATTCATACTAAATAGATGTGTAATTAATTTTATGAGTGAATCACATTTTCATACGAAAAAAAAGTTAAATTCACACATGATTTTATACCCGTTACTAAGGCCTAAGGCCTTAAGATTCACTTTATATATACGGGGTGTCCCTCTTATCTCTGCCACTCGAAATAACTCGGTAATTATCGCTGTCACAAAAAAATGTTCCAGACAAAAGTTGTACGATGTGAAGGTCACCTCTACTTTTTTTAATGGAATGGTACATTTTTTTTCAAACATCGGCTCGTGAAGCACCACAAGCCGCATAAAAAACATTCAGGGGTCAAAGTCGCTCAAGGTCACTTATTAAAATGAAATACAAATCTAAATATCTCGGAAATATCAGCAAATATTTGGTAGTGACCCGAGATATTTAGATTTCTATCATCGATACTGGCCTTGAATGACCTTGAACGACTTTGACCCCATATTGTCTTTTATGCGGCTTGAGGTGCTCCACAAGATGGTTGAAAAAAATGTACCATTCCGTTTAAAAAAGTGGAGGTGACCTTCACTGTGCGTCAGCGCCTTCGAAATAAAAAAAAATTGATCGCATTTGATGGCCCCCTTCACACCGTACAACTTTTGTCTGGAAAATTTTTTTGTGACGTCGATAATTACCGAGTTATTTCGGGTAGCAGCGATAAGAGGGGTACCCTGTATATAATTCAAGTACACTTTCTCCCAAATTTCGATAGCCAGTTGGCATTGCTATTTTTTTCAAATTCAAGTAATTTATATATTGTTTGTCGTAACTGTGTATACGTTGGAAAAATCCCAAATACCTTCTTTGTCAAAAATCACTCGTCTCAGAAGAGGAAAGGCCCGTAAGTTTATATTTGTAAATATATTACAAACGCAATGTGTGTAATATATATATATATATATATATATATATATATACACATATACATATACATATATATACACATAGGTGAAGGTAATTTCGACCCTGTTATGTATATATGAAACGTGGGCTTCCAGCGCCTCTGGCTATTTCGAGAACGGTCCTCGAAATTGAAAATCTTTAAAATCACCTTTCCCCTTATATATATATATATGTGTGTGTGTGTGTGTGTGTGTGTGTGTGTGTGTGTGTGTGTGTGTGTGTGTGTGTGTGTGTGTGTGTGTGTGTGTGTGTGTGTGTGTGTGTGTGTGTGTGTGTGTGTGTGTGTGTGTGTGTGTGTGTGTGTGTGTGTGTGTGTGTGTGTGTGTGTGTGTGTGTGTGTGT
Organism: Ophion obscuratus; assembly: GCA_964007375.1. Taxonomy (NCBI): domain Eukaryota; kingdom Metazoa; phylum Arthropoda; class Insecta; order Hymenoptera; family Ichneumonidae; genus Ophion; species Ophion obscuratus. The sequence goes on along the minus strand of OZ023315.1, from coordinate 20,970,805 downwards.
GTGTGTGTGTGTGTGTGTGTGTGTGTGTGTGTGTGTGTGTGTGTGTGTGTGTGTGTGTGTGTGTGTGTGTGTGTGTGTGTGTGTGTGTGTGTGTGTGTGTGTGTGTGTGTGTGTGTGTGTGTGTGTGTGTGTGTGTGTGTGTGTGTGTGTGTGTGTGTGTGTGTGTGTGTGTGTGTGTGTGTGTGTGTGTGTGTGTGTGTGTGTGTGTGTGTGTGTGTGTGTGTGTGTGTGTGTGTGTGTGTGTGTGTGTGTGTGTGTGTGTGTGTGTGTGTGTGTGTGTGTGTGTGTGTGTGTGTGTGTGTGTGTGTGTGTGTGTGTGTGTGTGTGTGTGTGTGTGTGTGTGTGTGTGTGTGTGTGTGTGTGTGTGTGTGTGTGTGTGTGTGTGTGTGTGTGTGTGTGTGTGTGTGTGTGTGTGTGTGTGTGTGTGTGTGTGTGTGTGTGTGTGTGTGTGTGTGTGTGTGTGTGTGTGTGTGTGTGTGTGTGTGTGTGTGTGTGTGTGTGTGTGTGTGTGTGTGTGTGTGTGTGTGTGTGTGTGTGTGTGTGTGTGTGTGTGTGTGTGTGTGTGTGTGTGTGTGTGTGTGTGTGTGTGTGTGTGTGTGTGTGTGTGTGTGTGTGTGTGTGTGTGTGTGTGTGTGTGTGTGTGTGTGTGTGTGTGTGTGTGTGTGTGTGTGTGTGTGTGTGTGTGTGTGTGTGTGTGTGTGTGTGTGTGTGTGTGTGTGTGTGTGTGTGTGTGTGTGTGTGTGTGTGTGTGTGTGTGTGTGTGTGTGTGTGTGTGTGTGTGTGTGTGTGTGTGTGTGTGTGTGTGTGTGTGTGTGTGTGTGTGTGTGTGTGTGTGTGTGTGTGTGTGTGTGTGTGTGTGTGTGTGTGTGTGTGTGTGTGTGTGTGTGTGTGTGTGTGTGTGTGTGTGTGTGTGTGTGTGTGTATGTATATATGTATGTGTGAGCGCGTGTATATGAAGAACGAGCTACCTCTCTTATAGCTTGCCCTCCCCCGCGCCCTTTCCGCCCATGAGGCTGGTGAATGCTCGCATATACATACATTATGCAGATATATCGTACACTCACTGGTGTTATTGCAACAAGAAAAGACCAGAATTTCTGAAAAATGTTCTCGACACACCGAAAGGGCACGGAATAAATTATTTCACCCCCCGCCCACGCACTCGTACTGAGGCTCGTACCAGCACCGGGAGAAAAAATCTTTTCCGTAGAACTTTTTTTTTCATCCACGTCTCCTCGCGGATCTTTTGCCTTACGCCACGAGCGCAAAGATTCCAGAATTCGCATCCTCCACTAGGAAAGATGAGCTCGCAGCTGTCGCGCGCGGAAATCCTTTCCGCAAAATCTACACAAATATACGCCAAGAATATCTACTCGCGCAGAAACTGATGGAAGTAATTTCGTTGCTCTGTGTTTTTTTTTTTGCTTCTTAGCTTCTTCTTTTTTGCGTCCTTTCTACGCCAAGACAATTGAGTCTATGAAGAGAAAGCAAAGTAATAATTGGATCGGCGTACAAGGGTTGACTTCATTCAAAGGGTGAGAGTACAAGTTTTTGCGAATACGCGGACGCGATCGTTGTTTCAACTAGATTGAATTCAATCGGGGAAAAATGATGAGCGAAAGTCGGGAAAACTTTTTTCTTCGACCATTGTTCGGGAAAAAAAAGGACGAACGTGATTTCCTACGTAGCAGAGCTTTTAGAATGTTTCCAATATATAGACGTACACGAAGGAAATGTATACTGGATAAAATGGATTTCATTGATTGAAATAAGCTGCTGTGGAAAAATGAGATGTCACAATGAGAGTTATTACTATGATGATAATACCACTATAATAATAATGATTATAATAATAGAGGAAAGTGATCAAATATAGAATACCATTTTTTCTCGATATAAAATAAAAACATTTCACAAACTCAAGACGTTTAATGGCCTTTAATCGTAAGTTATGTTCCTTTGAGTACAAGGAACATCACTTAAGGTGGGATATACATTTAGACAGGAAAAAAATAAGCAATGTTGATGGATTTTTTAAACTAAGACATAATTATTCTACAATTGTCAAACTTTAGGTATGCTTTTATAGTATATTTAAGTATACGAAACAATTTTGTTTATTAATTCATCATCGAAATGGCGGAGCTGTGGCAGACTGTTACAGCAAGGTCGCCGGGGGAGTTGCGAATCGGCGTGCAGTCTAGCTTCCCGTAGAATTTCATTTGCAAAAAAGTTCAAACGTTCTTTCAGTAAAAACATGTATAGTTTCTATGTGACTGTAATTAAAATGAAGAAAATGCAAATTTGAGAAAACGGCACGCATTTACAAAAAAAATCAACATTTCACGCAACATTTCTGTAAACTGTGGATTTAAAAAGTCGTTTTTTTAATCAATTTTTCAAAAACAACTTTCGTCAAGTAGAAGGTACCAATATTATCAATATTTCTACCAAATTTCAACTCAATCGGCTTAATAGTTTTTGAGTAATCCTGCACGCCAATTTCGATCATGCAGTTTTAAGATAAACGCGTTTGAAGTTCTCGCCCGCTCCGAATCCGAGCGGTGAGGCACAGCGTTAACGGGTTGTAACGTTTGACATTTTTCGAATTTTGTTTTGAAATTTTGGGAAGTATTCTACTATATAGTTCTATCGTTGAGAGGAAAAAAGAAATCGATTTTTTAATCGTTGTAAATGTATTTTCCGCCTTAAGAGGTTAGGCCACTCGAGAAGCTGAAAAAATAGGCTTTTTGGAGATTTTTTCCAGAAAATCCACAAAATAAATCGAGATTACAAAAAAGGGTGTTTATCATACATATTAGTGACTGTGTACAATCATTTTTTTGAAGCGATTAATTTCAAAATGGCGGCTGTGCAGCGTTTGAATATATCTTGAAAAATACATTTGTCTATTGAAGTACCGAGGATTTTTTTTATTTTGCATAGTTCATTTGTTATTAACAATTATCTGACGATTTTTTAGGCAAATTTTTCACTTTCCAAAAATTTGCCTAATCGTCAGATAATCAGATGAAAAAATCCTACGTACTTCAATAGACAGTGTATTTTTCAAGATATATTCAACATTTCTAGTGAATAGGTTAAAAATTGTCTGAGTTATGCTTCCGACCAACTTAAAAAATGCAGTTTTGAGATAAACGCTGCACAGTCGACATTTTGAAATGAATCGCTTCAAAAAAATGATTGTATACAGTCACTGATATGTATGATAAACACCCTTTTTTGTAATGCCGATTTATTTTGTAGTTTTTCTGAAAAAAAAAAATCCCCAAAAAGCCTATTTTTCGGCCTCTAGAGTGGCCTAAGGCCTTAAGTGTCCGCCTTCGATTTTTTTGAAACTCATGTATGTGATAAAGCATTGACATCTCTTAGACATGTATTTTTTTCTCGGCGGAAAAGCGGTTTTAAGGGGAGAAATTACCCCTCGTAGAAAGGCGTGTCACCCCTTAATTTTTTTTCAATATTTCTATTGTGGATTTTTTATCGCTTTACATCGGAAGAACTTTGGTTTTTGTTTTATTCAGATCGGTGGACTGCTTGTGGTCGACATTTCAAAGTCACCCCTCGGTACGCCTCTCTCTGAGGAGTGGTTTCCCCCCTTAAACCAGTTTTTCCGCCGATAAGAAATTACGTGTCTAATAATTTTCAATGCTTCATCACATCAATGAGTTTCAACAAAATCGAAAGCGGACACGCAAGTGATGTTCCTTGTTAGTAACAATCTTGTGCTTTTCATTTTAATCAACAGTATCAAAATTATTGAAAAATAACAAAAAGATGGATATTGATGGAAAAGATACTCAAGTATGAAACATTAAAATAAGGCACGACATTTCTTATAAGAAAGTTATGAAAAAATGTCTTCACCTTCTAAAAGATGCGGGAATTTTGGTCAACAATAGGAAGGAACTTTATCTACGTGCAAAAATCATTGGCTTTTTATTATCAAAATGTATTCTACTAACAAGGAACATCCCTCAGGTGTCCGCCTCCGATTTTGTTGAAACTCATATATGTGATAGAGCATCGAAAACTTTGAGACACATATTTTTTTTTTTCGGCGGAAAAACGGATTTAAGGGGGGAAACCGCCCCTCAAAGAAAGGCGTGTCGAGGGGTGATTTTGCAGTTTCACCCAGAAGCAATCCACCGATTTGAATGAAACAAAAACGAAAATTCTTCTAATGAAAAGCAATGAAAAATCCACTATCAAAATATTAAGAAAAAATTAAATTACGGGGTAAACCACCCCTTAATTTGCCTTTTTTCACCCCGCACTTAAGAGGGTTGTATGCAAATTAATAAAACAGGTATCATTTTGAAGGGCAAATAAAATTTAAGTTGACGGGTTTTTGCGTTTTGACGGCATAGCAAATTTAAGGGGGTAAACCACCCCTAACATAAATTTATTTATCATGGTCGTTTTTTCTGTGTTTAAAGTATATCCGCTGATTTTAAATATTTCTATAAGCTACAATTTAATGTTTTACCATATGTCAAAATTATTATATTCGTCTTAAGGGGTAACTACCCCTCTGACGAAAAACATCATTGAAGTATCCGCTTTCGATTTCGTTGAAACTCATATATGTGGTAAAGCATTGCGAATTATTAAACATGATTTTTTGTATCGGCAGAAAAACGGTGTTAGGGGATGAAACCACCCCTCAAAGTTTCTCCCACAAGCAGTCCACCAATCTGAATGAAACAAAATCGAAAATTCCTCTAATATTAAGCGATGAAAAATCCACTACAAGAGTGTTGATTAAAAATATAATTAAGGGGTAAACCACCCCTCCATTTGCCGTTTTTCACCCCACGCTTAAGAGGGTTGTATGACCATTAATAAAACATGTATCATTTAGAAGGGGAATCAAAATTCAAGTTAACGCGTTTTTGCGTTTCAGCCGGACAGGAAATTTAAGGGGGTAAACCACCCCTAACATAAATTTGTTCATCACCGTCGTGTTTTCTGTATTTAACATGTATTCACGGATTCAAAATATTCTCCCGCGTTTTAAAATTAGTACGTTTTTAAATTTTTACATTTTAAGGGTAAACTACCCCCTCTAATTGCTTTTCATTTGAAGTTTCGCGAAAGGTTTCACGAATTTCGTTAAAACTGTTTTCATTCCATCGGTAATATTAATTTTATGTTTTGTGTGCAGGCATATCCGTTTTGAGCTTTAGGAGCGGTACTTTGGGAGTGGGGACGTGGCGCTACCCCTTACTCATAAGCCTCATATTTTCGTGTCGAAACGCTTCCGATTTTAATATGCACGTCCATTAAGCATCTCCATAGGAATAAACATACACTTCTACTATATCATTAATTATAATAATTTCCAGAATAAGTTATAAGGCTCACTTCGTATATTTCGGAACGATGATGCGCCTGGATCAAGCGACAATTTAGCCAGCGACGTAGTTTTGTGAAGGAATGTATATTTTTATTATTTTACCGTTAATTTAATTAAACATATTAATTAAACTGAGGGTTTTACAGTAGGTTAACGAACATGTTTTTAATATATTTTGACATATTTCATTTGGTAATCATATCAGCTGATTTAATTAATAGTACTTGTGAAAAGTATTGCAGTCATATGCCGTCAAATCATTTTCTTGTGATATATACTTTTTTTTCTAGTCTATCAACTATCAACCATCAACAATCATGGCTCATAATTCCTGCAATAATGATAATCGTCAAAAAAATGCTTTAAACACAACGACTTTTTGCACGATGCACATCTGATAATGGCCAAATTATTGCAACCGGGTATTTCACAATGTGTGTTCGATTCACCAAAACCAAAGGTAACAGGATTTTAAATATCTTCTGATTTTTTTAATGAATGGAAATGAACAAATTTATGTTAGGGGTGGTTTACCCCCTTAACTTTGCTGCCCCGCTGAAATGCAACAACGCGTCAACTTGAATTTTGATTCCCCTTGAAAATGATACCTGTTTTATTAATTTTCATACAACCCTCTTAAGCGTGGGGTGAAAAACGGCAAATGGAGGGGTGGTTTACCCCTTAATTATATTTCTAATCAACACTCTTGTAGTGGATTTTTCATCGCTTAATATTAGAGGAATTTTCGATTTTGTTTCATTTAGATCGGTGGACTGCTTGTGGGAGAAACTTTGAGGGGTGGTTTCATCCCCTAACACCGTTTTTCTGCCGATACAAAAAAAACATGTTTAATAGTTTGCAATGCTTTAACACATATATGAGTTTCAACGATATCGAAAGCGGATACTTCAATGATGTTTCTCGTCAGAGGGGTAGTTACCCCTTAAGACGAATGTAATAATTTTGACATATGGGAAACATTAAATTGTAGCTTATAGAAATATCTAAAATCAGCGGATATACTTTAAACAAAGAAAAAACGACCATGATAAATAAATTTACGTTAGGGGTGGTTTACCCCCTTAAATTTGCTATGCCGCCAAAACGCAAAAACCCGTCAACTTTGATTTTAATTGCCCTTCCAAATGATACCTGTTTTATTAATTTGCATACAACCCTCTTAAGTGTGGGGTGAAAAAAGGCAAATTGAAGGGTGGTTTAACCCCTAATTAAATTTTTTCTTAACATTTTCATAGTGGATTTTTCATCGCTTTTCATTAGAAGAATTTTTGTTTTTGTTCCATTCAGATCGGTGAATTGCTTCTGGGTGAAACTGCAAAATCACCCCTCGACACGCCTTTCTTTGAGGGGCGGTTTCCCCCCTTAAATCCGTTTTTCCGCCGATAAGAAAAAATACGTATCTCAAAGTTTTCGATGCTCTATCACATATATGAGTTTCAACAAAATCGGAGGCGGACACCTGAGGGATGTTCCTTGTAAGACTTTTAAGGTATGTACCTTACACCCTTTTTCTTCCCTATGTGGTGGCTACTCCTTCATTTGGAGAAAGGCATTAATTTTTTTGACATAGGCGAAACAAAGTTGTTCTAGGTACTTGGAAATACGTCGCTAATTTTAAATGACCCATTTTTTCCGAACCCTTTTCATAGCTACAGTCATCTTCTCTTCATTCCAAACTTTTTTTTTCTCTTTTGAGTCTGAAAATGGCATCCTAAAACATGGATATCCAATCACCTAAGTCTTCGAACCCAAGTATGGAATATTCCATAATTATACCCCCCCCCCCCCCCCCCCGACTGTCCATCTTTGGACTTGCAGACCGATTCAAACTTATCTTCGTATTTTACAATTAACAACACTTTAACAACAAAACGTACTTGAAATATAAAAACAAAAATGAATACAACATGCTAAATATAGAGTCAAAGTATTATTTCCAACTAATTAACGAAAACACAATATCTTTTACGTACCTTGAAAAGTTTTGCGAGTCGTCACCAGCTGGGAGATTTGTGAACCATCGAAAATTCCGCAAAAAAAGAACAAACGGCCCTTTTTGCACGTAAAAATGGTTTTTTGCCATAGATACTCTTTTAGAATCGCATTATTACATATGACCCTGTCATACTTGACACCGTAATCCAAGAGGGCTCGAGGGGGGGCTTTGACGAGGCGACGATTGCGCGTCCCGGCGCGATCAGTCACCGAATAATGATGGGAAAAAAAGTGACGAGATAGATCACCCCGATCAATACCTCGTGACGGAACGATATTCGTTCATTTATTTATTTTTTTCCCGTTATGCCGACGCGAGCAACTCGATATGACAATGTGTAGGATAAAGTATCGAGACACGGTACGAGCAAGCTCCGTGACAGGGAACGAGGAACGACTGATTAACAGTGATAAGAGCCCACCCTACTGAAATAAAAATTCGCAAAGATACTTTCGATTTATTAAGTAAAAAATCTACAGATATCATGGAAAGGGATTTATATCTGTAGATTTATTTCAATGTAAACTATGATGATTTATTTCATTGTAAACTACAATGATTTATTTCATTGTAAACTATTTTATGGCATTGGAAATGTAATCAGACTTTTTGGGTAATAAAAAACAGGTACAATTAAATAATATGAGTTGGTTACTGTTATTTTTCAAAAAATATTGATACATCGATGTATACAAATGGGTTTTGTTTGAATTTGTTTGGGTTTGTTTGTATAATAATTGTTATACGATGTTTAAAATCTATTTGTAATATAAGATGTACTATTATTTTTTGAATAAATAACAAGATTAGAATAGGGTGAGGAAATGGCATTTTTCAACCAATCACAGCATTCAGCATATCGCAACTCCCCCCACTCTACTGCAACACAGTGGCAGTGGAGTAGGGGTAGCTTTAGTTTCGTGTGACATCCAGTTAACTCAGACCCCTATACCCAGCCTACCTCAATGAACATATACAATTTTGAAAGCATTTTCAATACAAAAAAATCAATGGAAATAGTGAAAAGCCACCTGTGGGGTAGAAGTGAAAGGGGTTGCAAAAACATTAGCATCAAATCAAGAGCTGCCGAACAAAACCGGACTTGTCCACTCTACGTTAATTTTTTAATTTTCTGCTTTAATTGGTGAGATGTTAGGGCCGGATTTGATTCACAATATTTCGGGAGCTAATTAAGATGTGCTTGAAAAAAAAAAACGAAAAAAATTGACGTGGACGGAAAAGTCCGGTTTTGTTCGCCAGCTCCTCAAATATAATGGTAAAAAGTTTAATGTTTGAAAAGAGATGAAATTAAGGATACCGATAAATCAGTGGATTTCGTGTTGAAATTAGGATTACTAAATGAAATAAGGAATACCAATGAATCAGTGAATAACAGCTTGTTTGCTGATAACGAATATCAGCAAACAAGCTTTTCGGTAATGAACTTCAGTCCCAAAGATACCACAAGGACAGCCTTACACTTTCGTCAGCCTATGCGTAAGAGCCAACCAAAGTCATTTTTCCATTCCTTCAATTCTGATTTCAATGTGGCTTGTAGAGTGGCAATTATCATTCTTTTTTTTCATTCATGCGAGTAAATTCGGCTCAAACGAGTGATGAAATAGTGCAGGAGAGAGTTCCTGCGGTTTTCACCCTCGTTCGATGTGACAGATTGGAACCGGGTACACACAAGGACAGTAGCAAACCACGTGTCCGTGAATCACATTATAGGACAAACCAGGAGGAACCCGGGAGAGCCGGACACTCGTCAGACCCTCGAGCTGTCTTTTTGTTCCCCCCTTTCTTTTTTGTTGGTTTCTTCGCACACCGTTTGTCACCCCTCGAGACCATGGATCGGTGACAAATGTCCACTAGCAATCTCCGTTTACTCTCTTTCACCCTCTCTCTCTCTCTATCTTTTTCCGTGCTACCTTATCCCCTTCGCTACACTCTGATAACGAAGCCAACTCTCTGTCTTCCTCACTTCACTCTCCCTTCATCTTATTTTGCCCGCCCTTTCGCTCTCGGATGCGTTATGTCTTACGAAACGGAGGGCAGGCACGGAAGCAAACAGGGAAAAGCGTAATTTCGCTCTGTTCACTCAAATAAGATTTTTATCATTGCGAAACTGCCAGTAGACTGTCAGACGGGACTTCAGCGAGATACGAAACATGATGTATATGCAGGATCGTATTATGTATTCATTTAACTATTGTATTTTTATTTGTATTACTATGAGTTTTATTTTTATTTGTATTACTATAATTTTACTATTGTATTTATTTGTATTACTAATAGTAATACTATTGTATTACTATCGTATACATTTTACTATTGTATTTTGAGTTTTTTCTTTTGGGTATATGAATCTTGAATTGTTGAGCAGAGATGTATATGCTATATACAGGGTGGCACGAAAAGTGACGTCCAATTGGAAAATCTAGATGCCTGGTATCCGGATCTATGTATGTTCTTTGATATTTTCTAGTTATTGAGGTACAAGCATTTTTTATATCTCTTCTGTGTGTATGTATTATCCTCGCGATTTTTTTTACTTGTGTTATCGTTAAATGAGTGCTCGGTGAAATAGGGTGGAGTGATCCAGTTGAGTCAATAGGCGGTTTATGAACATTTTTTCAATGAACCTCGTAAAATTGCACACGAGATATTGATTTATTCTGTAGGCGCTAATTTCTCATAAAATATATCATCAAAGAACAAAATTATGCACTTTTTTAGTTTAATTACGTGAATAAGAAAAACTTTTACGTTATTACCAACTTGAAAAAGTATAACATAATCGATGATTATTAAGAAAAAAACTGCGTCAATGAATGTTTTTGACAACTCAAAATGAAAAGTTGAGTCATTTGTAACGATGACTATTCATATTTATGTCACGAGATTGCATATTATTATGATTAAGGGGTTAAGCCGTTCTGGAGGCCGAAAAAATAGGCTTTTTAAGGATTTTTTTTCATTTATCTGACAATTTTTTAGGCAAATTTTTCACTTTCCAAAAATTTGAAAATCGTCAGATAATGGTTAATAACAAATAAACTAAACGATATTTTTAAAAAATCCTACGTACTTCCATAGATAATGTATTTTTCAAGATATATTCAATATTTCAAGTGAATCGCTTGAAAATTGTCTAAGTTATGTTTCCAGCCAACTTAAAAAATGCAGTTTTGCGAGAAACGCCGCACAGCTGCCATTTTGAAATTAATCTCTTCAAAAAAATTATTGTATATAGTCACTGATATGCATGATAAACACCTTGTAATCACGATTTATTTTGCAGTTTTTCTGAAAAAAAAATCCCCACAAAGCTTATTTTTTTGGCTTCTAGAGTGGCTTAACCCCTTAATTAATATTACAATCCTCTAAATTCGTCAGCCAAGATTCGTAGTCTTTTATCAAGCCTTGATGGTTCACTATTGAATAAATATGGTTTACCTCAAGCGAATATCCATTGTTTATGAAACTTTCACAGTAGCCTAACCCCTAAATTAGTTTCAATATCGTCCCACAATTTTTTATCTGAGAAAGCGACTTGTATAATTTTTATTACAGATTCATGAATCGAAAAAAATATAGAGATTGTGCACAAATTAAATTTACTGTATCCACGTGCCAAATTTTATTGTCTTTTCTTTATGTATCCACAGAGAGAGAGAGAGAGAGTAGAAAAATTGATCCCGTGTCGAAGATCGAATCGAAATTCGCGCGAGAATTTCTCTTCGCCTCTCAGCGGGGATCCATTCCCAGTACGAGAGAACGAGCCCAACTATGACGAGTTATACCGATGGGTTTTGAGCTCCGTTATTTCGCAAAGCGAACAAGAGAGCTTTGGCTTCGAGATACGATACACTTTGCGGGCTGGTAACGGGGGTAGCAGATACTCGAGAGGAAGATACGAATTTCCTAGAGTACATACGATAACAGACACGTAAATGCGTTTACGATTGGATCCTACGATCCGATTTTATATTTTGAAATATTTACTGCACACTTTGCGTTATATTCCTCGCTCATCGATCTGTATTCTTGTTCCCAGTGGTACACTCCCACTTTGATATACAGGGTGTCCCAGAACTGAATGCGCCCCCTTAAATGAGGGGTCGGGGATGAAATTTTGAGTCGATTGATATGAGCAGGTGTGCGTCTCAGATCAACCCCTGAATTATTGTTAATTTTTGAAGGCGGACCAATCAGGAGCGCCCGAAGAGCCGGCGTATGCCGGTGAGCGATACGCCAGCTCATCGGGCGCAACTGATTGGCCCACCTTTAAAAATTAATAATAATTCAGGGGTTGATCTGAGACCCATACATGCTTATATCAATCGGCTAAGAATTTCACCCCCAACCCCTCATTTCAAGGAACGCATTCAATTCTGGGACACCCTGTATATTTATTCACCCGGGACCATCAAACCTCTTTTCGAGTTTGATAGAAGCGAAATTGTACGCGGCCGATATAACCGCTCTGTCCCTTTCGTATGGAATTTCCATGCAAAGAAAGTGGTACCGCGTCCCGAGCGGGAACACCATTTTCGAAAGATCATATTGTTCGTGCGGAGAGTTGATGTGAAAACGTGAGTGCCTCGGTTGAAGAGAAAGTGGAGAATCTACGTTTTTTCCAGAAAATAAAAGATACAACCTTATTCACCTCACGATCGTTTGAATGGAATGAGATTTCTAAGATGATCCATATTTCAGAGGGGAGATATAATTTAAGGGGGGAAATCCCTTTAGACACCCAAAAATGAGTCGTTTTCATGAATTGTTTTAAAGGTGATAAAATAATCGCATCATTGCAACCCTTTGACATTATCTTATTACAACTTTCAAATGTTGAAAACTTTTTTTCTTTCTTAGGCAAAACAAAATGGCGGCGTTATAAGGTATTTCTTTAGGCACGTTTTTTGAAAAACTGCTCATGTTATAGCTCAAAAGTTATTGCTCGATCTGACTGAAATTTTGGGAAGTTTCGTACTATAATATTATTGGAAGGATATACCCAAAGTTTTAAGGTAATCGCGTAAATAAATTACTTTTTTAAGGTAAAAATTGTCGATAAAATGGTAGAAAAATATGAAAATTTAATTACGAAGCATAGTATATTTTTAATTTCATACTTTTTTATATTTTTATATGTATATCCTTCCAATAATCTTATAGTGAGGAACCTCTCGAAATTTCTGCCAGGTCGATCAATAACTTTTCGAGCTATAACATGAGCTTTTAAACGACGCCTAAATAAATATCTTTTATCGCCGCCACTCTGTTTCGCTTAAAAAAAATTGACACTTTAAAGTTGTAATAAGATAATGTCGAAATTTTTAAATGATGCGATTATTTTATCACCTTTCAAAAAATTCATGAAAAACGACTCATTTTCGGGCGTCCAAAGGGATTTTCCTCCTTAATCGTGGGAGGATCTGTTAGTGTTGAAGCGTCACAGGCCTTGCTGTTCCCTCAAATATTTGAGCTTAAGAATAATTTATTACATTTTTTTAGTCTCCGTAAATTAAGGTAAATTTTTGTATGGTGTGTAAAATGTTCCAATTAATTTATCTCATTAAAATATTTTGAATACAAGTTTATTATAATACAGGTGACGTAGCGGATGGTACAGGTATTATAGGTAACCCACGATTGATTTAATATCGAAGGTCAATCACTTTCTATTTTTGAAAACTGTAACAATTTTTCTCCGATCAACATCTCGGTCACCAGACGTACCTAGCGGCCTGGAGAACATCACTTGTATTTCAGCAAGTGTTTTCCCCTTGGTTTCCGGCAGGATGAAGTAGAGAACGAAAACGTGTAGATAAGTAATTGCGGCTACCGTGAAGAACGAGTATTGATTACCGAATGCAGTGGCGATCACCTGTCAAGTAATAATAATAACTTTTTCATCCATCCTTACGTGGTCCGGTAAAAAATAATCTTTTAAATTTATATCATGCGAGATATCTTTTTCAAAATACTTTCAAAAAGTTCTCCTTTAAAAATATATTCACTCTGTATATAAGATACACACTCTATTAATTATTTAACTCAGAAAATGTGAACGTATCTTCAGTAGCCCTGTATATTTCATTTTTCTAAAGGCATTCATTTAGGAAAAAGGTATTTATAAAAACAAATGAAGTTCAGAGAAGAAAAAATCAGCTGTTTTCGCGCCAACATCGGATGAAAAAACGGATAAAATGTCTAAAATTAATAGAATCGTCTCAGCATCGTATTCTAACCGGACCAGCTTAATTCCAGGTTGAAAAAATCGATTCACTTGCTAAAAAAGAACTCCACTACGAAATTATTCGACGATCCTAAATAAAATGTGCTGGAATTGTATTGGGCATTGAGATTAATTATAAATAATAAGTTGAACGATAATAAAATTAAAACAATTGATGAATTGAAATAAAAAAAAACGGATGACACAGTTTACTCTACCTGCCATATTTTCGTCGTGATCAATGCCGAAGTGCCGAGGATCAGACTTTTGATGCTCATTCCGATCACTCGCATTTCGGACGAGAAAGACTCGCAAGCGACGACAGAAGCGACGCCTGCGAGGCCAATAGAGTAAGACATGGCGAATATTACGATGCATGCTATCGCCAAATATTCCAAATTATCCAAACATCTACCGATCGATTGGAGATGAAAGTATACACCCAAGAGGCACATCATACTCGCCGACGCGAATCCCGACAAGGTGAACATAAATTTACGACCGAGTGTGTCGACCAGTATCGTGCCAATAGAGGTGAAAAACAGTTCGCACAATCCAATCAGTATCGACACGTATGTGACGGGTAACACTTTTACCGATTTTGCAAATACCACTTCGGCGTATGTGTTTATCGCTTGTATGCCCGAAAACTGCTGGCCTGCTTGACAATCATCGAAAAAGAATTGATAATTAAAGATCTCTGCATAGGGGAGGACACCACGGTAGAATTTACGAATCGTTGTTTTTAAAACACTTTTAAAAAATTCTTTGAACTTTGGTAATATGATGCATATTCGTTTACAGCTGAAAAAAACAGTTTCAAAGTGGTTTTTGAGCTATTTTTTAGGGCAGGCTTCGAGCGGTGAAAAGCGCCTTCATCGATGCCACGTCAGTACCAGCTACATAAAATACTTTCCAAAAATTTGGTCCTGGAGTAAAAACCGTTCCCAACGAGGATCACGTAATCCACCGACGCAAAAAGCTCCCACGCTTCTGCAAATTTCCCCCTGAATTTGTTTCCTAGCGGATATCGAAAAATTCAAACACGTTTTCGTCAAAACCATGTTTTTGAAATCGGCATGCAGCCGAACTCGAACAATTTTCGCCCAATCGACTTGAAATTTTAACTGTAGCTTCTTAAATTGCTTCAACAGTGAAGTACAAGCGCTTCTTCGATTAATTGAAAATTGTAAAAAATATATCACTTTTTATACGAATGGTCGAAAGAACGGACTTTTTTTCAAACTCGTCTCTTTTTTTTTACATACTTCAGTATACACCTAATGAAGCCTAAAAGTTCTTTTCACAATGTATTTTATTCCTTTCTTTAAAAAATCCAAACAAACGGTAGAAAATGGGCAATTACAGTGTTGTCGTCCCTTAATGAAGAATGAAGAAATTACACTGAGAAAAAAATCATGCATCCAATATCCTTGGTATTATTGAATGAAATTTCGTTGATTCAATTGTAAAATTGTTGGTGTGAATAATCGGATTTATTAGTCCAAACAGAACGCTATTGACTTTAAAAACATGATAAAATTTAAAGTTTTTTTCTCCATCCAAAAGATATATTGCTAGCTGAGAACAATATATTATGGAAATGATCTAAAAAATTGTCGCGAACAAATTATATAGTTTTCAATGCATTTTCTGCAACGAACAAAAAAAGCGTTTCAATTCATAACATGAATATTGTTGATCCTAGTACACAAGAAAAATTGAATTTCACTCGTTTCATTCAGATAAAAGTTCTATTGAGTAAATATGTTATTTTGTTTTTTTTTCACAATATTCGATATTGATTTTTGAGTACATTATTCGTGGAAATATCAATATTTTATTGTTATTGGAAAATATTAAGCAAATGTCTGAATTGGTTAAAAAATTATGCGAAAACAAAATTTGTTTCTTGCGCATTTGGTTGAAAAAATTCAACCAAATGATGGCCGAGCGCCACTGAAATTATAAGTCTGAGGAAACTCGTAGTTCTCGGAGTAACCGCTAGAAGCCGCACTCGCGCTCGTTTCTCGTAAGCGTAGCGCGAACCGAAAATCTACTTAAACGCCGGAGAAAGTCTAAAGAGTATCGCTTCTTGGCATGTGGCTAAGATCAAAGTGTATTATCTGTTCTTATCAGTTGAGTAGATGATATTCTCTCCATGGATATTCCATTGGATATCTGATATTCTATCCACTATTATCTTGGATGATCATTCTAATGCTAACTTTTTATTTAAGATTTAAAACAAATTGAACAATTTACGTCTCACGGCATATTCGTTTCGATGTAGTAAAGAAACAATTCATTGTATTGATCATATTTTTGTACAAAATAAAAAATGTTGTAACAACCGCTTAATTGTTTCATCCATACATTTACGGATTGTATATAGAATGATTTCAATAGAATATAATTTTATTCGAAGGATAATGTAGATATTCAGAGAACAGAAGAGATTTTCAAATAAAATAATGTTTTGTGAATCCACTTTCCACATTTTCCAATATTTCGTAGATCGTAGAGTAACAAGTATGGAGTGAAAGTTGAAGGGGTCGTAGAATCCCGCAAGGACATACATAGAAACGTAGGAACTCAGAAATTCACATACAACATTCGAAATGCATTAATTTCGTGATTCTAAATAAAAGTCGAATTAAGGCGTCTGGATAAGCTTGGATTTTAAAGAGTACAACTTTCATAATTCACAGTTTCATAACCTAGAGTCTCAACTTGAAACTGCAACGAAAGTTTTATAAAAATTCCAAAAATTGACTGCATTATGACAAATGTTGTGATCGTTTGCGTCTTTCCCGAAAATTTGTTTTGTAAAACGGTCTAAGTCGTATCTGATAATCTATTCGTCCGATTTTATTCAAATTCGATTAAAGCATAGCTTATAACATTTTCCATCGTATACGCGGATGATTTTCAAATGTGTTAATCCATTTGTTGATAACAAATCATTAAAGTTGTCATTTTTTTTGTCAAAAATCGAACTATTTTTCTACAGCTTGGTATTTTCGCAATTTTCTAAATTAAAAAATGTCTTTGGTCACACGAAATTTTTAGTATTATACTGAAAGTACTTTTTTATTTTCATGTTGAATCACCTTAGTTGCCAGAGCCATCTACATCGATTGGCCATGCAGCAACGGTGACACGTTGTGTAAATAACACTAACTTAATTGTTTATCAATATTTTTCATTAGAAAAAACCCTAACTTGGCAAAACAATGTACTAGGAAATCATCAAAGTGTAAAATTTTCAAAAAATCGATTTTTTGCATTATCCGATATTATACACGGTTATAAACGTTCTGTCCAATTTTTTAATCGAAATTGGGATTATTTCGGTCACCAGCCTTTCTTTAAAAAAAAACGATGGCTAAATCTTTAACTAAACGCGTTTTTCTCGAAATGAGATTTTTCAAATTTGCTGACATTGTAACTCAAAGAGCAATTATGCGATTGACTTAAACTTTGAACGGAGCACTCTTGAATATATTTACTCTACAATGACGTCGGGTATTTTTGATTGGAAGAAAATTGACCATTTGGCATTGAAAAAATACCATTTTACAGGCAAGAAAACAGACTTTTTTTCATAACTACGCCATTTTGTTAGATTTTTATATTTTTCGAAAATCCTACGTCATTGTACGGGAAATACCTTCCAGTTTAACGACATTTTTTTCCCTTTTTGGTTTCAAACAAAATGTTTGAAACAAAAATTGTACCGTACGAAAAGGGTCATCAAATGCGACTATTTTTTTTTTTTATCTCAGTGGAGGCTCCGTCACACAGTAAAGGTCACCTCCACTTTTTAAAATGATACGGTATATTTTTTTCAATTATTTTGTAGAGCATCGAAAACTGCATAAAAAAAAACATTTAGGGGTCAAAGTTGTTCAAGATCATTTAAGATCAAAAAGTGACATGTACTTTATTTTTATGTGAAATTACCTTTATTCGCAGTAGATGTTCAAAGTGATTGCCATTGGAATCAATGCAATATTGCAATCTCCTCATCACGAATGTCTTATCACTTCGGCACTTATCACCGAAGTCTTGCCATTGTCTTTTATGTAAGCAACGACACCAAACCTACAATGTACACGGAACATTGTACAATGTTTCGCCCAAACAAACCCAAGACAACGATAGTATAAATGGTGAGACTAGTATTAATGAATCAAGCGAGTATAAATGATGTATTCTTTTGAAGAGCAAACTGATATGCTTCTAACTTACGGAGAATATCAGAAAAATGCAGTGAGATCTAGAGACTTATACGCTGAACGATTTCCTGAACGTTCTCATCCTACACGCCGTACATTTCAAATTCTGTACACTAAACTGAGGACAACTACTGGATCCTTAACCCGTCGGGAAAGTAACCGACAAAAGCGAGTTACTAACGAAGAAACGGAAATTGGTGTTCTTGCCGCCGTTCATCGAGACCCTTGTGCGAGTTCTCGTCAAATTGCGAGGGTATCTGGCGTAAACCGAAGAAGTATTCTACTTGTTCTACATCGTCATAAATATCATCCTTACCACATCAGTATCCACGAGGAATTAACTGGTACGGATTTCATGAATCGCACTGAATTCTGCCGATGGGCTCAACGCTAGATTCAGAGAGATGACTCATTTAATAATCGGATTTTATTTACTGATCAGGCAACATTTACGAATCATGGAAATATTAGCTTGCATAACATGCATTTGTGGTCAACTGAAAATCCACATTGGCTGCGGCAAGTTGCACACCAAAGACCGCGGTCGGTTAATGTATGGCGTGGGATTATTGGGGATAGAATCATAGGCCCTTGTTTCATCAAAGGGAATCTTAATGGTAGGAAGTACACCACATTCCTTCAAGAAACATTAGGTCCGTTATTGGAAGAAATACCTTTAGAAACAAAAAACAGAATGTGGTATCAACACGATGGGTGCCCGGCACACTTTTCGCTGATAGCTAGAAATGAATTGCAAAAGAGATTTCCAAATCGTTGGATTGGATGCGGAGGAGCTGTATCGTGGCCGGCTCGCTTGCCAGACTTGGTGCCTCTGGACTTTTTCTTGTGGGGATACTTGAAAGATCTTGTTTATAAAGAACGTCCAACTACGCCGGATGATATGCGTGAGAGAATTGTTCGAGCCTGTGATTCGATAAGTGCCGAAGTGATAAGAAATTCTACACAATCCGTGATGAGAACATTGCAATACTGCATTGATTCCAATGGCAATCACTTTGAACATCCACTGTGAATAAAGGTAATTTCACATAAAAATGAAGTTCATGTCACTTTTTTATCTTAAATTACCTTGAACGACTTTGACCCCTAAATATTTTTATGCAGTTTTCGATGCTCTATAAGATAGTTGAAAAAAATGTACCGTCCCATTTAAAAAAGTGGAGGAGCCCTTTACTGTGCGACAGCGCCTCCACTGAGATAAAAAAAATGGTCGCATTTGATGACCCATTTCGTACGGTACAACTTTTGTTTCAAACATTTTTTTTCTGACGTCGATAATGACAGAGATATTCAAGGTGGCAACAGTTAGTGCCTCACCCTGTATAGCTAAATATATTCTCAATTTTCTGAAACATTCAATTGAGTACTTTTCTTCCAAAAAATTCCCGAAAATGACCCAAATGTTCAACGTTCACACTGGTATAGCCCAAAAAAAAATATTCGCGCGAAAGCAGACGTGGAAAATGAAGAAAAAAATGTCTTCGATGACGTGAAACACGAAGTTGCATTGTGAATATACTTTTCTCGAAGTGTTTCGTCGGCTTTACGGGTATCGGTAAAACATTACAACCGCCTTCTTTGCTCTTATCGAAGAACATCAGCACGCGTGAAATCAAGTTTCTATACGAACCTGAAGCAAGTAGAACGACGACGATGAGGGCCCTGCGAGTCTCTATCCTTTTCAGACTCCTCCACGTTTTCGTCCAGAAATTTTCCCCAATTACGTAAGAAGAATTCGAGTTCGTTTTCACGAATCGTACGATCTCCTCGTACTCGCGTTCAATGTTTTCCGTGTGACGCAAAAATTTCAGGCACTTTTTTGTTTTCTCGTGATTACCCTGACGAGCGTACCAGAAGGGTGTTTCCGGTGCGAAGAAGGCGAACACGACGACATACGCGACGAAGATGGTCACGTAAATGATCGATGTTGAGGTTATCGATAGCAAAGAGCCAATCGAAAATGCCAATAAGAGACCCAGATGTATACCAACGATACAGCTGGCGCAGAGCCGACCGCGCAGTTTTGACGATGACATCTCGGCAAGGTAAGATTCCGAAAGATCGGCACACATGCCATTCAAAAAACCCAAAATAAAACGACCCACCAAAAGCTCCTGAAATAGCCGAAATACAACAATCATTATTCCTTTTTTTTCGGATGTTGAATGATTTCTCGCTGTTTTTTCGTGAAAATGAATGCTTTATTTGAAAACATCATTTCTAATGCTTTCAAACGTTTCGAAACTGTCGTTTGATCAACTCCTAATGATTCTGCAAGTTCAGCTAGCGTCTGAAATGAGTTCGTGGAGTAATGCCTCCAATTCAACAGATGAAATCATAATTTTTGAAGCGTCTAAACTAATATTTGCATTTTGTTCCCGACAGAGCATGGTCGCCATAAGACTCAATAAAAATTTCGTGTGCTTCGGCTGCAGATTTTTGTTTAATAAAGTAATGCAGTAAAATTCCCGGCAAAATACTCTTTTTTTACACGAAATTTGACATGTACAACAGTATGAAAAATAACGTTGTTTCCACTTCGACGAAATGACATATACTGAATTTCAAGCTTGCTTATAGTACTTCCTTATAGATGCGTTACCATCTTAAACTACACGCACGCAGTTCTGGTAACGCCATCTGTTGGAAAACAGCGAGAACTTATTCAACGTCCCAATATTTCCTAGGCTTCTTCCATCATTCTGTTTTTTTCTTAATTTCTGATAAAACTGTCCCCTTTAACTCCCACTATTTCTATCCATGAGATATTAATTCTTACAACGTCGAAACACACCAACGTCACCGCATTTCAATCATGTTCATTGTATTTTTCAAACTCTTCAAATGCCTGAGATGAGTTGAAAAAGAAAATAACGAAAACGGAAGATCGAATGACGACCGAATGGAATGTAAAGTGTATTGATGTAAACTTTTTTGTACTACAGACCCAATAAGTCGAGGCGATGGCGATGATAATCCATCCACTGAGGGCCGGAAGGGACCCGAGCAAAAGTGTCTTTCTAACCCCGTAGAGACTGGCTACGAATATGGATATGATAAGACCCGTTAGCGCACCTGCGTAGTTGATGCCAGCTACCCAGGCACCTTCATCTTCCGTCAGCGGTATCGAGGAATTGGCGGACAATAATTGAGGCAAAACGGACTGCGGCCATCCAATGACAATGCCAGTCATCAGAAAATTCACGTTCACTGCAACAAAAAAGCAGAGAATGGACTTAGTATATTGTTCAAAGTTTCTTAAAAATTACTTCGACCTGTCTCTTTCCGTTGATTGGGGTAGAATATCCATAAGTCAATATTCATAGGCACAAATATCGGTAAGTCGAATATCCATAAGTGCCAATATCCATAAGTCGAATATCCATAAGTACGAATATCCATAAGTAAGTATAGAGTAGAATAGTGTGCCAACAATTAGGCAGGGATATGGTGGGTAGAGGAAAAGTGAATATAGGGGAACCCAAACAAACCCAAACAAACTCACTTATTTCTACCTCTCGCTATTTCTGGCACTCATTTCTTCTCTATACTCACTTATGGATATTCGACTTATGGATATTGTATTTGTGGATATTCATACGTATGGATATTCGTACTTGTGGATATTCGACTTGTGAATACTCGTACTTATGGATACTCGTACTTATGGATATTCACTTATGGATATTCGACGTCAGTGCTTTCCGTTGCCAGCCAACAAATATTAATACCTCGCCGAACTATTCGGAACAAAACTTGTCTATCATACACTAAAGACATAAATATCTATTGGCCAGTACCCAATTTTTCAACTATTGATTTACATAATGTCACTAATTATTTTTTTCCAATTTTTACTGGAGTTTTTCCATCCCTTAACTTGACTAGGTATACTGATCTTTCTCACAGATTTGTCCTAACGCAAGCCTCCTCCACTTTTTTATACCGCTTGATTTTTCAATTAATTTTTTTACACAATTAATACGTCAATTGATAAAGGATTCCTGCTTCTCCTTTTCGTTGAAAATCACGGTTTAAAATGGTTTTTTCATTATACTAAGATCAGTAAAAACGAGTACCTCAAAATGGCAGTAAGATCGTCATTTCTTGGTGAGCCGAGGGCACGAGACACAACTGTTATTAATTGAAAAAGACAAAGGATGTTACCGAGTAATGCAATAATGTAGAGGGCATAATTATTTCCCACGTTGTCCGTGCGTTCCATTTGACTTATGACAGCGTACACGTTGCTTAACTGCCACCCAAAGCTCATCGACTAACTGCTTTGCGAGTCGCTCGCTTCGCGCGTACTGTTTGCTTTGTTTTTTTTTTTTTTTAATTAAAGATATTCCACTTCGACGAATGAGATTGTTAACACAGCAGATATATTGAAGACCTCGAGCGAGTCATTAGCCAATTTGGTACGTTTTTTTCTCACGTGTTTTAAACTTTGCGTTGCTGAACGATGCGTGATTCGATATGCTGATATATAAATTGTGCGCGCGCCTGGTAATGTATTTTTATTAATGATGCAAAATTCGAATAACAAATGATATTAACCATACAGAATTAAAATGATAAAATAAACTGTTGTACTATAGATATATCGTGGAAGATTTAAAATAACTAAAAATAAAATGATATTTAACTGAGAAGTTAATTAAGAAAGTTGTAACTGATCTGTATAAACTTGGAGCCCAAACAACAGATTGATTCTCAATATTTTTTTCTGACGAGAGAATTGAGATTCTACATACAGTTAACACACGTCTCACATCGTCAGAGTTTTTTTTAAATATCGATAAACAATGAAGTTATTGTTATTTAAACAAAATGCCATCGTTGCTGCATGGCTTAGCATAAAAAAGTACTTTTGGTCTACCAGTAAAATGTTCGTCCGATGAAACATTTATGTGCAATTTTAAAGATTACAAAAATTGTGAGCTGATGGAAAAAGTTCATTATATGACCGAAAAAACAACCGTAATCATTCATTGTTAAAAATAGCTAAATACAGCAAACAATCATGCGGTCGTCGATAGAAAATGTTGTAAGCTGTTTTCGAATTTGAAGTGAGTCAGACGAATAGATGTTCAGCAATGACTTACATCGTTTCATAAAACATGGTTTCGAGAAAAAAAAAGCAAACGAACGATGGGTAAATCACCGCGAGGCCACGGCGCAAGGGGCGATCAGACTCTTCACAAAAATCATCATTACAAGGTCAAGGTGTAGAATTTTTACAACATTTTGGGTGCACACTAAAATGTAGACCCTAGGTTCTAAAACTATTTGCTAGAAAGGTAACTTAAGGGGTTATATACCGTTGAAATTTTCGAAAAATCGATTATTTTTTTCGTAGTGCACATATATTTAAGTATACACAGACAATTTCTTGTCAATCCGGCGAATATTCTCGAAGTTACACGCACATTTGTAATGACGTGTCAGAGCGTTTGAAAGTATTTTTGAAACTTAAAAAGCGTTTTTCTCAAAACTCCATTCTTAAAGTCGGTGAGCAAGATTTCTCGGAAACGGCTGAACCGATCAGTCTCAAATTTTAACACAATATTTTCAAGTATATTTTTTAGTAATCAATCGATGGTTTTTTCTCACCAATAAATATTTTCCATTTTATAAACAATTTTAATCCTACATTTTTGTCAAAAATCGATTTTTTCTATGCCGCGCATTTTCTCAAAAATGATTATTTTGCTTATTCCTTCGATCAATTACAAGATAATCCATTATATTAACGAAATATTTTTGGTATTTTCATTTCAGATGATCCAGTTCAGAAATATCGTGCTCACCGGAAGACGCCTTTTTTAGAGGTGCTTGAAACTTTAAACGCGTTTTTCTCAAAATGGCATTTCTGAAGTCGGTGACCAAGACTACTCGAAGACTAATGAACCGATCTTCTTAAAATTTTGCAGGCTTATTTAATACATAAAAATGTAGTCTTTAATCGTTCGATTTTTTTCCGAAAAAAATGGCCGTTTTATAGCCAAAAAACGGCCGTTTTTTTTCGTTAAAATCGAACCATTAACTTTGACTGTCCGCCATTTTGTGAAAAATGAATATTTTTTAAAATCCTTCGATTAAAGACTAGTTTATACTTATATTTGACTAAATCCATCCGCATTTTTTTTTCAGATGATCCATTTCGCCTCAATGTTGGTCACCGCAAACCGTGTATATAAAAACATTATTTCATTGACGGCCATTTGCCACTAAACAGTGTAATATTTTTCAATAAAAAAATTACTGAAAGTTCTTCAAGATGTGTTCTTTAAGATGTTATATTGATCGATTAAAAAAGTTTTGTAGTTTTCTTTAAAAAAATTCATGAAAAAGGCCTTTTTTGCGCTACAAGTGAGGATAACGCCTTAATTCCAGGTTGAAAAATCAATTCACACTGACGCCTTCAACAAAAAATCATACTACGAAATGATTCAACGTTTCTGAATAATAAAATGTGTTGGAATTGAATTGGGTATTGAGGTAAATTATTAAATAATAGATTGAAAAGTACCAAAATCAAAACGATGATAAAATTGAACGGCCCAGTTTCCTCTACCAACCATTATTTCTTCGCGACCAGTGCCGAAGTGCAGAAAACCAGACTTTTGACGCTCATGCCGATGACTCGCATTTCGGACGAACAAGTCTCGTGAGCGACGACAGAAGCCATGCATGAGAGGCCAATCGCCTACGACATGGCGAAAATCATCCAAACGTGTACCGATCGATTCGAGATAAAAGTATACACCCGTGAGGCACATCAGACTCGCCGACGCGAGGCTCGACAAGGTAAACATAAATGTACGGCCGAATGTGTCGACCAGCATCGTGCCAACGCACAATCCAATCAACATCGACACGTATCTGGCAAGTAACACTTTTACCGATCTTGCAAATAGCACTTCAGCATACACGTTTATCGCTTGGATACCCGAAAACTGATGGCCTGCTCGACAATCATCACGAAAGTATTGATAAATCAATATCTCTGCTTAATGAAGAATGAAGCAATTGGGTTTATCGGTTACTCTTTTGCATTTGCACAGCGCTTTACTCCAATGCATTCGGGAGGAGCGCGACAATGTGCGACAATCTGGCGTGGGGGTCTTGCGGGAAATGAAAATCGTAAAGCGAATAATGTGAAGGAAAAGTTAAAGGGATCGTAAAATCCCGCAAGAGCATACAAAGAAACATGGGAA
The DNA here is from genome assembly GCA_964007375.1 of Ophion obscuratus. Taxonomy (NCBI): domain Eukaryota; kingdom Metazoa; phylum Arthropoda; class Insecta; order Hymenoptera; family Ichneumonidae; genus Ophion; species Ophion obscuratus. The sequence continues at coordinate 20,945,676 of OZ023315.1, read as the reverse complement.
ATAAAACACTCACATACATTATTCAAAATTCATGAATTTCGAGATACTAAAAAAGTAAAATTAAGGGGTCTGGATAATCTTGGAGTTAGGAAAATACGGTTTGTATTACACATTTTTATGACGGAGAGTCTTAACTTCAATTTGCAACTGAGATTTTGTGAAAATTACAAAAATTGACCGAGTTATGACGATTTTTGGAATTTTTTGCGATTTTCCGAAACTATGTTTTATTAACGGTGTAAGTCGTATCTCGTAATATATTCGTCCGATTCACTTAAATAGTTAATAACATTTTCCATCGTATAACCTGATGATTTCTCGACATGTTAATCCATTTGCTAATAACAAATGATTAAAGTTGTTGCTTTTTGTCGAAAATCGAACTTTTTTCTGAAGCTTGCCATTTTCGAGGATTCTAAAATCTCAACAAGTATCTGGTCATACGAAAATTTTATCATTATACTGAAAGTACATCCTTTTTTCATTTCAGATGACCTTAGTTGCCAGAGTCATCTACACCGATTGGTCGTTTCTCAATATTTTTCAATAACAAACTCGAACGTATTAAGGGGTGAGATGCAGTCAGAGGCGTGAAAAAACGAACATTTTCAATCATTTTTGTTTTATAGTAATTAAGTTTGTTTTTAAAAAGTGGTTACACCGACTTTTTATGTTATAATATATTTCAACTTGACTGGTACAATTTTTCAAAGAAAAATATTGATTATTTATAAAAATATCGCCATCTTTGTCGGACCCCCTTTGGCATGTAGTGCATTGCGGTGACCATCATAAAATTTTACTGGATCATATGAAATAAAAAAATCATTAGTTTACTAATAAATCTAGTCCTTAATCGAAGCTATTTTTTTTTCAAAAATTAACAAAATGGCGGCTTCCGATAGATAACTTTAGATTTGCGACAAAAAATCGCTGATTTATTGTTTAAAAAAATAGAAATTTTCAACGAAAATGAAAATCCTTCGATTAAGGACTATTTTTTAATGCTATCAATAAGCACACCAAATTTCATAAAAATCTATCGAGTGGTTTTCAAATTATAATGGTTACCGGCATGAAAAACATAGTTTCGAGAAAAACGCGTTTAAAGTTTTTCGATGTGGATACGGTATTATGTGTTCGTCAAATTTTGAGCTCGATGAATGAAGCTAAACTTTTTTCATATATTTTGATCCGCTGCATCCAAATATCACAAGTTTTGCCGGAAAGTCGAGCATTTAATTGTTTACAGCCAATTGTTAAAACAATTTTCCAAAAAATCAAAGTTTTTCGTGATGAATTATTTTTTATGAACATTTTGGGGAATTTTAAAACGAAAGTATTCCTTATAAACTTTTGCTAAAGTTCATAATTTTTAAGTAATACATTTTTGAAAATTTCTGAAAGAGTTTTCCAATTTTACACTTGATTTATGTATAGAAATACTAATTAAAAAATTACTTACATCGAATCACTAATTCCTGGCCCATACAATAGGGCTTCTGCTGATGTGGAAGATTCCAAAATATCAATTTGTTGTTGTCTACGAAGCATTCTGCCTTCCCCGGTATTATTTTTTGCTTGCAGCTGCCGTCCGCTACCTGCCATGGGGACCCGACGCCCCTTCACCAATTGTGGGATATCCCGGAAACTATTCGTCGGATTGACTTGAAATTTTCAGGCGATATTTTCGAAATATCATACTTCAAGAAAAAGTTTAAAAAAATCGATTTTTTGAAAATTCTGACTGCATCTCGCCAATTAATTGTGTGTAAAATCGACAGGAAAAAATATTGGAATTCGACCTATTTTTCGGGCCTCGAGCTTGCGCAGGCCCATCAATTTTACCGAGTCCGAAAAAATATTCGCGCGACAACGAGCGTGAAAAATTAAGAAATAAAAGTTTCCTCGATGACGTGAAACACGAAGTTGCATTCGGAATGTCCTTTCGTCAAAGTGTTCCTTCGGCTTTATGGGTATGGGTAAAATATCACAATCGCCTTCTTCCCTCTTATCGAAGAATATCAGCACGCATGAATTGACGATTCCTTACGAACTTGGCTAAAGTAGAACGACGACCAAAAAGGCCCTGCGAGTCCTCTATCCTCTTCAATGTCCTCCGCGCCTCCGTCCAAAAAATTTCCGCAATTACGTAAGATGAATTCGTACTCGCGTTCAATGTTCTCCGTGCGACGCAAAAAATTCTGCCACTTCTTTGTTTTCTCGTGATGACCATGTCGAGCGTGCCAAAAGGGTGGCCACCATTTTTTCCAACTATCGATGTTACATAATTTCACTGCTTTATTGACGTGATAACGTCTTATAATTCGATGGAGCCGGCTGCACGCACGAAAAAGCATGACTCATCGCCGTTACCTCGCTCTGAGGCGTTCCATTTAAGGCTTGAAGTGTAAGCGAGAGCACGGAACGAGCGACAAAGAGGTACAATCGGCCTCCGCGTTCGGCAGCGTTCGGCAGCGTTCGACATTTGTCTCTCTCCTACTTGAGTGATGGCCTCTGTACACTGCGAGCGACGAGCGACGAGCGATCAGCGATATCCAATGGCAACGTCACTCTCATAGAGCATTTCCGTCATACTCGAGCTCTCATTGGATATCGCTCATCGCTTGTCGCCCATCGCGCGCAGTGTGCAGAAGCCATGAGCGTCCGCGTGGACAGCTGCTATACAATAATACATGTACATGTTTTCGTCAAGTATGAAGTGCAGTGAAAAGTGAATGTGGTGTGAATTGTTTATAGCAACGATAATTGCGGCGATAAAGGTAATGATTCTTTCGATATTAAATATATGTTCAGTGATATATTGTCGAATATTCGTGCTTTCATCATTAAAATAAATAGCATCGGTCCGCTAGTGCAGCAATTGTAGGTTATGCTATAATTGACAAAACTATAACAATAAGTTAACAGAACTATTTCACGATGAGTAAAAATCAATTGCTTTACTATTCGATCGAAATAATTATCGAGCGTAGCTATGATTTCAAAAAATTAAAACATAAATGTTAAATCTTCCACATATCATAACAACGTGTCTGAAATGACAGGTTGGACCAGCCAGCCGTCAAAGGGAACAATTTTCTCCTATATCAAACACATTGCGGCGGGCTTTTTAAAAGCTAGAGTTACAAAAATTTTAATGATGTTTCCAATTTTTTAATTTTAAATTTAAGATTTATGAACAATAATTTAATCACAGTTTATTCTTATAATAAATTATTCAAAATTATTACTTTTTTACAACAAATTACAATTATATTTGCAAAAATAATTAAGTAACTAATTGAACAACAACTTTTATTCAGTTCACTTGCTGAAAGAAATAATGTCAATACAAAATTTATTATTATAAAATAATAAAATCAAAAATTAAATTTTAACAGTCGAGTAGAAATTTAAACAATAAATTTTATTCAAGTATTTTGTAAATATAAAATGATTTTCTGAACGAAGAATTTTATGAAAAAATGAAAGTTGTAAAACAATTGCTCAAACACATTCATACTTGTAAAAAATATGTACATTGTAAAAAAAATAAATAAAAATTGACATAATTGTATTTATGCGTACAAATAAATGTAACTTGATCAATTCAATTGTGATTTCCATTTACCTCCTTCTCTATATCCATACAAAATATCTATCAAACAAACAAAATTAAAATTTTCTTTTGAAAAATGAAACCTTTCCATCAGTATTTTCTTACGACGTTGTCACGTTCAACTATCGTCAGTAAACCGACTTTTTTTACACAGTTTTGCTTCATTTTTTTCATCCCTTTACTGCTTACCTTCTATTATTTATATTTTTCCACATATTTGTGCCAATGAACTTTCCACGTAGTAATATCGCTTGATTTTTCGATTGATTTTTTTACACAACTAAAACGGGAATCAACGAAGGATTCCTACTTCTCCTTTCCACCGCAAAGTCGCTGCTCGAAATGGCTTGGTTTTTTATGTACAGATCAGAGAAAATGAGTATCTCAAAATGCGGTAACGTTGTCATTTTTCGGTGAGCAGAGCGCACGAGCCATAACGGTTTTTCATTGAAAAAGATAAACGATTTTACCAAGTAACGCAATAATGTAGACGACATCATTATTTTCGACGATGTCCGTGCGATCCATTTAACTGATGACAGCCTAGACGTTCCTTAGCTGCCACCCAAAGCTGATCAACTCACTGCTTCGCAATTCGTATACACGACTAAGGATTTGAGCCTCAATTGCGATAACGCTCGAATATCTTACGAGTCTCGTTCTCGCGATTACTAGGTAGTATAGCTACTTGCACTAGATGTTGCCACAAGTTTTTGGAGTCATAGGATAGAAAAAAAAACAAAAGGGGACCTCTCCGCTAGGGTCTCCCTGGTGCCAGTCCGCTTCTGGCGCCCATGTTGTTTCCTGTGCGCGACGAAGTCACATCGCTTTAGAGTCATTCTTCGTAATAATGTTTATTCAACGAAGTTATTATTTATTTAGATCATCATAGTATATATAATCATGGGAAAAAGAAAGGGAGAAACTACCACGGAAGATCTCCTACGAAAATTGAAAAAGCTGGAGAAGAAGATCCAGCGTGCCTTGGAAAACGTTGGTCTCTGCCGCCGAGAGCATTGCGGAAAAAGAAAATTCAGTCGATCCTCTTTCACCACTATTAAATATGGGTAAAGGAGTATTTATGTGTTATGAGAGAACTTTTCATTTCTCATGTAATTCCCTTCGGCGGTGGGAAAAACCGTGTGAAAGATAGGCTAATCTTTGGAGCGACATAAAATAAAAATTATGTTCGTTCTCGTAGACTCAATGGCAGGCTTAACAGACCAAGTCTATAATTTGGAACAACCAGTAACCCTTGAAATAATGGGCACTGGTAAGACTGCGCAAGAATATCGAGTAATCAATCCCCCCATATCAGAAATACCCCGTGCTGACGTAGAATTGATCGAAGCTGTTGGCATCGAAGCATCGTCTCAGCAGGGCAAGGAAATCGAAATGGCGAATCCACTGGCAGCACAGTGGACCAGTCAGATTAAAGTAGGCATGAAAAAAGAAATCGCAGCAGTGCTACTGGATAAATATCAAGTGACAAACATTTTGTTTATTCGCAAAATCTTCTAGGCTCAGCTCTGTCAATGCTCGGGGCAGAAATTTGTCTTCTCGTGGCTGAGAACGAGAATGGAGACGGTAAGCGACAGCTGTTGGAGTTTTTGGGAGACGCCGGAAAACAATTAACGATTGCACACAATGAAGCTAGAGGTCCGAAAACACTGCGTTTATCCAAGTTTTGACAAGAAGGTAAAAACCATATAGGAGTGCCAAAATTCAAATGATTTTCTCTTCGGGAGAGATTTGGGCCATAAGATCAAAGCATCTAAATCAATCGAGAAAGTTGGGCTTGATTTCAAACCTCAGGCAGCCGCAAAGTCGATACAGTTGCGTTCATTTTCGTCGATGAACTCGGAAAACTGGAAGCGCCCTGCTGTATAGTCTTGGAACAACAAGTGAGGGGGGGGGGGACAACTACAAACAGAAAAATTTCCAGAAAAACGTCAAATTTCAATCACACCATTATCAGCAAGCCTCGAGCAGTGCGCGTCCAGCAACGCAGAATCAAACAGGACAACATCAAAAGCCTTTGCCTCGTTAGAGACAGACCTCGTTTGGTTATCCTCCTTATCAGAACAGTACTCCATTGCCTCCAACTTTCCAATGCCCTCAAGTACTTAACGATTATCAAGTTCCGTTAGATCTACTTTTGGACTTGGGAGCTATTTGAGAATGTGTACCGTGTGAAAATTAAGTCATATTGAGCTATTTCTTGGTAGTGAAAGAATATGGAAGTCAGAGATTTGTCTTAAATCTGACAAAACTAAATAGATTTATTTGTGCTTCCCATTTCAAACTTGAGGACATTCAAACATCACCAAAACTTATGTTCAGAGATTCGTATATGTGCAATTTAGATTTGCAAGATGCCCATTTTATCATTCCGGTGGGTAAGAAGAGTAGAAAATACTTACGATTTCAATTCAAGGACAAGCTTTTTGAATTTGTTTACTTGCCATGTGGGCTATGAACAGCGCCTCTAATATTTACAAAAGTTATGAAACCGATCGTGTACCATTTGAAACATCGGGGTTTGTCTTCCGTCACATATCTCGACGATATGTTATGGTTTGGAGACGACGCATCGCCATGTTCTCGTAACGTTGAAATAACAATCGAGATTCCCACTTCTCGGGTATTTATTATCAATTATACAAAGAGCAACATCCCTCTCCCAGTAAGAAGTGTGCTTATCTGGGTTTCATTTTGGATTCAGGAAATATGACTTTGGAATTACCGGGTAAAAAGAGGCGGAGTCTATTAGATTGGGTCAAATCTTATGACTCTAAAAAATAGTGTACCATTCGAGAATTTGCTGAATTCATAGATAATACAATAGCAAGTTATCAAGCTATTCAATATGGCTGGTTATATTTGAAAAGGTTCGAAAGAGAACAATATCTTGCGCTGAGGCACAATGATGATGATTGTGAAGCAACGATGCTTTTACCCGAGTCTCTCCAGGTTTTTGTCTCGTGGAAAAAACAATATACTAACGGCCATACACCCAGTATCAGAGTTATACCTTCGACCTGAGATATTAGGCGTAGTAAAAAGAAATCCATTATTTTTGCCTTCAATTTCATGCAAAAAAATGAATTCCTTTTTACTACACTTAATATTTACAGACGCATCGCTATCCGGATAAGGAGCGTTTTGTGAAGATCGGTGGTCTTTTGTTTTGCTCGTGGTTTTTGGAAACAATCAGAAAAGTATTTTCACATAAATTACTCAGAGTTACTAGCAATCTTTATGGGGCTTCGATGCTTAGCACACGACTTATCGTACTGTGAAATTTTATTACGAGTTGTCAATACCACCGCTATTTCTTAGATAAATCGTAGAGGGGCGTTCAATGCCCGCGATTGAATAAGATAGTCCAAGAGATATTTCAGCGGTGCGAGGCCAAAAGAATCTGGTTGTTCGCTTCCTACAGCCCTTTTAAAGTCAACGAAGAAGCTGATGAGAAATGGCGAGTCCAAAACATAGACACCAAGGGGGAACTTGCGAATTTTTCCTTCGAAAAAATTGTACGAATATTTGGTCTAGCTGATATAGATTTGTTCGCGTTAAGGTGCAATACAAAATGTCAATGATTCTCCTCTTGGCACAGGGATCCAGGAGCAGCTGCGGTTGATGCTTTCACGCAAAACTAGTTTTTCTTATCTTTTTATGCTTTTCCTCCGTTTGAACTTATTTTAAAAACTTTAATAAAAATTATTTTAGATCGGGATTGTGAAATTGTTGTCGTCTCTTATTCGCCCGCGCAACCATAGTATCCCCTGTTCTTATCCCTTACAATCGGAGAAACTATTCGATTCGCGCCCTCAGATAGTTTACTGCTGTCTCCTTGTACGGCGCAGCGGCATCCTCTGGCGAAGAATCTGAGCCTAATGCCGGCAAATTATCAGCGAAGCGTATCCGAGGAAAAATCTCGAAATCAGCAATAAGAATTCTGGTGGTGTATTTAGCCGAGGGAACCATAAAACATGTTGAAATGCGGAAACCGTAGGGTGGGTTTTACACGTATTCCGACAATGTGGTGGGGGGAAAGAGGGTTCTCCGGCGAGGTGGGAGAACTACGTTGGTTTTTTTTGCTTTACCCCGTAAAAGGGATGTTTAGGGTTTGTGTATTGGTAACAGAGGAGTCTGGATTAGTAGGTAGCCTGGGTAGTCAACGGAAAGATATGGTCGGGAATTTGATTGGGAACGGGTGGAGGAGGGAATTTCGGCATGGGTGCTCCGGGTTGGCGAAGGAGGGGAGGAACCGTCGTGGGTGGAAGGGAGCGTGGTACGCGAACTACGGGTATCCCCTCTCACCTGCTCGGTGATCGGTTCGAGGCATACCACCTTCTCAGTGATAGGCAAGGAGAAGGAGAGGTGGTGCTAGGGCACTTGTTCAGTGGTCCGAGCGGGGTAGGGGCTTTGGTAATCTGTTCGGTAACTAAGCCAGGAGGGTTCCCTTTGACCTTTCGGTGATCAAGAACTGGACTCTGGGTCTCGCGCTCCGCCTTATATACCCGGCTGGAGCGGTGGATTCGCCGCCGAACTCCAGGCACGGGTATAGCAGCGCGAGACCCGAGACACATGTTGGATTTTTTGCGAGGCGCGGTGGGCCCGCTACAGGTCCCGAGTCGCGGCGCTAGTGTCACGACGCTGGCCAAGAATTTTGGTACAGCGAGTCGCCGATCGCGGCGCTGTGGTTCGCAACGCGATCTGGGTATGGCAAGCATCGCGGGTCGTAGATCGCGGCGCTGGGATCGCGGTAAGATTAATTTTTTCCCTTTGCCGGTAGCGAGCAGACGACGCTCGAGCCCGTAGGCTCAAACTCGCAAGGTTTTTTTTTTACAGGTCGGTGTACGAGTTATGCTCGGCGTAAAATGTGTAGTGTGTGCCTGAGTTTGGTATGTAACCAATTAAGGGGTAAAGCCACTGTAACGGCCCAAAAAAAAGGTTTTTTCACTATTTTTTGCTCCCGAAATTGAAGGTATTTGAAAAAAAACTTTTAATGGTGTTATCGGGCATACATTAAACTTTATTATAAAATTTTTTTACAGTAAAAAAAAAACAAAATGGCGGTTCCACAGCTATCTTCCCGGGACATGTTTTGCTTCCAGGGCTCCGCGGCACGCAGCACCACTGGTGCACTTTTGAATCTAGAACAAAAAAAAACCATTAATCTAGAGGGCTATAGCTAGAGAATGTCGATCGGATTTTAAAAAGTATCAATTTTTGTGGATTTGGCGTGCGTTTGAAAAAAAAATTGATTTTTGACGAAAAAAACGGCAAGTTTTTTGTTAATAAAAAATCAATAAATAAAGTTCTTGAAAATTCCGATCGACATTCTCAAGATAATGTAAATGTTCACATCTGGTTAAAATTTCAACTAAAAAAAATGAAAATTGTTCGAGTTATGCTGCGTGCCATTTTGAAAAACCATGTTTCGAGAAAAACGCGTTTAAAGTTTTGCGAATAGTTTTTTATTGGAAAAAATTAAAAAAAGAAGAAGCACAGGACCTTTTTTTTCTTATTCTAGAGGGTTTAAACTATTTTTTAAGCCAATAAAAAAAATCGATTTTTCAAAAAATTTACAGTGGCCTTACCCCTTAAACAGTGTACTTAATTATTAACGTAGTTGTTACATGTAGTGTCTTTTTTGTTTTTAATATTATTTAGCGCACGCGATTTATGTCCGCTTGGCCTTTAAGGTGTCAGAGGCGGGTGACATAAATCCATTTTTTGTTTTAGCCGAAAATGTTTCTATTTTTAAGTAGTTTTTTTCAGTGGCTCGGAGGCTCGCCGGAAACCAGACGTTTGGTACGCCGAGTGTCGAGGTAAGCGGTGAGTGACCTAACGCAGTACGCGTTTAATATGTTTTCTAGATACTTAAACCATTTAGGCTAACGTGAGAGATGAATATTTTAAAATTGTATCTGCTACGGCGAACGCTGCGCCAATTTTAGCTTCCATGTACAGGGATTTTCCCCCTTTTTACATTCCCCACCATTTTCCTCCAATCCACATCCCTAATCGGTCCCCACCTTGCGGCCGCAGCCGACTTCCCCCTCTGTATCGCATTCACCATGACGTTTTTTTTTTTTTTTTTTTTGTCATGGGTATAGGGAAACTGCGGAAAACCTATACCAATACAGCCGGTCACGAGTTCGCTTCCCAGCCTCGGAGCTAGTCGCGTTTCGTCGAGAAATAGCTCACAGGCTACAGCCATACACATCCGACACACACACGTACCGGTCCGCGTGCGCGGCGTCTGTGTAGAGCGCTGGAGCACGTCACGCCTGTGTTTTTTTTTTTTTTTTTTTTATTTCTCGCCGAAACTACGAGACGGTGATTCGAACCCGCGACCTCCCGATGTGTTGATTTCAGAGGCAGGTACGCTAACCACTAGACCAACACATCGGTTGAGAGATGAATATTAATATTCTTCTTTTTTGCATGCAGGTGCCGAACGATGACGGAGACCTGACGGATACGAGACTTCTCGAACGACGAGAGCCGTCTTATTACAGGTAAGTAGTTATCAGGTGTAGTAATTAGTTTTAGATTGCTTTTTATACATAGTTATTATTTGTATAATTAGGTGAACTCTTGGTAAAAGCAATAATTACCATTTATGATGAAGTTATTGTTATTTGAATGAAATGCCGTCGTTGCTGCGTGGCTAATCGGCATAGGTGATTCTGCCAACTACAGTGATCTGATATGAAAAATTTAGAATGTACTTTTAGTATAATAGGACAATTTTCGTAGGATTGGACATTTTTTGGGCAATTTTGAATATTAGACAAATGGCAAGCTGTTAAAAGAAGATCATTATCTGACCAAAAAAACCAACTGCAATAATTTATTATTAAAAAATGGTTAAATCCAGCAATCATGCGGTCATCGATAGAAAATGTTATAAACTATGCTCTGTTCGAATTTGAAGTGAATCCAACGAATAGATTTTGAGGAACGGCTTACACCGTTTCAGAAAACATGTTTTTGAGAAAAATGGAAACGAAAAAAGGAGGGGGGGGGGGGGAAGCAAGGAAAGCCGATATGAAGTACTCATTACATTTTTTTTTCTAAAAATTGTAATCCACTTCAATCATATCGATACCGTGTGCCCTATCTACAAAATTTTCGCATCGACTTCGCTCCTCTGCAGCTTTTTCCTATTCTGGCATAGAAGCTCTGAGCTCACTTCGTTGGGCATTAAAATGTACACTTTGGCAATCCTAAGAATAAAATAATGAATATTTCGGGACAATCAGTAAAATGTGAACATTCGGGTTAATGTTTTGCCGAATACACGATTGGGTTGTAATGATTTTTATAATTTTTGGGTACCCGTTTTTTTTTATTTCACAAGATTAATTTACTCAGATGCACAGGTACGACTAACGCCATTTGTTGAATTGCTCGGTAAGTACTGTTGTGTTCCTAATAAAACCTCCACGGTCAAGTTACGAAACTACTTAACTAGACTTTACTTATCCAAATTTAGTCTATGAAATTAGCATACTCTGTTGACTGACTTGTTTCTCACTCAAAACGTTTATGACAATTTGATTGACCGGACCCTGGGCCTGAATTCTGTAGGACAGATCGGTCTCGCCACGCGCATATCACGTTGATCGGTGTCATCTACATACAAATCGGGGAGGTTTCAAAGCAAGGATTCGCTCAGTTGTCATGGTGAATTAGGGCCCAGATGTAGAGAAGCGTGCTACGTTTATGAGTTTTTTTCCGGATTTTTGGAAAACGTACTTGGCAGATTTGCATAACATTTTCATGGAACCACATCGCTGTGATCCTATACAGTAAAGAAACAACCATTCAAACCGGACCAGCCAACAAGGCGCAATCGGTGTGCATACATATGAAAACAAAATAATAATACATAGCCGACAAACAGTTTGAAGCCGGTTCAAAATGGTTTTGTTTGAAACGCTCGAAAGTATAATTACCTACGCGTAGTTGCAATACTATTCTGTATTAGTCTACAGTACTATGTTTTAAATGTCAATATTCAGATCATGTAATTTTATTTACACATATTTTTCGCTTGACTACATGAACCAGCGTTGGGTCGGGGGGGGGGGGGGCCACCGTGCCCCACCGTGGCTATGTCGATGATCGAAGGTCACTCATTTTCTATTTTTGCAAACTGCAACAATTTTACTCCCATCACGATTTCGGCAACCAGGGTTCCACAGCGGCCTGGAGAAGATAACTTGTATTTCAGCTAGCGATTGTCCGTTGGTTTCCGGTTGAATGAAGTAGAGAACGAAAACGTGTAGATAAGTAATTGCGGCTATCGTGAAGAACGAGTATTGATCACCGAATGAACTGGCGATCATCTGTCGAGTAATCAGAACAACTTTTTCATCCATCCATTCGTGGTATGGGCAAAGATTAGTTTGAAAAACTCCCGAGATGTTTTTTTGAAAAGGACTATTATCGTTTAAAAATATTTTTAAACACTCCAGACGCTTTTGAAGAAAATAAAATTGACACCCAATTCGTTGCATTTCTACTGTGCAAATTTAATATGTTATAATGAACTAGGAATAATATGATTTTTAGATTTATTTGCGATACTGAAGATTTAGATCTTCAGTGTCGCATTTGGCATGAATTGAGTCTGGTTGAGTTTATTTTGGTTACCAAAAGTTTTGAGTAGTTAATTTGACTGAATTGGTTTTCAATAGACATCACTTTATCAATTACTTAAGTCCGACAATGTGAATATATTTTCAATTAACTTCAGTGCAACAATTGCTTGAACACGAAAATAAAAAACGAGGAATTAAAAAATCTAGTTGGGACCAAAATAACTAGAAATGTAAAAAACGTTTATTGAAAAAAGAGCATTCATTGATACATTATATTGTCAATGGAGAATTTTTTTTTGTATCACAATAACTTATTACTAGCTTTTGCCTGCGGCTACACGTGGGTGTATGTCGGAAATTTATTTCATGCATATATCGAAAACAGAATTTAAGGTCTCGAATTAAGGGTTGTATACTAAAGTTATTGTGAAAAAACACGATTTCTATTTATTAAAAAAGGTACGTATGTCTGTATTCAAGTTATACAGCTCTATTGGTTATTGATCACGATCCCGTGAAAGGAGTATAGGATATATTGTCCGTTATCAAATAACCCAGTAATGCTTTGTGCAAAAGTAAACCATTTTCGAGAGTTATTAACTTTTTTTTGAAGTGACGAGTAGACAACTTTGAAAATGAATAAAAAGAAGTATTGTATGGAATCAAACTTTTTCATTATTTGTAGTTTGGGGGCACAGTAACAAAGAAATATTGACAATAACATAAGAATAACTATTAGACTTGCAGCGTTTGGACCCTCAATTTAAAAATGGCTGCAGTTTGTTCTCATTTTGTTGTTGATAATTCTTTGTTACTGTGTCCTCAAACAAAAAATAATGAATGAGATTAATTCCATACAACATTTTTTTAAACTGATTTTAAAAGTTGCTTACCCTTCACTTTAAAAAAATAATAACAACAATATCTCGAAAACGGTTCACTTTTGCATAAATCATTACTGGGTTATGCAAAATACAAGCAATATCATTACTTGTGACTTTCTAAAAACGAATTCCAATACGAAATTACTCAAAAATCCTGGATAAAATGTGCTGGAATTGTATTGGGTATTGAGATAAATTATTGAATAATAAATGGGATAATAATAAAAGCGAAACAGTGATTAAATTGAAATAAAAAAAGGGGATGACACATTTTACTCTACCTGCCATACTTTCGTCGTGATCAGTGCCGAAGTGCCGAAGATCAGACTTTTGATGCTCATTCCGATGACTCGCATTTCGGAGGAGAAAGACTCGCAAGCGACGACAGAAGCGACGCATGAGAGGCCAATCGAGTAGGACATGGCGAATAGTAGGATGCATGCGATCGCCAAATATTCGAAATCGTCCAAATATCTACCGACCGATTGGAGATGAAAGTATAGACCCACGAGGGACATCATACTCGCCGAAGCGAATCCTGACACGGTGAACATAAATTTACGACCGAATGTGTCGACCAGCATTGTGCCAACAGAGGTGAAAATCAGCTCGCACAATCCAATCAGTATCGACACGTATCTGGCGGGTAACACTTTTACCGATTTTGCAAATAACACTTCGGCGTACGCGTTTATCGCTTGGATACCCGAAAACTGTTGGCCTGCACGACAAACATCAGAAAAGTATTGATAATTAAAGATCTTTACCTAATGAAGAATAAAGAAATTGGGTTTATCGATTTCTCCGGGACCGCGTTGGAAGGAGGGCGAAAATGTGCGACAATCTGGGGTTGGGTTTTTTTTTTGAAAAATAAAAATCGTCAAGTGACAATTGTGAAGCAAAAGTTAAAGGGATCGGAACATCGGAAATCAAAAAGTCACATACAATATTCAAAATTCATGAATTTGGAAATATCAAAAAAGTCAAATAAAGGGCTCTAGATAAGCTTGGAATTTAAAAAATACAATCTTTTATTACACAGATTTATAACATGAGTCTCAACTTCAATTTGCAAAAAGGGTTTTGTAAAAATTTCTTGTAGTTTTTTACTATTTTTCACGAGAGATTCTTGCAGTTTTTTACTATTTTTCACGAAACTATATGTTATGAAACGAATTCGGACACAGCCTAGTTCATAACATTTTCCGTCGTATGACCAGATGATTTTTCGATATGTTAATTCATTTGTTAATAAGAAATGATTAAAGTTGTAGTTTTTAGTTGAAAATCGAACTTCTTTTCTACAGCTTGTTATTTTCGTAATTTTTAATATTTCCAAAAAGTATTTGGTCACACAAAAGTTTTAGTATTATACTAAAAGTACTTTTTTTATTTTCATTTTGAATCACTTTAGTTGCCAGAGCCATGTATATCGGTTGGCCATGCCGGCATATATGTCCCGGCACATTGTTTGAATAACAATAACTCAATTGTCTGTGAATATTTTTCACAAAAAAAACCTCATGCTTGGCAGAACTCTATATTACTTGTGGGTAAAATCCCAACATCGTTATCGCATTGCTATCGTCAGATAAAAATATTAAAAATCGTCCTGTTTTTCTGGCGCCGAGCTTACGCGGTTCCATTAATTCTGCCTATTAAAAAAAATATATATTCGAGTGAAAACGGACGTAGAAAATAAAGAAAAAAAAATATCTTCGACGACGTGAAGCACGAGGTTGCACACGAAATGTACTTTTCTCGAAGTGTTTCCGCGTATGGGTATAATGGCCTCCGTTGCTCTTATCGAAGAATATCAGCACGCATGAATTGAAGTTACCATACAAACCTGATGCAAGTAGAACGACGATGATAAGGGCCCTGCGAGTCTCTATCCTCTTCAAACTCCTCCACGTTTTCGTCCAAAAATATTCCCCAATTACGTAAGAAGAATTCGATTGCGTTTTCACGAATCGTACGATCTCCTCGTACTCGCGTTCAATGTTTTCCGTGCGACGCAAAAATTTCAGGCACTTCTTTGTTTTCTCGTGATTACCCTGTCGAGCGTACCAGAAGGGTGTTTCCGGTGCGAGAAAAGCGAACGCGACGAGATACACGCCGAAGATGGTCACGTAAATGATCGATGCTGAAGTTATCGATAGCGAAGGACCGATGGAAAATGTCAATAAAATACCCAGGTGTAAACTAACGTTACAGCCGGCGCAGAGACGACCACGTATCTTCGACGGTGACATCTCGGCAAGGTAAGATTCCGAAAGATCGGCACACATACCAAACAAAACACCCACAATAAAACGCCCCATCAAAAGCTCCTGAAATCGCCGAAATACAACAATCATTATTTCTCTTTTTTTTTATCGGGATGTTGAATAGCTTCTCGCTGTCTTTTTCGTGAAAATTGAAGCTTCATATACACCCAGATGGTCGAGGTCGAGGATTTAGAAGCTATGAACATTCCGTCGACCGTAGAAGACCTACACTATGGGCCTGGTATCGATGATTCCATGTAAGTTGACAAATTTCATGATTTATTCATTCCCAAATTTTCAACCGCGTTTTTCTCAAAACCACGTTTTTCAAATCGGTACCCAAAATTTCTCGAAAACCAATGAACCGATTGCCTTAAGGTTTTTTGTGATTATTCTATACACCATTATCTAGTACTTGTCATAGGATTTTTTTCCGTTACTTAGTTTTTGTTTTATAGGCAAAATAATAACTAACTTTCGGCCCAAAAATCACAATTTATGTTCAAACGTCCGCCATTTTGTCATAAATCGATATTTTCAAAATCGGCTATGACAAGTACTAGATTATAGTATCTAATTTAATAATCTTTTTGGTTTTTTTTTTCAGTTGATTTTTTAAGAAACGCAGATTTTTTACGACGCTCCAAGGATCGTACAATATCCTTGTATATTTTTGATATTTTTAAATAAAGAAAATTAAACATACTTTTGAATGTATATACTTTTAGATAATTAAAACCCCAATCCGAAATTTTAAATAGTTTTCCTTGAAAAATTCACAAAAATGACTTTTTCCCGGCTCCTAGGTGTATTTTTCCCCTTAAAAAAACCATTGCTTATACTTCTAAACATTTTGTAACTATTTTGTGATCAACTCCTAATGATTCGGCAAGCTCAGCAGCGTCTGAAATGCACCATCATGAAGTAATGCCTCCAATTCAACACGGCAAGAGTACGATATCCGGGGTGTCAAGCTTTGACGGTGAATTTAGGGTTGTCAAGTTAAAATTAACGAAATATGAAGAGTGGTAAAAGTTCATATTTCGCTTATTTTGCGTTCAAATTGAAATTTTTCGAAAGTTATCGAAAATGACGATATTTTCGAATTTGCAAATTTAAGGGAACATCAGGCAAGGTAAATTGGAAATTTATAGTTTCAACAGTGGTTCAGAAGTCAAAAATGTATATTACATACAACTACCATGTTTTCCTCGCTCATAAGTGCGACTAGGCAGAGAGTAAAGGAGTACTTTCAATCGCTAGGCGTCCGAAGAGGGATTAAAAATATACGGTTCATCCCTCTTCGAACTTCTAAGGCTCTAAGTTTATGTAAAATATATCGTTTAGTAATTTGGTGTAGTAATCGTATGGAAAAATTCTTATTGTTATAAACAAACAGATAATAAAAAAACACGTTTAGAGGTATTTGTATGATACCACTAAACAAACCCAAACAAAAAAATACTTTTTGAAGCTCGCCCGGTCAATTTCCATTACTTGCGATAAAATAAAAACATTGTATCCATGAGCCAACAGCAATCGTTGAATTTCTTCGTATTTCCAGTTACCGCTAATAATTCCTTAAGGAAGCCGAAACGGCACATTTTTTTGTTTCTGAAATTCTCATTATTTTGGTTCAAATATCAAGAATCAACGGTCAAAACCTGCCGCCCTGGATATCGTCTTATCCCCGCCGTAAGCCTCAACAAGAATTCTGTGTGCTTAAGCTGCAGATTTTTTCAAAATGAAGTAGAGCAGTAAAATTCCCTGCAAATGCTCTTTTTGGCACAAAATTTGACATGTACATCACTATGAAAAATAAGTTGTTTACACTTCGGGAAAACTACATACAATGAATTTCAAGCTTGCTTATAGTACTTCCTTATAGATGCGTCACCATCTTAAAGTACACGCACGCAGTTCTGGTAACGACATCTGCTTGAAAACAGCGAGAACTTATTCAACGTTCTAATATTTCATGGATCGCTTCTGTCGCTCTGTTTTTTCTTCAATAACTGAGCAAACTGTCGCCCCGCTCGGCAGACGCAAGCCAGTAGACAGCTGAGTGGTCACCCATCTAAGTAATGGCCCAGGCCAGCGCTCTTCGACATGGAAGATCGCGTTGATTCCCACTTTTTCTATATCTGAGATATTAATTCTCACACCGTGAAATCACCCCAACGTCCCCGTATTTCAATCGGGGCCGGGTTAAAATTTCGAACTTCAAATGCTCCGATGGTTTAAAATACCGAATTTTAATGTTCCAAAATTCAAGATCGGGCCGGATTGAAATTCCGAAACGTCAATCATCAGAACGCTCGAAACTCCGGAAGAATTTCACACGAAAGACCAAAACTCCGAAAATCTTAACACCGTCAAAATAATTCGGCTATGGATGTTTTAAAAGTTTCAACATTTTCAATAAATCGACGAATTATTTGAGGAATTTTTATTTATTGAGAAGGGATTTTGCATCAATTTTGAAATTGTCTAGACAATGGTATACGTTCTAAGGTAAATGTCCCAATTATTGAACAAGTCCCAATTATTGAACACTATTTGTATTTTCATTATTTCTCATTCACTTGCATGCATTTACTTATTTATAAAAATTTCGTTACATATATGGAACTTTTAGCTATCGAAATGTTACCTGACTTGTGCAAAAAAAAGCTTTAATTAATAGAGAATAAAATTATTTAATCAGCAACGGTGACCCGATTTGACGTCTCGTGGTAACTGCTTATCGTTTTTTGCTAAAACGAGCCGCTTCATGCGTAAGGGCATAAAAAATTCAAAAACTGTCGCATCTCAAAAAGTAAAGGCGTTTCAGGTTCCTCGGAAAATTTCTCACAAATAACAATTTTTTTTTAATTTCAATTATTCATTTGTTAAAAAATACGGTGTTCGATCAATAGGACATAGAAAATGCAGTGTGTCCCAATTATTGAACACTCGAATTCTCCAAGGTGGCGTCATTAAATCCATCAAAACATCGAGACAGTTAACATCGTGACAGATCATGTAAATCGGATTTATTTAAAAAAAAAGCTGTAAGTTCCTGAATAAACTTACCTTTTTTCTTTTAATAATAACTCTAAGATCGTCAAATATATTTTTTATTTGTATTTTCGTGTAATAAACGTAAAAAGAAAGGGTAAAAAGAGAATATAACCTAAAATTAACCTAAAAATACGAATGTAATGTTGAATTTTTTTTTTGCTCTCCGATGTTTCAGGGAGCTAAGCTGCGACAAAATCAAACAAAAACAGAATATAAAAACGAGGAAGCTGAGAAGAAAAATAAAATAAAGTTCGAGTTGAAAAGCAAAAATAAACCAAATGCGAATGAACCAAAAACCTGTCAAAAGAGACTAAATATATATTTTTTTGTCTTTTTACATAATTAATAAAAGATAATTTAAGTGTTCGATTTTGCTTTTATCTCTTGATATTGTATCCAAAATAATATTTTCAGAACGAAAAAAGAATTCTCGAGAGTGTTCAATAACTGGGGCATACATGCCTGTTCAATATTAGGGACATAGGCACTTCCAGTGTTCAATAATTGGGACAATTTGCATGCTTCACATTGTTATTCTTTTTTTTCATTTTAAATCATTTAAAAATAATTTAAGGGGTTACCCCCACTTGCGATTTTGAAAAAATCGAAGTGGAATGCATTTTTTTGAAGTATAAGTATCTGAGAATATTTCCTGAAAATTTCAAGTCGATCCGAACAAAATTGACTGAGATATGAGCGTTGAAAGAGAAGAATCCGTTGTGTAAACGACCGGCTAATTGAAACTTTAAACGCGTTTTTCTCAAAATGGCATTTCTGAAGTCGGTGACCAAGATTACTCGAACACTAATGAACCGATCTTCTTAACATTTTGCAGGCTTATTTAATACATAAAAATGTAGTCTTTAATCGTTCGATTTTTTTTTTCGAAAAAAAAATAGCCGTTTTATAGCCAAAAAACGGCCGTTTTTTTTCGTTAAAATTGAACCATTAACTTTGACTGTCCACCATTTTGTGAAAAATGAATATTTTTTAAAATCCTTCGATTAAAGACTAGTTTATACTTATATTTGACTAAATCCATCCGCATTTTTTTTTTAGATGATCCACTTCGCTGCAATGTTGGTCATCGCAAACCGTGTATATAAAAACATTATTTCATTGATGGCCATTTGCCACTAAACAATGTAATATTTTTCAATAAAAAAATTACTGAAAGTTCTTCAAGATGTGTTCTTTAAGTTGGTATATTGATCGATTAAAAAAGTTTTGTAGTTTTCTTTAAACAAATTCATGAAAAAGGCCTTTGTTGCGCTACAAGTGGGTGATTTTTCCTTAAAGGGTTGCCTTAAAGGGTGCCTTAAAGGGTTGCCTTAAAGGGTGATTTTTCGAATGTAAAAATATCAAAGTATCATTTGAACATGAAAGCGATGTTTTTTTCTCGATTTTATATTTTTTTCTCACCAAATTCAATGCCCCAGATCCTTAACTGTTCAATAATTGGGACATTTACCTTACATCATTTACAGTCAACTGTGTAGACTTTCGCTGGCATGATCTTGACATGAGGACCGGGTTGAAATTCCGAACGTTGAATGCGCCGACGGATTAAAATTCCTCACTTTAATATTCCGAAATTACAATGTTCGTCGAGATTATGCCAGCGAAAGTCTACACTGTTGTCTGTAAATGATGTACAACGTATAACATTGTCTAGACAAATTTCAAAATTGACGTAAAATCACTTCCTAAAAAAAAAATCTTCCAATAATTCGTCGATTTATTGAAAATTTTGAAACTTTTAAAACTTCCATAGCCAAATTATTTTGACGGTGTTCAGATTTTCGGAGTTTTGGTTTTTCGTGTAAACTTCTTTCGGAGTTTTGATCTTTCGGAGTTGTATACTTTCGGAGTTTTGAACGTTCTGATAATTCAAAGTTTGGAATTTCAACTCAGCCGCTTTCGATCATATTCAATGTAATTTTCATGCTCGTCAAATACGCGAAATATTTCGAAAACGAAAAAAACGAAACCGAAGAATCGAATGATGACCGAGTAGAATGTAAAGTGTATTGATATAAACTTTTTTGGTGCTACAGACCCAATAAGTCGACGCGATGGCGATAATAGTCCATCCAGCAAACGCCGGAAGGGACCCGAGCAACAGTGTCTTTCTAACTCCGTAGAGACTGGCTACAAATATGGATATCATAAGACCAGCCATCCCACCGGCGTAATTGATGCTAGCTATCCAGGCACCTTCATCGTCCGTCAGCGGTATCGAGGAATTGGCAGACAACAATTGAGGCAAAACGGACTGCGGCCATCCAATGGTAATGCCAGTCATCAGAAAATTCACGTTCACTGCAACAATAAATCAGAGAATAGAGTTCGTAGATTTTTCAAAGTTTCTGGCAAAGTACTTCGACATGCTTCTTTCCATAACCAGCCAACAAATATTAATATCTCTCCGAACAATTAGGAAAAAACACTTGTTTTTCACACTCTATAGAAATGAAAATATATTAGCCAATACCCAAAGTAAGGTACTGATTTCTTTAGAACCATCGGTCGATATAATCTCACCTGTTAATTTTTTTTCATATTTGTACGAGATTTTTTTCATCCTTTTACTACTTGACCATGGATACTTATCTTTCTCACACATTTGTCCTAACGTAATCTTCCTCCGCGTAATTATACCGCTTGATTTTTCAATTGATCTCCTTACACAATTAATACGTCAATCAATAATGCATTCCTGCTTCTTCTTCTCATCGAGAATCGCTGTTCGAAATGGTTTTTCAATTATACAAAGATCAGAAAAAATGAGTAACTCAAAATGTCGTTAACATCGTCATTTTTTGGTGAGCCGAGCGTACGAGACATAACTGTTATTAATTGAAAAAGACAAAGGATCTTACTTACCGAGTAACGCAATAATGTAGAGGACATAATTATTTCCCACGTTGTTCGTACGACCCATTTGACTGATGACAGTGGAAACGTTGCTTAACTGCTACTCAAAGCTCATCGAGTTTGCGAATCGTATGCTTTGTAATATCGTTGCATAGTATACGATTGCTGAGGCGCTAAGCCTCAGCTGCGATAGCGCTCGCGTCATCGTGCGCTTCAAATCCCATTACTTAGTCCTCCGTGCAAAAGCGTGAATCCGTACTTTTTACTTTGTTTTTTTTTCTTCGTTAAAGATATTCCACTCCGATAAATGACATTGTTAACGCAGCAGAGATATTCAAGACCTCGAACGAGTTGTTAGCCAATTTATTCCGTTTTTTTTTCCATGTGGTAAACCTTGCCACATGGCCAATGCGTAAATATGTAAGAATAACAATATACCGATGTGTTAGTGGACTTTCGGTGTTTGTGCGTGCGCTTTGTAATATATTTCTATTAACGGTGCAAAATTCGAAAAACACATTATATCAACCATACAGCATGAAAATGATAAAATACACTTTTGTAGTATAGATGTACAGAGGAAGATTTGGAATGACTACAAAACAAAAATAAGATGGCATTTAAGGCGTTTGGCCACCTTGGCCGATCAAAAAATGGGTATATTTTTTTTTAATAATAAACTCGAAAGTATGGGCCGGAATATTTTTATTTTTTTACACAACGTCAGAAAGGGCTTTAAGAATAACGTTAAAAAAATTACGTCCAAAATATTTAAAAATGGCGCCGTTATGCACACATCTGAAAAAAAAACAGCTCATTCGTGAGTAGTGTCGCTACAAAACGTAGCCGTTTTTTTTTCAACCATTAGAAAAATTATGGCGGACCGAAGAAAAAAATTTGTATTTTTCACCGAAATTATGGCTCGCCATAATTTTTTTAATGGTCAAAATAAAACCGCTGGGCTACATTGTAGCGACACTACTCACGAATGAGCTGATTGTTTTTTTGATTTGACATGACCGGGTGACAGCTGGGACAACGACGCGCGTATCGTGCCTCCGTGGCAATGTGCATAACGGCGTCATTTTTAAACATTTTGAACGGAAATTTATTAACGTTATTCTTTAAGCCCTTTCTGACGTTGTGTAAAAAAATAAAAATATTCCGGCCCATACTTTTGAGTTTATTATTTTTTTTAAATATACCCATTTTTCGATCGGCCAAGGTGGCCAGACGCCTTGACTGAGAAGTTAATTGAGCGAGTCGAAAGGGGTCTGCATAAACTTGGGGCCCAAATAATAGGCCGATACTCAATATTTGACGAGCTTTTATCTAACTTGACTTGGTGTGTGAGATGACTTGACTTTCTGTGAGATGCAAAACGAAAAATCGATATTTCACCCACTTTCCGACTATTTAGAGCTGGGGAATTTTGCAAACATGCATCAAAGAGGTGACAATGCATGATTGAAATAAAAAGAAAAAATATAACACATAAATTAATTTAAAAAAAACTACTTGACTTTCTGTGAGATGCAAAACGGAAAATCGATATTTCACCCACTTCCCGACTACTTAGAGTTCTGAAAGTTTACAAACATGCATCTAAGAGGTGACAACGCATGATTGAACTGAAAATAAAAAAAGGTATCAAACAAATTAATTTAAAAAAAATTACAGTGCATGATTCAACTAAAAAAAAAGACTTTCTGCCAGATGCAAAACGGATAATCGACATTTCACCCATTTCCCGACTACTTAGAGCTCTAAAATTTTGCAAACATGCATCTTAGAGGTGACAATGCATGACTGAACTAAAAATAAAAATAAAAAACAAACGAATAAATTTAAAAAAATATTACTTGACTTTCTGCGAGATGCAAAACAGAAAATCGAAATTTCACCCACATCCCGACTACTTAGAGCTCTGAAATTTTGCAAAGATACATCTTAGAAGTGACAATGCATGATTCAACTAAAAAAGTCTTTCTGCCAAATGCAAAACGGAAAATCGATATTTCACCCATTTCCCGACTACTTAGAGCTCTGAAATTTTGCAAACATACATCTTAGAGGTGACAATCCATGATTCAACTTTTAAAAAATGCGACTGCGAAAATCTAACAGGAAAGAGACTTTGCAATAATGAAGCGTTAGCAGAAATGAACAGAATCGGAAACATTGAATAAAGCTAAATTACATAGAAAGTGCATGAGAAAATATGAATTCGCTCTAAGTGCTATCGAATCGCACAATCGTTAAAAGGGTCCAATAGGTAGAATAGGGTAAAAGGTACGGTCTAATAGGTGGTGAGCCAACATCGATGATAGATGCCGCCTATCACAGTTCTCCAGGATTTCTCCTGACAATCAACCAACAATAACACCGATTCGTTTGGAAGGATTAATCCCTCTTTGCAGAAATTTTAGGGCTGTAGTAAAATTACAGACTAAAAAGTAGAAAATAATTTATATGTGATTTTTTTTTTTCAAAAAGACTCTATTTAATGTACTAAAAAGTAGAAAATAATGTTTTTATCAAGTCACCTATATGTGACTATAAATAAAAGATTGGAGCGCTCAAAATTTAGACATATAATCTTTGATTTACATAAATCCGTTAACATATCAACTCTATTTAGTTTACTGTAAAACAACCTTAGATTTCTTAAATAAAAATCCTGAAACTGTGTATAAACGTGTGGTAATAATTTCTCTAATTACTATTGTGCCAAATTAAATGCGGTTAATAAAACTAAATTGATCGAATTTACTAAACATTTAACAACTTGAGCGCCCCAAGCTTTTATTTATAATCACGTATAGGTGACTTGGTAACAAAAATTATTTTCGACTTTTTAGGACATTAAATAAAAGATTGTTTGAAAAAAAATGTTCACATGTAAATTTTCTCATGAGAAAATTGGATTTTTACGCACGATTAACGCATACCACGTGACAGTTTTTTAAATAGAAAAATATGGATGAAAAATGAAGCTATTGTTATTAAACGAAATACATGAAAAACAAAAACGAAAACGAAATGCATGAAAAACACAAAATGTACTTTTAGGATACTAATAAAACTTTCATTTGATAGGACATTTTTGGGCAATTTTGAATATTTCAAAAATGGCAAGCTGTTAAAGAAATTCATTGTTCGATTAAAAAAAAACAAATGTAATAATTTATTATTAAAACTGGCTAAATTTTTAGAAACGACTCACACCGTTTCATAAAACATCGTTTCGAAAAAAAGCAAACGAAAAAAAGGGTAAATCAATGTGGGGCCGCAGCGTAGGCGGCGATCAGACTTTTCACAAAAATCATCATTACACGGTAAAGTTGTGAAATTTTTACGAACTTTCGATTGCAAACTAAAGTAAAGAACCTAGGTTACTTACATGCTATAAAAGCAACTTAAAAAACTCGTGTTTTTTCATTTTCAAACTTATGCTGACTTTTTGAGTTTGAGAAAAACGAAATTGTATGCGGTCGACATAATCTATCTGTCCCTTTTATATGGAATATTCATGCAAAGAAAGTGACACCAGGCCCACCGCGAGAACACTATTTCCGAACGATCATATTTTTCGTGCGAAGAAACTTCAAAAGAAAGTAGAGAATGTACGTTTTTCGGCAAAAAAAAAAAAGAGAAACGACCTCATTCACCTCACGATCGTTTGAATCGAATGAATTTTCTAAGACGATCCATATTTTGGAGGGAAATTAAGATTGAATCGTGGAAGGATCTGTTAGTGTTTCAAAGACTCACGCGTTGCTTTTCTCTCAAATATTAAGCGTGAGAACTATTTATTAAGTTTTTTCGTACTTATTAAATTTAATTAATTTTTCGCGCTATATAATATTTTCTTTTTAATTTCTCTCATTAAAGGTCTGCATAGACTACGACACTTATTGCGACACAAGTGTCTGACACTAATGTCCGTTCTGTTCACACATAAGACGGTTTCGGTGTCCCAGAAAGTGTCTGTACTGTGATGTCGCTACACAAGTGTCTCAGGTGTTCACACACAAAACTACTGACACAGCTGCAGTACCCGCTCGGACGCCATGGAGAAACGCCGTGCGGCGGCAGCCGTAATTTCGTGCGCTCTTATTAAGGGACTATACCAGTGCGACACTTTAAAAAGATTGATTTTTTTTGCCTTTTTCGACAGTTTATTCTTTCAAGAATATCATTATCATTTAAATGATATATGTCAATATCATTTTATCTTGCAAAAATCGATAGTTAAATCTCTAGACGCATTTTTCTCAAAATGAGATTTTTCAAATATGCTGACAGTGTAACTCAAATAGATCCGATTGACTTGAAATTTGAACTGAGTACTCTTGAATATATTTACTCTACAATGACGTAGGATATTTTTGATTGGATAAAAATAGACGATTTGGCATTGAAAAAAACGACCATTTTATAGGCAAGAAACGAGACTTTTTTCATAACTACGCTATTTTGTTAGATTTTGATATTTTTCAAAAATCCTACGTCATTGTACAGGAAATACCTTCTAGTTTAACGACATTTTTTTCCATTTTCGGTTTCAGCTACTCAATCAGCCGGAATCATGTCAGCAGTGGAGGAACTTTTTTTGCGCCTGCGAAGGCAGCGCATTAGTCGCTTGGATCTCAATATTTACCTATGAAAAAATTATTTAATATAGGTCAAATATATTTTTAATTTTCCAAAAGATTGAATTGAGTACTTTTCGTCCAAAAAGTCCTGAAAATCACCCAAATTTCCAGCGTTCACACTGGTATAGCCCCTTAAGCTGTGTTCTTAAATTATGAATTTTTCTGCCAACTTTAGCCGATATTGTGCCAAACTGTTCCGCCAAGCATTGAAGTGCTGCCTGTTTTTTACTCTATTTTTTATAATCAGCACAACATATTTGCCAAAGTTCAGGCAGTCCTTCCACAAAAAATATCAAATTTTTAATGCTCTCCTTCTCCACGTAATGGCCATTTTGATTTAACGCGGGTCGCGAGTGTCTGGATAATTTCGCGCCGGTTCGAAAACTTGGACACTGCCGCAGACACTCCGACACAACCTGTTCACACGGCGCTCGACGCGACACCTACCGAGATTTCGCAATAAATGTCCCGAGATCAGACAGTGGTGTTCACACACAGACACTCGATGTATACATTGAGTGTATACACCAAAGTGTCGTAGTGTAAACCTACCTTAAGATATTTAGAATATAAATTATTATGGTATATTTTTAATTTCCGCTAGTCGTCTCGCCTTTACAGGCAACGTGGTGTGACCCATGATTACTCTCAACGTCTCCAATTAACTAAAAGGCCACTCTGCCACCATTGGCACTCGGGATAGGTTGAGTACGGTTGATTCGTTATAAAATGAAATTTATTATCGAAAGTAAGTCATTTTCTATTTCTGCAAACTGTAACAATTTTCCTCCGATCACGATGTCGGTCACCAGGGATCCACAACGGCCTGGAGAAGATAACTTGTATTTCAGCAAGTGTTTTTCCTTTTGTTTCCGGTTGAATGAAGTAGAGAACGCAAACGTGTAGATAAGTAATTGCCGCTATCGTGAAGAACGAATATTGATCCCCGAAAGCACTGGCGACCACCTGACGAATAATCAAAACAACTTTTTCTTCCATCCATTCGTGACACGGTAAAACGTTATTTTTCCAATTTATGCCATGCGAAATATCTTCTTCAAAAGGACTTTTGTCCTTTAAAAATATGTTTAATATATCAGGCATTTTAAAGAAAAAATGGTCAATTCGTTGCTTTTATATTGTGCAAAGGCCATAGCCGGGTAAGTAGGGAAAAATTGCCCCCGCATTTTTTCCAGCGAAATTTGGAGTATATTCTGAGGTATAAAAAAAAAAAAAATTTTCTGAAAATTTCATGCCCGTCAACGCAATGGTTTTGGAAAAATGATTTTTTTTTAAACATCAAAAAAAAATTTTTTTCCGGAAACGGTACAGTGGATCGATTTGATTTTTTTTGTACCTGTTCCGATCAAACGTGTTACGAAATAAAATTATAGAACATCTTGCGAAAGATTAAGGTTTGAAAAAAAAATAATGTTCCTTGTTTTATTATTTTTTACTATAATCCACTTGGGGTACAATAGCGAAAAAAAATTTCACATAATCTTTGGGCATCTTATTAGATTATATAATTTTTTCAAAATGATCGATTTGGTACGCCACAGTGAAAAAAAAAGAAACACTTTATTGATATATTTTACTTACATAGATATATAACTAAAATATATCAATAAAGTCTGATATGTGACTAAATGATCGGCTTGGTACGCCACAGTGAAAAAAAAAGAAACACACTTTATTGATATATTTTAGTTATATATCTATATAACTAAAATATACCAATAAAGTCTGTTTCTTTTTTTTCATTGTGGCGTACCAAACCGATCATTTTGAAAAAAGTATATAATCTAATAAGGTGCCCAAAGATTATATGAAAAAAATTTCGTTATTGTACCCCAAGTGGATTATAGTAAAAAAAAATAAAACAAGGAACATTATTTTTGTTTAAACCTTAATCTTTCGCAAGATGTTCTATAATTTTATTTCGTAATACGTTTGATCGTAACAAGTACCAAAAAAAAATTCCGATCGACTGAAGCGTTTCCGGAATTTTTATTTTTTTTTTATTTAAAAAAATCCATTTTTCCAAAACCATTGCGTTGACAGGGATGAAATTTTTAGAAATTGTTTTTTATACCTCAGAATATACTCCTAATTTCGCTGGAGAAAGTGCGGGGGCAATTTTTCCCTACTTACCCGGCTATGGCCTTTAATATATTATGATGAACTAAGAATAGTATAAAAGAAATAAATAACCTATGATGATATTGAAGACATTTTACTTTTATTTTTTGTCGAATTCAAGAATTAATCGATTGTATAATAGGATTGAGATCCTCAGTATCGCATTTGTAAAAAATTAAGTCTGGTTGGGTTTTTTTTGAGTTACCATAACTTTTGGATAACTAATTTTACTGAATTGGCTTCCAATAAACTTCATCACTCTGCTAATAATTTCACTCAGACGATGTGAATATATCTTCAGTTAACTTCAGTGCAGCAATTATTCAAAACTTTGAACGTGAGAAAAAAGGGAAATTAAAAACATTTCTAGTTGTGATCAAAATATCTAGAAATGTAAAAATCATTTATCGAAAAAAGCATTCTTTGATACATTACATTGACAGTTGACAAGAAAACATTTTTTTGTATCGCTATAAATTATTGGTAGATTTTCCCTGCGGCTTCGCGGAGGTGTGTGTCGAATATTGATTTCATGTATATATCGAGAATATAATTGAATGTCTGGTATTAAGGGTTCTGTGTTAAAGTTGTGAAAAACACGATTTCTATATATTCAAAAAGGTATTTATTGAAGGTACCTATTCAATTTAAAAAAATGTATTTATTTAGAAAAAAGGTAATTATTGAAAAAAAAAAAACGTTAATGTTCACGAAAAAAAAGGATCAGACGTTTTCACGCCACCTTACGACGAACAGACAGACAAAATGTCGAAAATTGATAGCTTCGTCTCATTCTAACCCAACCAGCTTTATTCCGGGTTAGAAATATATAATAGATTTACCCTAGCGGACTGAAAAAAAATGTACCTACAAAATGATTCAACCATCCTGAATAAAATATGCTTGAATTGTATTCGGCTTTGAGATAAATTATTAAATTATGACCTGAAAAATAATTAAATCAGGGCAATGATCGAATTGAATTGCGGGGCTATACCAGTGTGACACTTTAAAAAAATCGATATTTTTTTGCCTTTTTCGACAGTTTATACTTTCAAAAATATCATCATCATTTATATCAATATCATTTTATCTTGCAAAAATCGATAGTTAAATCTTTAAAAACGTTTTTCTCGAAATGAGATTTTTTAAATTTGCTGACATTGTAACTCAAAGAGCAATTATCCGATTGACTTGAGATTTCAACTGAGTACTCTTGAATATATTTACTCTACAATGGCGTAGGATATTTTTGATTGGATGAAAATTGACGATTTGGCATTTAAAAAAACGACCATTTTATAGGCAAGAAAACAGACTTTTTTCATAACTACGCCATTTTGTTAGATTTTGATATTTTTCAAAAATCCTATGTCATTGTACAGGAAATAATTTCCAATTTAACGACATTTTTTCCATTTCCGATTTCAGCTACTCAATCGGCCGAAATCATGTCAGTAGTGGAGAAACTTTTTTTGGCGCCTCCGAAGGCAGCGCATAAGTCGCTTGGATCTCAATATTAGTCTATGAAAAAAATCATGCAATATAGGTCAAATATAGCCAAATATATTCTTAATTTTCCGAAACATTTAATTGAGTACTTTTGTTCCAAAAAAATTCCCGAAAATCACGAAAATTTTCAGCGTTCACGTTGGTATAGCCCTTTAAAAAAAAATTGTATGGCCCAGTGTACTCTACCTGCCATATTTTCGTCGTCATCAGTGCAGAAGTGGAGAAAACCAAAGTTTTGATGCTCATTCCGATGACTCGCATTTCTGACGAGAAAGACTCACTAGCGACGACAGAAGCGACGCATGAGAGGCCAATCGAGTATGACATGGCGAACAGTAGGATGCCTGCTATCGCCAAATATTCCAAATCATCCATACGTGTACCGATCGATTCGAGATGAAAGTATGTGCCCGTGAGGCACATCAGACTCGCCGATGCGAGTCCCGACGAGGTAAACATAAATCTACGACCGAATGTGTCGACCAGCATCATGCCAACAGTGGTGAAAAACAGTTCGCACAATCCAATCAGTATCGACACGTATCTAGCGGGTAACACTTTTACCGATTTTGCGAACAACACTTCGGCATACACGTTTATCGCTTGGATACCCGTAAACTGTTGGCCTGCTCGACAAACATGAGAAAAGAATTGATAAATAAATATCTCTGCTTAATGAAGAATGAAGTAATTGGGTCTATTGGTTTCTCTGGACTACATTGAAGCGCTATCCTCCAGTGCATTTGGAAGGAGCGGGCAAATGTGCGACAATCTGGTGTGGAAGTCTTTCGAAAAATGCGAATCGTAAAGTGACAAGGATGATGTAAAACTTAAAGGGATTGTAGAGCCCTTCAATGGCATACAAAGGAACATGGGAAAAAAAAAAAAATCACATCATTCAAAATTAATGAATTTCGAGACACTTAAAAAAAGTCAAATTAAGAGGTCTGGATAAGTTCGGAGTTTGAAAAATACGATTTTCATTGCATTTTTTTGTGACAGAGAGTCTTGACTTCAATTTGCAACTAAGGTCTTGTAAAAATTCCAAAAATTGACCGAGTTATGACGATTTTTGTGAATTTTTGCTTTTTTCGAAACTATGTTTTATGAACGGTGTAAGTCGTATGTAATAATATATTTAAAAGGGTCGTGGAACCCTCCAAGGGCCTACCTTGGAGGACTCCACGATCCCTTTAACTTTTACATCTCTTACAATTTCAAGTGAATCAGACGAACGTATTATGACATACGACTTGCACGGAAAAAAGCATAAATTTACAAAAATTGCTACAACTCGGTCAATTTTTGGAATTTTTACAGGACCTCAGTTTCAAATTGAAGTCAAGACTCTCTGTCACAAAAATATGTAATAAAGATCATATTTTAAACCTCCAAGTTTATCCAGACACCTTAATTTGACTTTTTTTTTAGTACCTCGAAATTTACGAATTTTAAATAATGTATGTGCATTTTTTATTTCCCATGTTCCTTTGTATGCCATTCCTTTGGCATACAAAGGAACATGGGAAATAAAAAATGCACATACATTATTCAATTCACATTTAATTCACATTGTTCAATTCACATTCAATTCACATTGTGTGCCAAAGGAACATGGGAAATAGAAAAAGCCATACATCATTCAAAATTCACTAATTTCGAGGTACTAAAAAAGTGAAATTCAGGTGTCTGGATAAGCTTCAAGTTTTAAGAATACGATTTTTATTACATATTTTTGTGACAGAGAGTCTTGGCTTCAATTTGCAGATAAGGTCTTGTAAAAATTCCAAAAGTAGACCGAGGTATGACGATTTTTGTGAATTGTTGCTTTTTTCAAAACTATGTTTTATGAACGGCGTAAGTCGTATGTCATAACACTTTCGTCGGTTTCACTTAAGGGGCCAGTCCACTTTGAAAATTTCAAAAAATCGAAAGCAAGCAAGACTTGAAGAAATCGACGATGATGAGCAATCAGAAGGGATTTTGTACGGTGCAGGAATTGCCGATTCAGTTTAGGTAAGAGTTTTTCATAGCATTAACTTCAAACGCGTTTTTCTCGAAACAACGTTTTCAAAATCTAGCTCCATCGTATCTCTAAAACTAATAAACCGATTCTCTTGAAATTTGAGCCACATATTATAAACATGATTCGCAACAAGATGACCCTCGATGGTTTTAAAATTTTGATTTTTACTCTTTTTTGCGAAAAACTGCGAAAAAATTCGTTTTTTTTTACTTTTTTCGTTTCTCATCTGCCATTTTTTTATTTTTTGATAAAACTTCATATCCGAGGGTCATTTTCTAGCTGGTGTCATACTGAATCCAATGGACGTTGATTTTTTGTTTCAGACAAACCGTTGCCGAGTCGTGATGGAGCTACCTAGCCCACCTAGTTTTGAGGCGTTACGTTGAACCATACTTTTTGTACATAACAATTAATAAAAATGACCAATTTGACCGAGTGAAAAAAAAATATTCGCGCGACTACGAGCGTGATAAATGAAGAAAATAAAATATCCTCGATGACGTGAAACGCGTAGTTGCATTCGGAATGTACTTTTCTCGCGATGTTTCTTCGGCTTTAAGGATAGGTAAAATATGACAATCGCCTTCTTCGCTTAGATCGAAGAATATCAGCACGCACGAATTGAAGTTTCCTTACGAACCTGACGTAAGTAGAACGACGACGATAAGGGCCCTGCGAGTCTCTATCCTCTTCAATGTCCTCCGCGCTTTCGTCCAAAAATTTTCCCCGTTCACGTAAGATGAATTCGATTGCGCTTTCACGAATTGTACGATCTCCTCGTACTCGCGTTCAATGTTCTCCGTGCGACGCAAAAATTTCAGGCACTTCTTTGTTTTCTCGTGATTGCCCTGTCGAGCGTGCCAGTAGGGTGTTTCAGGTGCTAAGAAGGCGAACACGACGAGATACGCGACGAAGATGGTCACGTAAATTATCGATGTTGAGGTGATCGATAAAAAACCGATCGAAAATGTCAATAAGATACCCAGATGTACACTAATGTTACAGCTGGCGCAGAGGCGACCGCGTATTTTCGACGGCGACAACTCAGCAATGTAAGATTCCGAAAGATCGCAACACATACCACCGAAAACACCCAAAATAAATCGACCTACGATAAGTTCCTGAAATAACCGAAATAATACAATTATTATTCCTATTTTTTTTTTCCTTTCCCGATGCTCTTCCATCCTTTCCTTTTTCAATTTATCCCTTTGTACTGTACACAAGTAACACTGCCACCCCGCTCGGCAGACACAAGCCAGCAGACGGCTGAGTGGTCACCCATCCAAGTAATGGTCCAGCCCACTTCTATTCAGCATGAGAAATCGCGTAAATCTCCACTCTTTTTATGCGTGAGAAATTAATTCGGTAATTATGCAGTATGAGGACTTTTCCGAAAAACGACGAAAACATTTTTTTTCGCCATTATGTTGTTTATTCGATTGTGCAATAGTAAGTGACATTCCGTCGGGGGAGGCTGACATTTCCCATTAACTCCATACGTTATGGGGTTTTGAAGTTTCTAGACACATGTAAAATTTCGAAGCCTCGCTAAACAGCTACGTGTTTCCTTATAGATAGTGTATTGTGGAGGTAACGATGTATATGTTTTGATTTCGTGACCACAGCTGTCCTGTGTCCGGAAATAGGTAATATTTCGACCCCTCTTGTTTGTTGTCGCTAAGCAGCTACGTGTTTTCTAAGGGCCAACTCAAATAAACAAACCTAAACAAACCCAAACAAACTCCCCAATATAAGCGTCGAAATATTTAAAAATTCCTTATTTCATCACGTGTTTCCGCGAACTTCAAAATCCCATAACTTATAGAATTAATGGGAAATGTCAGCCTTCTCCGACGAAATATCACACAATATAATGGAATAAGCAAGTTGACGGTAAAAAAAAAA
Organism: Ophion obscuratus; assembly: GCA_964007375.1. Classification (NCBI taxonomy): domain Eukaryota; kingdom Metazoa; phylum Arthropoda; class Insecta; order Hymenoptera; family Ichneumonidae; genus Ophion; species Ophion obscuratus. The sequence goes on along the minus strand of OZ023315.1, from coordinate 20,912,087 downwards.
TGTCCCGTTTGTTTTTCGGAAGTCCTCATACTGCATAATTACCATTAAGGGGCCAGTCCACTTTGAACATTTCAAAAAATCGAAAGCAAGCAAGACTTGAAGAAATCGACGATGATGAGCAACCAGACGGGATTTTGTATGATGCAGGAATTGCCGATTGAGTTTAGGTAAGAATTTTTCATAGTATAAACTTCAAACGCGTTTTTCTCGAAACAACGTTTTCAAAATCTAGCTACCGATTCTCTTGAAATTTGAACCACAAATTGTAAACATGATTCGCAACAAGATGACCCTCGATGATTTAAAATTTTTATTTTTACTATTTTTTTGCGAAAAACTGCGAAAAAATGCGTTTTTTTACTTTTTTCGTTTTTCATCTGCCATTTTTAAAATTTAAAACTTTGTATCCGAGGGTCATTTTGTAGCCGGTGTCATACTGAGTCTAATGGACTTTGATTTTTTTGTTTCAGACAAGCCGTTGCCGAGTTGTGATGTTAAACTATAGTTTTTGCACTTAAAAATGAATAAAAATGAATTAAAATTTTTCTAAATGTATTTCAAGACTTTATTTATCAAGCCCAACAACTTTAATACTCATATCGTTTATAAAATCCTCAAAAAAAAAATCGCGAAAATAGCCTTTTTTCGTGGCTCCAAAGTGGACTGGCCCCTTAGTTCTTACAGCGTTGACACACATCTAACGTCTCCGTATTTTAATCATTGCCGATGTATTTTGGCAATTTGTCAAATGACCGGGATAAGTTGAAATTGAGAATTACGAAAACGAAGGATCGAAAGACGACCAAATAGAATGTAAAGTGAATTGATGTAAACTTTTTTGTGATACAGACCCAATAAGTCGACGCGATGGCGATAATAATCCATCCACTGACGGCCGGAAGAGATCCGAGCAACAGTGTTATTTTAATCCCGTAGCGACTGGCGATGAATATGGGTATGATAGCACCGACGATGATGCCGGCGTTGTTGACGCCAGCTACCCAGGCACCTTCATCGTCCGTCAGCGGTATCGAGGAATTGGTGGACAATAATTGAGGCAAAACGGACTGCGGCCATCCAACGGTAATGCCACCCGTAATAAAATTCACGTTCACTGGAACAAAAAAAGCCGAGAATACGATTCGTATATTTCTTAACATTCCTAAAAAAAACTACTTGGACTGCTTCTTTCCATAGCCGGCAAACAAATATTATTATCGTGCCGAAATATTCCGAAAAAAGCTTGTTTATCATACACTAAAGATATAAAAATATAGCCGATACCCAAAGTAAGCTACAGAATTTTTACAACCAACGATTTAAATAACTGCTCAACTTTATTTTTTTGTTTCATATTGTTCCTGCATTTTTTATCCTTTTACTACTCAAATATTTAAATTTGTCTTGTTTTACATATTTTTCCAAATTAATTTTCCACGTAACTGTACTGCTTGATTTTTCAATTGAAAAGTTGCTATTCGATATCGTTTTTTTTATATACAGATTAGAGAAAATGTGTACCTCAAATCGCGATAATATCGTCATTTTTTATCTGAGCAGAGCACACGAGACATAACGATTTTTAATTGAAAAATCACAACGATCTTACCGAGTAACGCAACAATGTAGAGGACAACATTATTTTCGACGATGTCCGTGCGATCCATTTGACTGACGAAGCTCATCGACTCACTGCTCTTCGATTCTTATACATGACTATGTATCTACGCCTCAGCTGCGATAACGCTCGCTTCATTGTGCACTTTAAATCCTATAAGTCAGTCCTTCGTGCGAAAGCGTCAATTCGTACTTTTTTCTTTCATGTTTTGGGTCGATGATATTCCACTTCGATAAATGGGATTGTTAACACAGCAGAGATGATCAAGACGGTGACCGAGTTGGTATACAATTTATTACGTTTTTTTTTACGTGTGGGAAACTGCGTTGCTGTACGGAGCGTGCTTCGATATGCCAATAATGTCAATGTGCCAGTGGGTGAATCCGTTGCTGTGTCAATGCGTAAATATGTCAGAATATCCATCTATCAAAGTTTAACTGATAGATTGTATCAATAAAACTTTTAATTCTGTCCGGTTTATATAATTCGTTTTTCGAATTTTGTACGTTTAATAAAAATGCGTTACCAACCGCGCGCGCATACACCGAAAATTCACTTTTCGTTTGGTTATGTATTTTTATGAATAGTACAAAATTCGCAGAACGAAATATGTAATCCAGACGATTAAGGGGTGAGATACAGTCAGAGTTTTCAAAAAATCGATTTTTTTTTACATTTTCTTGAAGTATGACGTTTTGAAAATATTCCCTGAAAATTTCAAGTCAATGCGATGAATAGTTTCGGGGATATCCCACAATCAGTGAAGGGGCGTCGAGTCCCCATGGCAGGTAACGGCTGACAACGCGCAAACGATAATACCCGGGAAGGCAGAATGCTTCGACGACAACAACAAATGGATATTTTGGAAGCTTCCACATCGACATAAGCCTTATTATATGGGCCAGCAATTGATGATTCGATGTAAGTATTTTTTTAATGAGTATTTCTATACATAAATCAAGTCTAAAATTGGAAAACTCTTTCAGAAATTTTCAAAAATTTATTACTCAAAAACTATAAACTTTAGCAAAAGTTTATAAGAAATACTTTCGTTTTAAAGTTGCCCAAAATGTTTTTAAAAAATAATTCATCCCGAAATACTTTGATTTTTTGGAAAATTGTTTTAACAATTGGCTATAAACAATTAAATGCTCGACTTTTCGGCAAAAAATTGTGATATTCGGATGCAGCGGATCAAAATACATAAAAAAAAGGTTAGCTTCATCCATCGAGCTCAAAATTTGACGAACACATAATACCGTATCCACATCGAAAAACTTTAAACGCTTTTTTCTCGAAACTATGTTTTTCAAGTCGGTGACCACTATAATTAAAAAACCACTCGATGGATTTTGATGAAATTTGGTGTGCTTATTGATAGCAATAAAAAATAGTCCTTAATCGAAGGATTTTCATTTTTGTTGAAAATTTATATATATATATTTTTTTTAACACTAAACTTGCGATTTTTTGGTCGAAAATCGAAAGTTATCTGTTGGAAGCCGCCATTTATTCATTTAAAAAAAGCTTCGATTAAGAACTAGATTTATTATTAAACTAGTGATTTTTTATTTCAGATGATCCAGTAATATTTTATGATGATCACCACAAAGCACTACATGCCGAAGGGGGTCCGACAAAGATGGCGATTTTTTAATTAATAATCAATATTTTTCTTTGAAAATTTGTACAAGTCAAGTTGAAATATAACCTAAAAAATCTGTGTATCCACTTTTGTAAAACAAACTTAATTACTATTTTTTTTTAAATATTGAAAATGCTTGTTTTTTCACCCCTCTGACTGCATCTCACCCCTTAAAATGATAAAATATACTTTTGTACGATAGATGTACCGAGGAAGATTTAAAGTTACTAAAAAACAAAAATAAGATGGCATTTAACTGAGAAAGTTGTATCGGGTCTGCATAAACTTAGGGCCTAAATAAAAGGTCAACTTTCAATATTTTTTTCTGATGAGAGAATTAGTATGGCGAGGGTGTGATTTTATAAATATTAAATACATGATTTTTTGTTTTTATTGAAAAATATTTATGGTCAATGAAGTTATTCTTATTTAAACAGAGTGCCTTCGTTGCTGCATGGCGCTTCGGTGTGGGCAATTCTGGCAACTAGGGTGATCAGAAATGAAGAGAAAATAAATTCTTTTAGTATAATAGTCCAATTTTCGTATGATCGGAAATGTTTTTGAAATTTTGAAGATACAAAAATAGCTAGCTGTAAAAAAAATCATTATTAGGTTAAAAAAACAACTGTAATCATTAATTAGTGAAAATGTCGAAACACAGCAAACACTCCTGCGATCATACGATAGAAAATGTTATAAACTATGGTCCGTTCGAATGTGAATTTAATCGGACGAATAGATTTCGAGATACGATTTACAGAGTTTCATAAAACATCGTTTCGAGAAAAAAAGCAAACGACAAAAAGGGTAAATCGCAGTGTGGCCCAATCGCCGCAATGCGGTCAGATGTCAGAAAATTCATCATTACTCGATCAAGTTATGAATTTTTTTTACAACATTTTGGTCGTAAACTAAAGACCCTCGGCTATACATTTGTGCAATTATAAAACTCGTATTTTATCATTTTCAAGCTTATGCAAACCTCTTAACGTAACATAACTTTACTTCATCAAGAATGTTGAATGTCGTACATTAAGAACGGTAGAAAACTTCAATTGATCCTAACCTGTTGCAATTTCAATCCAACTATAATTTTATTGACAATATGTTGGCTTATACGTCACTTCGCTATTTTTAGTTCCTCAGACCAAAGTCTATGCAGATTCGAGCAGCTATGATTTTACTGAGTTCCAGTTGTGTTGCCATAGGAAACTCGGTAAAGCAAACCTTCTGCTCGGTATTCAGCAAGCAAGCCACTGCGCTGCCTAGTGATCGTCCATCCCAGTATTGGCTCAGGTCATCTCGCCTATTACATTCCAAGTAATTTCAGTTTCAAAGATTTCCCACAAAATTACTTAATTATCTCTAAAATTTGGCAAACCTCTGTCATATTGGGAAAAAAAAACATTTCCATCGAATATCAGAAGAAAATTTGATGTGACAAGATTAAGCACTTTATTGATGTATCTCAATGATGTTGCAAACATCCTTCCAGTTATATCAGCCTGGATGGGCTGTCCCACTGCACTTCTCTTTGGGAAAAATAAAATAAAACGAGGCCACTGCGCGAGACAATAAATTGGAAATTCGCAAATTACCATCTGAAACATCGGATGTTGATCGAAATTCGTATCATCTCGGGATTTCACGTGTGCCAATTGACACACGTATAAACGTGCGAGTTCACGTCATCGGGCAACGGCCCGACGAGAGGGCAGTTTTGCATAACAAACGATGCATTTTTTCTCTTTTCGCTTTTTTTTTCGATCTTTTTAATCGTCATTCTCCGGCCAAAGCACACACGGAATTTCGAGCTCTTTGTCCGCATATGTATTATTTCTCACACGCCCTTTCACGATTCTCTCATTCCTCGTGCATCTCGATAACTCTATTCCCAGGGAAATTTATGTCTCATGCATCCATATTGGCTCTTTTGCACGGCCGATCACTTTCGCGAACCTTTATTCCTCTTGTGCGGAATAAATGTTTGAAATACTTTCATCCGAATAGCATGTCGATATTGTATTAAGCTTGTTCCTGGCCCGGGCCCGAAAATAAAAACATATAAATATACATGGCCCGTTTCGAAGATAATATTTTTTTCGTAAATTATATTTTTTCGTAGGTATCGGCTTTTTTTCGATATGTCACTATGTATGCGCGTGAGGTTTGCACTGGAATATAATTCAGAAAAAACCTTATCCACTAGTGGAATTAATACGGAACACTGCAAATTTTGTTAAATTTCCCATTTATTTATCATTTTTATGTTATAATCCGGATATATTTTATAGCCTTATCAAAGTAGGCTTATTAAGACGCAGTGCTACACGCCTCCGACCACTTTGAAATGTCGAAATAATTTTTCTCCCCAACGGAACAACCAATTGGAATGAAAGTTGTTGTGTGCATGCAGGACGCTTGCTCCGAGAGGATAGTTCTCGTCATTTTCCCAAATGCTGGGAAAAAAATTACAGTTTGTCGTTACCATGGGAGAAATGGTGAATTATTAACCATTGTAAAAAGACCGTGAAAACGCACACATTTTAAGCTTCGTTTTATATATATTTTTATGAATAAATGGCGGAAAAAAGTCACTTTGAAATTTTGTATATAAATGTAGAAAAAAATTACCAATAAAGTTCAAAATATTATCTACAGTCACGAAAATTTAGTTCATCTGTTTTCTCACTGGCGGCGCGCAGCTCGCATCGTTCCTTTTTTACCGACCGCGCTCGCATCCGTCCCGAACAATTTGTTTTTTGACAGGTCGGAAGACGCAGCGTTTGCCTCAAATTAAAATGTAAATAAAATGAGTTTGATCGCTGAGGGAAACTGATTAGTAACCTACAAATAAGTTTTCAAATATTTTGCATGCCGAAGGAAAAATAATACAAAAAGTATGTATTTGTGACCTAGTGCTCTACTATTTCTGTACCAAGATTTCATACGTAGTGTCGCGTACGAGTCATTCCTGTGCGACAGTTCATCAACACAGTAGTGGTGTGAATGTCACTTGCCGGGATAGGGTTTCGTAGAATCAAATCCGGCGTTGACTGCCATCGCTGAGGAAATGGGAAGTATAACCTGCAAATGAGTTTTTCAAGTGTTCAACACAGTGATAGTGTGAATATTTCTTGTCAGTGACAGAATTCGAGGAAGTATTTGCAGCGTTAATTCTTATCGCCGAGGGAAATAGATCAGTAGCCTGCAAATGAGTGTTCAAAGGGTTTGCAGGCCGGATTAGTAATAATACAATGAAATTTAGATTCATGATGGTCAGCTCGATTCTTTTCGGGTCAAGATTTCATGCATAGTGTCGCGGATGAATTTGCCCTGTACAATAGTTCTTCGACACAGTAGTTGTGAATGTCGCTTGTCGGAGGATAACTTCAATTAATTGAATCCAGTGTTGACTGTCATCCCTGATGAAATCAAACCAATACCGTCGAATGGGTTAAGGGCCCAAATGCTACCTATCTTATCCGTATTCGGTAATTATGCCTGACAATCTCAAACTTCTCGTGAGGATAATTAACAACGAATATTATTTGTTTTTATTCCCTTAATTAGTAATAATTGCATAATATTGATTTGATAACTGTTCAGATATTATATTTTTCTAGAAATATCTAGGCAGAGACAAAATAAAGCGAATATTTTTTCATACATAACGCGACTGACTAAGTTTATCGTTATAGAAAATAAGTATACAAAGTTATGAAAACATTTAATATAATCACCGCATGTTTGAAAATGCATATTTTTACAAATAGATGTAGAAAAATAGTTAGAAAATGTACGATTAATACGACCTTTATTTGATAGCTAATCGTTGGTAACAGTCAATCGGCTTCATGCATAAGCATAGAAGGCCTACACAAATTACGTAATGCCAAATTCCCCAATTTACCCCCCCCCCCCCACCCTCCCGCGTGTACCGCGACCGTAGCGCTTGGCCGCCCCTCCACCGCTATTCCGTTACGTAACGGGTGCTTCATCGTCAATAATTGCAATTTTTTTCATGGACATAACTTGTTGTACGCCACTTTGTTGGCGTACGCCCAAATTTTTAGCCGTCGTCTTCGTCCCTGCATCTTCTTAATCTAAAAAAAACCCTAAACCTTCGCAATAATAATTAATTTAAACCATAATTAAACACTTTATAAAACTTCGAGATGACGAGCTGTCAAACGCGACGATGTATACACGCGGTACACGAATCGACACCTCTTGATATTTTTATACCCGAAATTCATGTGACTACAGCGCCGCGACGGGCGCGCCGCGAGTTGTGAGTTTGTCCAGAGGGACGGGCGACTCCAGCGCCGCGGTGGGAAACCCACACACCACTGTATACCTGGAGTTCCGCTTCGACTTTTTGAAGCTTCGGACTCTCGCCGACGCGCTCGAGGCGCCCGATTCTCCTCATGGTACGCGCTGGCCTATAAAGGCCTGCATAGACTACGACACTTATTGCGACACAAATGTCTGACACTAATGTCCGTTCTGTTCACACATAAGACGGTTTCGGTGTCCCAGAAAGTGTCTGTACTGTGATGTCGCTACACAAGTGTCTCAGGTGTTCACACACAAAACTACTGACACAGCTGCAGTACCCGCTCGGACGCCATGGAGAAACGTCGTGCGGCGGCAGCCGTAATTTCGTGCGCTGTTATTAAGGGGCTATACCAGTGCGACACTTTAAAAAGATCGATTTTTTTTGCCTTTTTCGACAGTTTATTCTTTCAAGAATATCATTATCATTTAAATTATATATGTCAATATCATTTTATCTTGCAAAAATCGATAGTTCAATCTCTAAACGCATTTTTCTCGAAATGAGATTTTTCAAATATGCTGACAGTGTAACTCAAATAGATCCGATTGACTTGAAATTTGAATTGAGTACTCTTGAATATATTTACTCTACAATGACGTAGGATATTTTTGATTGGATAAAAATTGACGATTTGGCATTGAAAAAAACGACCATTTTGTAGGCAAGAAAAGAGACTTTTTTCATAACTACGCTATTTTGTTAGATTTTGATATTTTTCAAAAATCCTACGTCATTGTACAGGAAATACCTTCTAGTTTAACGACATTTTTTTCCTTTTTCGGTTTCAGCTACTCAATCAGCCGGAATCATGTCAGCAGTGGAGGAACTTTTTTTGCGCCTGCGAAGGCAGTGCATTAGTCGCTTGGATCTCAATATTTACCTATGAAAAATTATTTAATATAGGTCAAATATATTTTTAATTTTCCAAACGATTTAATTGAGTACTTTTCGTCCAAAAAGTCCTGAAAATCACCCAAATTTCCAGTGTTCACACTGGTATAGCCCCTTAAGCTGTGTTCTTAAATTATGAATTTTTCTGCCAACTTTAGCCGATATTGTGCCAAACTGTTCCGCCAAGCATTGAAGTGCTGCCTGTTTTTTTACTCTATTTGTTATAATCAGTACAACATATTTGCCAAAGTTCAGGCAGTCCTTCCACAAAAAATATCAAATTTTTAATGCTCTCCTTGCTCCACGTAATGGCCATTTTGATTTAACGCGGGTCGCGAGTGTCTGGATAATTTCGCGCCGGTTCGAAAACTTGGACACTGCCGCAGACACTCCGACACAACCTGTTCACACGGCGCTCGACGCGACACCTAGCGAGGTGTCGCAATAAATGTCCCGAGATCAGACAGTGGTGTTCACACACAGACACTCGATGTATACATTGAGTGTATACACCAAAGTGTCGTAGTGTAAACCTACCTTAAGACGGAGAGTGCGGCGCGCCTCGGGGGCAGTTCTTCCCGAGCTGCCTCCTGACCGCCGAAAGGTGGTATTCCTCTCTTAAACCCCAAAAGGAGGTGGTACCTTTCTTCCTCGAAATTTGGCAGATTTCCTTCCTTCTCTCTCTCTCTCTTTTCCCCTTAAACGCAGCTAGCTCGTAGATATTTAATCGGTTATTTTTGCACCTACCAATACATATATAATTTGTTTTTCTAATTTCGTTAAAATGGCTTTATTTTTTGTTCTTCTCCTTGCCTTGTTAAGTTCGAAATAAATATCGTTATTTTTAAAAGAGTTTTTTTGTTTTGTCCTCCACCGCCGCCTCATTGTTGGAATACGCCCTAAGCCTCCCCACGGTTCTCGTCGTATTCGTTCAACAAACTAATTACGAAAGGATCGGATTTATACTTATTTTATTAAGTATATATACATCTAGTTTTATACCAATTTTTATGAAAAAATCTTTAAAATTATCCGAGATACAAGACCTGATTTGACGACGATAATAAAAATTTCTCTTCATTGGCCCATCCATATCTTTATGAAAGGTTATCTGTAAATAATAAGTCAAACATTTCTCGATATCTATATAAATGTAGCTATCGTTATGCATAGCCGTCTTTTTATTTTCGTGTTTTTAAAGAATGTCGACGGTTTGGACATTTTTTTCTATTTTCAAGGCCTTTTTTGTATTCAAACAGTATTTAAAAATAGTAATTAACAACATTTTAACAATCGGTTACGTACACAGTTTGTCACTACGATTACGATAATGTCAACAAAATTTGTTTTAAACCGGTTGATAAGATTTTGAGTATTCGCTGGGACAAGGTCGAAAAAGTAGTTTCGAGAGAACTGCGTTCAAAGTTTTTTTTCCGTTTTTCTTGATATATAGTTGTTTTTTTTTGTAGAATATTTATTTTTACATCAAAGTCCCTAGTCCAGGGCGACATGGCAGTTCTTTATCTTCAATATATTTCACAAAATAATCAGAGCCTGCTCTTCATCTATTGTGAACGATGCCACACCTGTAGGGACTGAGGGCATTAACCGGTCGCAGTACCTGTTCTCACTAAAGTGACTATAACTCCGTCGATTTTCGGACTTGTGGCTGAAAAATTTTCCAACTTATTTTTTAATATATCTTCTTTCAAGAATTATTTAAGTATGTTTTTTATTTTGCTTGGGGAAACCCTTTAACTGACATTTCATACGAAAAGCTGTCAACTTTCCTCGGTAAAAATGCGCGCGAGTTTTCAATTCAAAACTTGAACATGCAGGACCCCTCCCCCTCCTTCAAATTGCGTTACGTAACGTGCGTACCCCCCCCCCCCCTAGGGCTTCACCCCCGATGGATAGACCCTATAACAACCTTCAAATCGTCAAATGCCCGAGATGAGTAGAAAAATAAATAACGTAAACGAAGCATCGAATGATGACCCGATAGAATGTAAGTGTATTGAAATAAACTTGTTTTGTACGACAGACCCAATAAGTCGACATGATGGCGATAATGATCCATCCACTAAGAGCTGGAAGAGACCCAAGTAACAGTGTCCTTCTAGCTCCGTAGCGCCTGGCTACGAATGTGGATATGATAAGACCGGTCATCCCACCGGCGTAGTTGATGCCTGCTACTCAGGCACCTTAAGGAAAGGTTCTGCTTTGTTGGGCCAAAAATTGTACGATTTTTCACCAATTTTTTATGCGAAAAGTATTAAATATAGAATGTTGATATTTGGTATGTTGACTAGGTGATCTTTATTGAACATCAAAATAAAACAAAGAAGAAAAATTGAAAAATAACAAATAGTGAACGTTCGAAAGGAAGTTTGTTTATTTTTTTTTTTAAATCGCAGTTCTTTGCTCACTTTTTTTTATATCTCAATTTTTCTTCTTGATTCTAGGTCAACTTATACACAATATTGTACAAAGTAAAAATATGTTTGATTTTTTTGCTTCAGATCACCTGTCCGGGACTTAGGACTTCCGCAAGCGAAGAATGTCATCGCCCGCGCACCGACATACGTGGCTCCTCCCACTCCCACCACCATGTTTTGTCGAACTTTAAAAAATATGTTGACGTTCAATAAAGACCGCTTAGTCAACATACCAAATATCAACATTCTATATTTAGTACTTTTCGCATAAAAAATTGGCGAAAAATCCAACATTTTTTGGCCCAACAAGGCAGAACCTTCCCTTAATCACCCGTCAGCGATATCGAGGCATGGCAGAAAATTGGGCATTGGCCAAAATCGTTGGCATTGGCCAAAATCTTAGATTCCAACGAACCATGAATTATATCAACATATTTTCAATCATGATGAATTTTTAAGAACAATAGACTCACAAATACATCTCAACCAAAACAATACACATTACCAGAATCATAAAAACCGAAATCAACCAACACATAACTACAGTTCCTCAAACTCAATTTTCACTAACAAGCAACATGACGAAAATAATAACTCCTTTACCGATCCTCTGAATAATATTAATTCAACAATTACAAAAACAACACAAAAGAATGGCTTATAAATCTCTCCAACACTGATATTCCATCACACATGTCCACATTCTTATCTCTTGGTGAAAAATTTTGTATTCCTCATCTCATACCTTCAAATATAAAAAACTATATCCACAACTCCATCTCAGAACTTGAATCCAAACTAGAATTTCTACTCGACAAACCTAGACAAAATGAAATCAGAAAAGAATTCACTAAAATCATAAACAAATTGAATATACCAACATCATGCTCCAACACCATTAAAATTATAAATCACACTTCTTTTTAAAAAAAAAACAATCCACAACTTTTAATTACACGAGCAGATAAAGGAAATTCAACAGTCATTTTAAACAAATCAGATTACATTGCAAAAACATACAATTTACTCGCAGACTCCTCAACTTACAAACTAACAAATAAGAACCCTATCAATATCCTACAAAAAGGCATAAACAATATTCCCTCCAGATGGAAAAGTCTAAAAATCATCGATGAAACTAAATTTAAATACTTAAAAGCAGAAAATTGCAACTTAGCTCGTCTCTATTGCCTTCCAAAAATTCACAAAAAAAAATTTCCACTTCGTCCAATAGTATCATCAATCAATAGCCCAACACATAAATTAGCAGAATTTATCCAATCAAAACTATCTAAACTAATACACACAACAAACTCATATGTCAAAGACAGCTTTTATTTAAAACAATCAGTCTCAAACATATCAACCCCACTCAACTACAAACTTGTCTCCTTTGATGTCGTATCTCTCTACACCAACATTCCATTGCAACTAGTTACTCAAAGTCTTCAAAAAAGATCAAATCTATTTTCCGAAACTTTTCCACTAAACGAAATAACTAAAGCCATAGAATACATTATGTTTTCACCTTATTTTACTTTCCAAAACAAAATTTATCAACAAATTTCTGGATTACCAATGGGTTCACCTCTTGCTCCGATACTATCCAACATCGTTATGATTGATTTAGAAAAAAATTGCTTAGGAAATTAAAATTCTCACTGCCACTATACAAAAGATATGTTGATGACATTATTATTGCTTTGCCAACCGACAAAATTGAATCCACAATCAATATTTTTAACCCATATAATTCAAAATTACAATTTACATCGGAAATAGAAGAAAATAATAAAATTCCTTTTCTCGATATACTCTTAATCCGCAATCAAAGTTCAATCATCACAAATTGGTACAGAAAACCTACTTGGTCTGGCAGATTTATAAACTTTTTCTCACACCATCCACTTTCCCAAAAAAAGCTATAATTTACATGTTAGTTGACAGAGCAATAAAACTATCTCATCCGTCTTTTCACCATAAAAATCTTCAACTTATTAAGAACACAATGACAAATAAATTGCTATCCGATTTCTTTCACAGAAAAAATAATAAAACAAAGACTTGCTACAAGCAACAATAAAAATAACAAAAATAAAAACTTTGACTCCTCTAGACTAATAAATCATACTATACATACATACATACATACTAATAGACCATACACAAAAAATATCCATCACCAACTAATTCGTCTTTTCAAACAATATAATATAACACTAGTCACAAAAAAACAAACACAACATCTTATCGATCACAGGCTCCACCAAAGACAAAATAGATAACAGCAAAAAATCTAACATAGTATACAAAATTTATTGTAATGATTGTAACTCCACATACATAGGACAAACAAAACGATACCTTAAAAACAGAATCAATGAACACAAAAATAGCCTAAAACACACCAACACAATACACACAGCTCTAGCACAGCACGCAATAGAACAAAAACATGATTTCAAATTTGACGATGTAAAAATTTTAAACAATGAAAAATGGCTCGAAAAAAGATTGATCCTAGAAATGATTCAAATCAAAGCGCACCCCAATGCCATCAACTTTAGAACTGACATAAATAATCTAAGCTCAATATACAATTCAATAATATAATCATAATAATATGTTATCACCATAACTGCACACATCAATTTTTAAACTCTTGACTAAATTTTAAAACTCTTGACATAACACTTTCACCTCTTAACATGACACGGGCACCCTCAAACTCTTGACACAGCACTGACAAAGGATCATTCTCCCTCTCTCCAGAAACGTTAAATTCGCCACTTAGTCTTTCTCGAACTCTCTTGGACGTCACTACTCGGCATGTAGAGCAGATAAATTTTTTTTCTAATTTTCCTTTTTTGTGCTTGCGAGGATATATTTAGTTTATTTCAATAGGTAATTACCACGTTCACACAACATCTCATTAATCTCATTAATCAAGACAATAGATCGAAATAAAGTTTCTTTCACCATACCAATTTTTCACAGATAATACAATTGCCAAAAAACGATTACACCTATCAATTGAATTGAAAAAACGGTTCTGAATCAATCCTCCGAATCAACCTCACGAGACAGTATTTCATCATCAAATATACTGTCTACATCAACCATCCTCCAAGCACAAACCAAAAGAAAACTAGAAATATCGACAATATTCAGGTTCGTTATCTAACATAATTCGTATCGTTCTCACAACATCACACTTTCACACACCACCCTTGTTACTCAAGAATAAATTAACTTGTTATAAATAATCACTCGTACAATATCACCATGATTGAAAAATTATGAGAAAAAACTAACACAAAATTTACACAAATCATTATAACACATCTAAAACTTATTCATAACACAAAATACAATTATAAAAAATCTGTAAACTCTATTAATATAATTTGTATCGCGAAATTTGTAGAACAAATAAAGTTTCTGAAGAGGATCCGAACCAAGGATCGAAACGTAAACGAGCGAAAAAGACTCCTTTTTTCTCTCCACTACGACCTTGGAAATCTCACGGGCCGAATCTAAGCCGATTCCTCAACATCTCGTATTGTCAGAAAATAATTGAAGCACGGATTGCGGCCACCCGCTGCAAATGCCAGTCGTCAGAAAATTCACGTTTACTGGAATAAAAAAGCAGATAATAGAGTTCGCCTATTTGTCAAAGTTCTATCATAACCAGCCAACAAATATTAACATTTCGCCGCACTATTTGCGAAAAAACTTGTTACTTACCTATGTATACTTATCTATTTCACATATTTATCGCAATAAACTTTCCACGTAATTATACCGCTTGATTTTTCAATTGATTTCCATACACAATTAATCCGTCAATTAAGGCAGTAGTCTGGTCTAGAAATTTGACAAAATCGATTTTCTTTTTCATTTTATTATTCCTTGAACCTTTCTTAATACGCTCATGAAAACCATTTAATGATATTTCAAAAATTAGCAGAGTAATTATTATAATAAATTATAAGCAAGCCACACGCAATCCTCGTGTAACGGTATCAAAACTTTGAACGCGTTTATCTTAGAACTATGTTTTTCAAATCGGCCTCCACGATATCTCGATAACTAATTGACCGATCGAGCTCAAATTTTGCACATACCTTCGGTAGCCTCTTTCTGAGGACTGGTAGCAGAATTGAGTCGAACAATAATTTTGCCCACATTTTATAACTCGTCGAATACCCGAAAATGTATGAAATATCGTTAATCAAAGTTTAACAGGCCGCCATTTTGTAACAAAATTTTTTTACGTACTAATTCTGCTACCAGTGCTCAGAATACTCATACAGATTGAGAATATATTTTTTTTTCACATGCATACAACATCACCCAGAGTGGGCGCCGATTGAGGCGGTTTTCGGCGGACCGTGTTGTGAAAAAATAAAAAAAACTACATGAAAATATTTGAAATAATTTTTTTTTTAATGCAGATACATTCTCAAAGGAACAATAAATACATATGTAAAATTTCATCAGAACAACTTCAACGGCTTAAAAGTTATTCCAACCCAAAAATGACGTCAAAAATCTCGCTCTAGACCAGACTACTGCCTTAATAAAGGATCCCTGCTTCTCCTATCAATCGAAAAATGGCTGTTCTAAATAGTTTTTTTTAATTGTAATAAAGATCAGAAAAAATGAGCATCTAAAAGTGGCGGTAACTACGTCATTTTTTTGGCGAGCCGAGCGCAGGAGACATAATCGTTTTTAATTGAAAAAGATAAACGATGTTACCGAGCAACGCAATACTGTAGAGTACATAATTATTTGCCACGTTGTCCGTGCGTCCCATTTGACTGATGGCAGGGTACCCATTGCTTAACTGCCGCCCAAAGCTCATTGACTCACTGCTTTGCGAGTCGTATACACGACTATGTATCTGAACCTCAGCTGCGATAACGTTCGCTTGATTGTGCGCTTTAAAACCCATAACTCAGTTCTCCGTGCAAAAACATAAATCCGCACTGTTTGCTTTCTTTTTTTTTCGTTAAATATATTTCACTTCGATGCATGGGATTGTTAACAGAACAGAAGTATTCAAGACGTCGAGTGAGTTGTTAGCCAATTCATTACGTTTTTTTTTTTTTTTCGGGTCTGGTAAAGTTGGCGTTG
Organism: Ophion obscuratus; assembly: GCA_964007375.1. Classification (NCBI taxonomy): domain Eukaryota; kingdom Metazoa; phylum Arthropoda; class Insecta; order Hymenoptera; family Ichneumonidae; genus Ophion; species Ophion obscuratus. Next base: position 20,896,014 of record OZ023315.1, on the reverse strand, counting down.
CCGTACGAAACGTGCTTCCATATGCCAATGTACCAATGGGGGGACCTGTCGATGTGTCAATGCGTAATTATGTCAGAATATCAATCTATCGATGTTAATGAACTTTCGGAGTTTGTGCATGCGCTTGGTAATGTATTTTTATTAATGGTGCAAAATTCGAAAAACTAATAGAATCAACCATCATACTATGACGTTTCGTTGTCAATGATAACTTTTAGTAGCGTCAGCTTTGCTCAGATCCACAACGTTCAGAGCTTGAATTTGTCGCTTTTGGCGCTGGCCATGCCTGTTGTATCGCTGCCTATACTTCGTCGTCATATTGTTTTGTTGTGCTTAACGATCCACACACAAAAGGTAACGTCGAAAAAAAACTTTCGTAATATCGAAAAGTAATGGGAAAAGATAAAATGAGGAAGCGATCTCGATCGTCTTCAAGGGAGAGAAAAAGAGCTCATACAAAATATGAGACGGAACTACAAAAAATAGAAGTACAAATAAATAGTCTCACTGAGCTGATTTATGGCATTATTCCTCAGGAGCACGCGGAGAATCAAATGAAGAGACGGAAGCAAAATTCAGGTAATGGAAAATATAACTGTAAAATAAAACAAATAAAAGAACTGTTTGTCCACACGAATATGTACATTTCATGTATACATTTAGACAGGAAAAAATAAGCAATATTGAGGAATTTTTTAAACTAAGAAATAGTTATTCTACAATTATCGAACTTCAGGTATACTTTAATAGTTTATTAAATATTTAAGTATACAAAACAATTGTTTTTTATTAATTCATCATCAAAATGACGAAGCTGTGGCAGAGTGTTACAGCAATTTCGCCGCGGGACTTGCGAATCGGCGTGCAATCAAGCTTCCCGTAGACTTTGATTTGCAAAAACGTTCAAACATTTTTTTCACTTGGAACATGTATAGTTTCTATCTGACGGTAATTTAAATGAATAAAATGCAAATTTAAGAAAACGGCACCCATTTACATAAAAAATCAACATTTCACGCAACATTTCTGTGAAATGTGGATTAAAAAAGGAGTTTTTTTCCCAATTTTTCAAAAACAATTCTCGTCAAGTAGAAGGTACCAATATTATCAATACTTCTACCAAGTTTCAATTCAATCGGCTTAATAGTTTTTAAGTAATCCTGCACGCCAATTTCGATAGTTCAGTTTCGAGAAAAACGCGTTTGAAGTTTACGCCTGTAACGTTTGAAGTTTATCGAATTTCATTTTGAAACTTTGGAAAAATATTCTACATACATAGTTCTATCGTTTAAAGAAGAAAAAAGAGAAAACGATTTTTTGATCGTTGTAAATGTATATCCCCCCTTAAGCCACACAAACCTGTCGAGGCACAAACCGTATCCCACCGGGTAAAGTCAACCCTCAAAAAAGGAGTAATCGATACGGACATATTTCATCATCTAGTACAAAACCTGCGACAATCTCCGAGCAATAAGCAGGGGAATTAACATTGATACAATTCGAAATGCAGCCAGATACTCCGAAAAGTCTAAATCTTTTCCGAAATTCTATAATATACAAATTCAAGATACAAATGAAAACTACGCCCTGACCATTCTTAGTTCGGGATGAAATACTTCTTGAAATGTTTATCACTCTGTAATACATAAATAAACCCCTCACTACAAATAAATAAATCAATTTTTACTCTGACTCTAAAAGTCTACAAGTAATCATTGAGAACGAGACGTCATACTATAATTATTACTTAAAATCGTAACGGGTCTGCATAAACGTGGAGCCCAAATAACAGGTCGATTTTCAATATTTTTCTGATGAAAGAATTGGGTTGGCAAGGTTAGCATTTTACACACAATTAACACATGTCTCACCACGTCAGAGTTTTTTAATTGAAAAATATCGCTAAACAATGAACTGACGGTTATTGAAACAAAATGCCGTCGTTGTTGCATGGCTTATCTGTGTCGGTGATTCTGCCAACTAGGGTAACCTGACGTGAAAAAATAAAAAATGTACTTTTAGTATGCTAGCAAAATTTTCGTCTGATAGGCCATTTTTTGTGCAATTTTGAAGATTACAAAAATGGCAAGCTGTTAAAAAAAGTTCGTTTTTCGATAAAAAAAATTAACTTTAATAATTTACTATTAAAAATGTCTAAATACAGCAAATGATCATGCGGCCGTCGATAAAATTCTTAATAAGCTATGCTCTGTTCGAATTTGAAGTGAATGAGAGGAATCGATTTCGAGAAACGTCTTATTAGTCCAGTAAAAAAGCCGGAAACCCAGCACTTTTTAGCGTAGAATATGAATTTTTGACTGAAGGTAGATGGTTGCGTATTAAAAGTAACCCCAATAAAATATTGACCCTCAACTGGCCCCAATTTTCGTATCGTTTTTGTGCCGCTATTTTCAAAGTTAGGGGTTTGGATGTCAGATAACTTTATACGAATTTTATTATTTCAAACATTTTTTGTTTGAAACCATTTTTGATCCGGCTATTAATTATCGGGATACGGCGATTTTTTGAGTTTTCAACCCCTATTTCTTAGGGTTGGGGCGAGTTGAGGAGCAAAATTTGAATGGGGTTTTTTCGTTTTTTCTTATGCCGACTTTTCGACTTTGAGAAAAACGAAATTGTACGCAGTCGATATTTTTCTGACCCTTTTATATGGAATGTTCATGCAAAGAAAGTGGTACCTGGTCCCGAGCGAGAACACCATTTTCCGAACGATCATATTTTTCGTGAGAATTTATTAAAATGTATGCTTATTAAATTAAATTATTTTTTTATGATATATAACATTTTCTTCTCAATTTCTCACAATAATATATTGTGAATATAAATTTATTATTATATATTTTTAATTTTTGGTAGTTGTCGCGGCCTTACAGGTAACGTGGTGCGATCCACGATTATCCTCAACGTGTCCAATTAACTAAAAGACCTCTCCGCCACTATTGACACTCGGGATAGGTTGATCATGCTTGGTTCGTTATGGAATGAAATTTTATATCGGAAGTCAGTCATTTTCTATTTTTGCAAACTGTAACAATTTTCCTCTGATCACGATGTCGGTCACCATGGCTACACAGCGGCCTGGAGAAGATAACTTGTATTTCAGCAAGTGTTTTTCCCTTGGTTTCCGGTTGAATGAAGTAGAGAACGAAAACGTGTAGATAAGTAATTGCGGCTACCGTGAAGAACGAGTATTGATCACCGAATCCACTGGCGATCACCTGTCGGGTAATCAGAACAACTTTTTCATCCATCCATTCGTGGTATGGTTACGAAAATATTTTTGATATTTATGCCATGCGACATATCTTTTTCACAGGACCTTTGTCCTTTCCAAATATATTTAAATATTCCACACTGAAAAAAAAATCGTTCACCAACCAAAATTCAGTTGGTTTAACAAAATGTATCTTTAAATACGTTGAACTTGATTTTTGATTGGCATAAAACACGTTTTGTCAATCTAACTGATAGTTTTGGTGGTGTGAACTGTAGTTTATCTAGCATGTCTGAGCAACTGTTAAAACAACAAAATTTCTAGACAACAAAATCCATTTTGCACATTCAACGATTTTCGAGTGCAGGCATCCTTGAATAAAAAAAAAACTATCACCCAATTCGTTGCATCTCTACTGTGCAAATTTAATACATTAGGTGAAGGAAAATGTTCATGGCTTTTTTCCCTACAGGTGGCTTTAGAACCGCATAAACTTTGGTAATACTAACTCCATCAAGCCATACCAGATGGCGTTTGAAAGGTGTCAGTCCATAGATTTTTAATAAAATAAACATTGTGACATTTGACTGAATTAACATTTGTTAATTCAGTCAAAAGTAATTGCATTTCAAAAATGAGGTAAAATTCTTGAAAAGATCGCTACATTTTACAACATCACTTCGACCAAGACGATAACGCTGTGCAGGCTTGTTAAAAATTTCGTCGTGTTTATGGTGAAGATGTTTTATCAAAAGCAGCAGCACGCAAATGGTATGCTCGTTTCCGCCCTGGAAATTTCGATGTTCAAGACGCGCCACGCTCTGGTCGACCAATCGTTCAAAAATTCGAAGAATTTTGCCAAAAAAATCAGGAAGACCGGCACAGTTCATTTTATGACATCGCAGAACTAAACATTGACCAAAAACGGTTTTGAACCATTTGCATGAGGCTGGATACAAAGAGGAGCTCGTTGTTTGGGTGCCACATGAATTAACAGTGAAAAATTGAATGGACCGAATGTCCATCTGCGAATCGATGCTGAAGCGAAACGAAATCGAGCCATTTTTTAAGAAATGAATCACGGACGATAGAAATGTGGATCACATACGACAATAATATGCGATAAAGATCGTGGTCCAAGATGGATGAAGCTGCACGAACGGTGGCAAAGCCTGGATTGACACCACGTAAGGTAAAATACTTACAAGGAACATCCCTCAGGTGTCCGCCTCCGATTTTGTTGAAACTCATATATGTGATAGAGCATCGAAAACTTTGAGACACGTATTTTTTTTTATCGGCGGAAAAACGGATTTAAGGGGGGAAACCGCCCCTCAAAGAAAGGCGTGTCGAGGGGTGATTTTGCAGTTTCACCCAGAAGCAATCCACCGATCTGAATGAAACAAAAACAAAAATTCTTCTAATGAAAAGCGATGAAAAATCCACTATGAAAATGTTAAGAAAAAATTAAATTAGGGGGTAAACCACCCCTCAATTTGCCTTTTTTTCACCCCACACTTAAGAGGGTTGTATGTACATTAATAAAACAGGTATCATTTTGAAGGGCAATTAAAATTAAAGTTGACGGGTTTTTGCGTTTTGGCGGCATAGCAAATTTAAGGGGGTAAACCACCCCTAACATAAATTTATTTATCATGGTCGTTTTTTCTGTGTTTAAAGTATATCCGCTGATTTTAAATATTTCTATAAGCTACAATTTAATGTTTCCCATATGTCATAATTATTACATTCGTCTTAAGGGGTAACTACCCCTCTGACGAGAAACATCATTGAAGTATCCGATTTCGATATTGTTGAAACTCATATATGTGGTAAAGCATTGCAAACTATTAAACATATTTTTTTGTATCGGCAGAAAAACGGTGTTAGGGGATGAAACCACCCCTCAAAGTTTCTCCCACAAGCAGTCCGCCGATCTGAATGAAACAAAATCGAAAATTCCTCTAATATTAAGCGATGAAAAATCCACTACAAGAGTGTTGATTAGAAATATAATTAAGGGGTAAACCACCCCTCCATTTGCCGTTTTTCACACCACGCTTAAGAGGGTTGTATGAAAATTAATAAAACAGGTATCATTTTGAAGGGGAATCAAAATTCAAGTTGACGCGTTGTTGCTTTTCAGCGGGGCAGCAAATTTAAGGGGGTAAACCACCCCTAACATAAATTTGTTCATTTCCATTCATTAAAAAAATCAGAAGATTTTGAAAATCCTGTTACCTTTGGTTTTGGTGAATCGAACACACATTGTGAAATACCAGGTTTCAATAATTTGGCCATTATCAGATGTGCATGGTGCAAAAAGTCGTTGTGTTTAAAGCATTTTTTTGACGATTATCATTATTGCAGGAATTATGAGCCATGATTGTTGATGGTTGATAGTTGATAGACTAGAAAAAAAAGTATATATCACAAGAAAATGATTTGACGGCATATGACTGCAATACTTTTCACAAGTACTATTAATTAAATCAGCTGATATGATTACCAAATGAAATATGTCAAAATATATTAAAAACATGTTTGTGAACCTACTGTAAAACCCTCAGTTTCATTAATATGTTTAATTAAATTAACGGTAAAATAATAAAAATATACATTCCTCCACAAAACTACGTCGCTGGCTAAATTATCGCTTGATCCAGGCGCATCATCGTCTGAAATATACGAAGTGAGCCTTATAACTTATTCTGGAAATTATTATATTTAATGATATAGTAGAAGTGCATGTTTATTCCTATGGAGATGCTTAATGGACGTGCATATTAAAATCGGAAGCGTTTCGACGCGAAAATATGAGTCTTATGAGTAAGGGGTAGCCCCACGTCCCCACTCCCAAAGTACCGCTCCTAAAGCTCAAAACGATTGCACACAAAACATAAAATTAATATTACCGATGGAATGAAAAGAGTTTTAACGAAATCCGTGAAACCTTTCGCGAAACTTCAAACGAAAAGCAATTAGAGAAACTTCAAACGAAAAGCAATTAGTTTACCCTGAAAATGTAAAAATTTAAAAACGTAATAATTTAAAAACGCGGGAGAATATTTTGAATCCGCGGATACATGTTAAACACAGAAAACACGACGGTGATGAACAAATTTATGTTAGGGGTGGTTTACCCCCATAAATGTACTGTCCCGCTGAAACGCAAAAACGCGTCAACTTGAATTTTGATTCCCCTTTAAAAAGATACCTGTTTTATTAATTTTCATACAACCCTCTTAAGCGTGGGGTGAAAAACGGCAAATGGAGGGGTGGTTTACCCCTTAATTATATGTCTAATCAACACTCTTGTAGTGGATTTTTCATCGCTTAATATTAGAGGAATTTTCGATTTTGTTTCATTCAGATCGGTGGACTGCTTGTGGGAGAAACTTTGAGGGGTGGTTTCATCCCCTAACACCGTTTTTCTGCCGATACAAAAAAAACATGTTTAATAGTTTACAATGCTTTACCACATATATGAGTTTCAACGAAATCGAAAGCGGAAACTTCAATGATGTTTCTCGTCAGAGGGGTCGTTACCCCTTAAGACGAATGTAATAATTTTGACATATGGTAAAACATTAAATTGTAGCTTATAGAAATATTTAAAATCAGCGGATATACTTTAAACACAGAAAAAACGACCATGATAAATAAATTTATGTTAGGGGTGGTTTACCCCCTTAAATTTGCTATGCCGCCCAAACGCAAAAACCCGTCAACTTTAATTTTAATTGCCCTTCAAAATGATACCTGTTTTATTAATTTGCATACAACCCTCTTAAGTGTGGGGTGAAAAAAGGCAAATTGAGGGGTGGTTTACCCCCTAATTTAATTTTTTCTTAACATCTTCATAGTGGATTTTTCATCGCTTTTCATTAGAAGAATTTTCGTTTTTGTTTCATTCGGATCGGTGGATTGCTTCTGGATGAAACTGCAAAATCACCCCTCGACACGCCTTTCTTTGAGGGGCGGTTTCCCCCCTTAAATCCGTTTTTCCGCCGATAAAAAAAAATACGTGTCTCAAAGTTTTCGATGCTCTATCACATATATGAGTTTCAACAAAATCGGAGCCGGACACCTGAGGGATGTTCCTTGTTAATGTTTGGTGGGATTGGAAGGGAATCGTTCACCATGAACTGCTCCAACCTGACCAGCCGATTGATTCCACACTCTACTGCTAACAACCAATGCAATTAAAATGCGCAATTGATGTGTAGCGGCCTCAAATGATCAATAGAAAAGGCTTTGTCTTGCATCGCCACTATGCCAAACCCCACACATCTTTAAGGCAGGATTCGACTTTGAAACTTTGAAACTTTGAAATTGGATGAAAACACCCACCTGGAACACGCCGAAGGCATATTATATGGCCCAGGCATCGCTGATTAAGGGGGGATTGTCTTTTTTTTTCGAAAAATTTACCGCTTTTTGGGAATTTTTTTGTGAAGAAAGTATACAACGGAAAACTTGTGAAACTTGGCATATAGTTTTATTGATCTGTTTACTACATACAAAAATTTTTTTAAACAATTTCATGAAAAAATCCGCCTCCCACCCCCCTCGACGCGCGATGGTCCTTTTTTGATGGTGTGCACGATTTCTCAAAAACTATTCAACCGATTGCCTTCAAATTTGGACAGAATGCTCAGCTGACATCCTTTTATCGTTTGATGAAGCAAAAAAGCAATACGTTTAATAGTTTTTTATTTATAACAAAAAATCGATCAATTTTTTTCGAAAAGTCGATACTTCAAGTTCAAAACGTCACCAAATCGTCAATTTCTTTTTTTTCCCCTTCATCGAACGATAGCTATATGTGTCTAAAGTAAAATGCTTTTTGGGTTTTTGTTGCAGGATGAACGTGAAGGCTGTAATCGTGCACACCATCAAAAAAGGACCATCGCGCGTCGAGGGGGGTGGGAGGCGGATTTTTTGATGAAATTGTTTAAAAAATTTTTTGTATGTAGTAAACAGATCAATAAAACTATATGCCAAGTTTCACAAGTTTTCCGTTGTATACTTTCTTCACAAAAAAATTCCCAAAAAGCGGTAAATTTTGCGAAAAAAAAAGATAATCCCCCCTTAAGGGTAAGATAATTTTTTCTACGATTTATCACTCACCAAAACTTTAAACGCGTTTTTATCGAAACGACATTTTCAAGTACCGTGGTCATGATAACTCAAAAAGTACTGAACCGATCCTTATGAAATTTGGAACACATATTCTATATGTGTGTACCAACCGACCTAACTACAATCAACTTAAAATTTTGATTAGAACTATTTTTTTATTGCAAAAAAAGACCCAAAAAAAACGCATTTTTTCGTATTTTAGCCGCCATTTTGTTAATTTTGCCCGTATATAAAATATTCTAGTTAGGTCGGTTCCTGAAGACATACTGAACATGAAACTATTTGATTTTTTTGTTTCAGACCATCCGTCGGGAAGATTTCACGACCATGGCAACGGTACCTGCTTTTCGAGGCGTTGGCTTTAAACATATTTTACGTGTACAAAAAATGAATAAAATACATTTAAATTTTTTTTTTATGTACTTAAAGAGTGTATTTATTGAACAGTTTAAACCCCATATCGATATCTTTAATAGTATTCTCAGAAAAAATTCACGAAAATAGCGTTTTTTTCATGGTTTCAAAGTAGAATCCTGCCTTAACGCGGGATATACATTTAGACAGGAAAAAAATAAGTAATATTGAGGGATTTTTTAAACTAAGAAATAGTTATTCGACAATTATCAAACTTTAGGTATACTTTAATAGTATATTTAAGTATACAAAGCAATTTTTTAAAATTAATTCATCATCAAAATGACGGAGCTGTGGCAGTGTTACAGTAAGGTCATCGCGGGAGTTTCGAATCGGCGTGCAGTCTAGCTTCCCGTCGACTTTGATTTGCAAAAAAGTTCAAATGTTTTGTCAGTTAAAACATGTATAGTTTCTATGTGACGGTAATAAAAATGAAGAAAATTCAAGAAAATGGCATCCATTTGCCAAAAAAAATCAATCATTTGAGTAATCCTGCACGCCAATTTCGATAATGCAGTTTTGAGAGAAACGCGTTTGAAGTTCACGCCCGCTCCGAATCTGAACGGTGAAGCACAGCGTTGACGAGCTTTAAAGTTGGAAGTTTTTCGAATTTCGCTTTGAAACATTGGGAAAATATTCTATATATATACTTGTATCGTTTAAAGAGGAAAAAAAATCGATTTTTTTATCGTTGCAAATGTAAATCCCGCCTTAATAACTCGGCAAAAATTAGAGAGCTTAGCTGGGAAGTTTTTATGCATCCACCATATAGCCCAGACCTTGCCCCGTCTGATTACCATTTGTTTCGCTCTCTGCGGAACTCTCTTAATGATGTAAAGCTGATTTCAAAGGGGGCCTGGAAAAATCACTTGCTTCAGTTTTTCGCCCACAAATCCTAGAAGTTCTACAGTTATGTCATAATGATTTTACCAGAAAAATGACAAGAAAGAATCGATCAAAATGGTACATATTTGGTTCATTTAAGGGGCTAGTCCACTTTGAAAATTTCAAAAAATTTAAAGCAAGCAAGTCTTGAAGAAATCGACGATGATGAGCAATCAGAAGGGATTTTAGTTTGAGTTTAGGTTAGAGCTTTTCATAGTATAAACTTCAAACGCGTTTTTATCGAAACAACGTTTTCAAAATCTAGCTCCATCGTGTCTCTAAAACTAATAAACCGATTCTCTTGAAATTTTAACCACATGTTGTAAATATAATTTGCAACAAGATAACCCTCGATGGTTTAAAAATTTTGACTTTTACTCTTGTTTTTGCGAAAAACAGCAGAATTTTTTTTTATTTTTTGATAAAACTTTATATCTGAGGGTCATTTTGTAGCTGGTGTCGTACTGAATCTAATGGACTTTGATTTTTTGTTTCAGACAAGCCGTTGCCGAGTGGTGATGGAGCTACCTAGCCCACCTATTTTTGAGGCGTTACGTTAAACTATAGTTTTTGTACTTAAAAATGAATAAAAATGAATTACAATTTTTTTATGTATCTCAAGACTTTATTTATTAAGCCCAACAACTTTTATATTCATATCTTTTATAAAATCCGAAAAAAATCGCGAAAATAGCCTTTTTTCGTGGCTCCAAAGTGGACTGGCCCCTTAAGTTCATTTAAAAAAATATATTAATATATTATATTATAATATATGTCTATTATATATATATATATATATATATATATATATATATATTATAATAATAACTATGATATAATAAAAAGTTTATTTAAAATATGAGAAAAATGTGTTTGAATTTTGGTAGCAATGCGCCACGAACTTTTTCCTTGACCCAATATTACGATGAACTAAGAATAATTATAAAAGAAATAAGTAAGCGATGATGATATTAAAGACATCTTACTTTTAGTTTTATGTCGAATTCAGTAATTAATTGATATATTGTATTGACAGCTGTCTTTTTTCGTATCGCCATAACTGATTACTAGCTTTTTCCTGCGGCTTCGCGTAGGTGTATGTTGAATATTGAATTCATGTATATATCAGGAATAAAATTCAATGTTTCGTTTTAAGGGTTGTGGACTAAAGTTATTGTGAAAAACGTGAAATCTATTTATATTTAAATTTATTTATATTTAAAAAAAAAACGTATTGGTGAAAAAAAAACTTTCAAATTCATGGAAAAACGGATCAGCCGTTTTCACGCCACCTTACGACGAACAGACAGACAAAATGTCGACAATTGATAGAATCATCTTAGCATCGTATTCTAACCCAACCAGCTTGATCTCAGGTTGAAAAAATCGATTCACCCTAGCGCCTTGAAAAAAAAATTAAACTACGAAATGACTCAACCATCGTGAATAAAATGGGTTTGAATTGTATTCAGCATTGAGATAAATTATTAAGGGATCATCAAAGTGTAACATTTTCGAAAAAATTCGATTTTTTTCTTGCATTATCCATTATCAAGTATAGACGGTTATAAACATGCTGTTCATATACTCACATAAACCCAAGTAGACAATTTATATGAAAATCCCGCACTCAAAAGTTTATACGCGTTTTTCGTGAAATGTCGTTTTGCAAACGATGTACACTCTCAAAGTAAGCGTTTTCAAATGATCCGTCTCAAATTTTGAGTCAACATTCTTCACGTCATTCGTTGCCTGGCTATGGAAGCTTTTTTCAAATCTTCATATTTTATTTGACAAAAAACTGTCGTAAAAATGGGCTAAGTTCGATACTTTTTTTTTTCAAATCGCCGTCATTTTGTCAATATTGATAAAAAAAAGAACCTCCATAGTAAGATAGCGCCTTTCATGCTGATTAATAATCTTTTTACAATTTTTGTTTCAGAAAATACGGCCACAACCGTTTACACCGTGGCGACTCCGTTTTTTCAAAGGCTTTTTTAAGCGTAAAAAATGTTTTAAAAAAATGAAAATAAACGTTTAAAAATTGATTTCCTGTTTTTCATGGGTGCTTTGATTTGACATAACAAAATCAGACTGATTGGCGTATTTCGACCATCGACAAAAAATCGCGAAAATCCGCTATTTTTCAACCTGTCGCACTGTGATGATCCCTTCAATTATAAGTTAATCAATAATAAAATCAAAGCAATAAATAAATTGAATTAAAAAAATTATATGGCCCAGTTTACTATACCTGCCACATTTTCGTCGTGATCAGTGCAGAAGTGCAGAAAATCAGAGTTTTGATGCTCATTCCGATGACTCGCATTTCGGACGAGTAAGACTCGCAAGCGACTATAGAGGCGACGCATGAGAGGCCAACCGAGTACGACATGGCGAACAGTAGGATGCATACTATAGCCAAGTATTCCAAATCATCCAAATGTGTACCGATCGATTCGAGATGAAAGTATATGCCCGTGAGGCACATCAGACTCGCCGACGCGAGTCCCGACAAGGTGAACATAAATTTACGACCGAATTTGTCCACCAGCGCCGTGCCAACAGAGATGAAAAACAGTTCGCACAATCCGATCAGTATCGACACGTATCTGGCGGGTAACACTTTTACCGATTTTGCAAATAACACTTCGGCGTACGAGTTTATCGCTTGGATACCCGAAAACTGCTGGCCTGCTCGACAATCATCAGAAAAGTATTGATTAATAAATCGATCTGCTTAATGACGAATGAAGCAATTATGTTTATCAATTTCTTTGGGACCGCGTTGGAGCGCTATATTCCAGTGCATTCGGAAGGAGCGCGAAAATGGGTGACAATCTGGGTGAGGGTCTTTCGGAAAATGAATATTGTAAAATGACAAGTGTGAAGTAAAAGTTAAGGGGTCTTCTCACTTTAGACGCTCAAAAAAGCTATTTTGATGCATTTTTTGATACGTTTATATTATAGATATTGATATAAAAGTCGTTACACTTAATAAATACACTTTCGAAATACATTTTTTTTAAATTATTTATTTAAGGCCTTTTTGGGGATTTTTTTTTTTTTTTTTTTTTTTTTTTTTTCAGAAAAACTACAAAATAAATCGAGATTATCAAAGGGGTGCTTATCATATATATCAGTGACTGTATACAATAATTTTTTTAAAGCGATTAATTTCAAAATGGCTGCTGTGCTGCGTTTATCTCAAAACTGCATTTTTTAAATTGGCCGGAAACATAAATCAGACAATTTTCAACCGAATCACTTGAAATGTTGAATATATCTTGAAAAATACATTGTCTATGGAAGTACGTAGGATTTTTTTTTATATTGCATAGTTCATTTGTTATCAACAATTATTTGACATTAGATTATCCGATTTTTTAGGCAAATTTTTCACTTTCCACTTTAAAAGTGCGCCATTTGGCCAAAAATCAATATATCGAAAAAAATCCTACGTACTTAGCAGTTATTATATATAATCGAAAAACATCATTAGCTCATTATAATTAAAAAATTACAGGAGCTGTTTGTCCGGCCGTGGGCCTTGGAAAAACGAAGATGTTATCGCAAAAACGCTGCACAGCCGCCATTTTGAAATTAATCGCTTCAAAAAAATTATTGTAAACAGTCACTGATATGTACGATAAACAACCTTTTTGAAATCTCGATTTATTTTATAGTTTTTCTGAAAAAAAATCCTCAAAAAGCCTATATTTCGGCTTCTAGAGTGGCCTAGCCCATTAAGTCACTAATTATCAACGAAAATGGTAGTTAAAAAATATCCTAAAAAAATTGTAGGTCTGCGCTGTTGAAATCAAACGGTTCTAGATTCAGTATGTTAATGGCTATAGCGCATATCATACGATTCTTTATATATGCAAAAATAACAAAATGGCAGAAATTTTTCGAAAAAACAAAAAAAAACGTTTTTTTTTTCACCGTTTATGGCAAAAAAATAGTAAAAATCAAAATGAAAACAAATCCTTGGTATGCGCTATAGCTATAGTTGTAAAGAATATGTGGTTAAAATTTCATAAGGATCGGTTTAGTAGTTTCAAAGATTTTATCAACAAGCCGTCGAAAAACGTTGTTTCGAGAAAAACGCGTTTAAAGTTTGTTGAGTTGCATAAATACATTTTTTTTTAAATTAATGTATTTCAAAAGTGTTTTTATTAAGTGTAAAAACTTTTATATCAATATCTATAATATAAACCTATCAAAAAAAAAATCATGGAAATGGCCGTTTTTTTAGCGTCTAAAGTGAGAAGACCCCTTAAAGGGCTCGCAGAATCCCGCAAGGGCATACAAAGGAGAGTGAAAAATAGCAAATGCACAAACAATATTCAAAATTCATGAATTTCGGGGTGCTAAAAAGTCAAATTAAGGGGTCTGGGTAAGCTTGGCGTTTGAAAAATACGATGTAATTATTACACAGTGTTATGACGTAGAATCTTAATTTCAATGTGCAACAAAGGTTTTGTAAAAAATTCAAGAATTGAAGTATGGATGATTTGTTTATAACTTGATCCATTTGTTAATAACAAATTATAAAAGTAGTTTTTTGTCGAAAATCGAACTTTTTTCTACGGCTTGTCGTTTACGTAAGTTTAAAAATCTCATCAAGTATCTGGTCATACGAAAGTTGTATTATTATACTGAAAGGACCGTCTTCTTTTTCATTTCAGATCACCTTAGTTGTCAGCGCCACCTACACCGATTGACCATACAGCAACGGCGGCACCTTTAAATAATAATGACTTCATCGTTTCTCAATATTATTCAATCAAAAAATGAAAAATTGGCAAAAGTATCAATCGTGTATAAAATCCGGACATCGTCGTCGTATTACTTTCGTCAGAAAAAATCATTGGAAATCGACCTCTTTTTAGGGGCCGTGTTGAAATTCCGAACTTTGAATGATCAGAACGCTCGAAACTCCGAAAGAACACTGCCCCGAAAGATCAAAACTCCGAAAAAATTTTACATGAAAGACCAAATCTCCGAAAATCTTAACACCATCAAAATAATTCGGCTATGGAAGTTTTAGAAGTTTCAAAATTTTCAATGAATCGACGAATTATTTCCATTTTTTTTTTCATTTAGAAGTGATTTTACGTCATTTAAACCGTCGGCGCATTCAAAGTTTGGAATTTCAACCCGGCCCCCACGTCAAGATCATGCCAGCGAAAGTCTACACAGTTGACTGTAAATGATGTAGAACCTTTAAAGGGTTATAGCAGTGTGACACTTTCAAAAAATCGATTTTTTTTATTGCCTTTTTCGGCAGTTTATACTTTCAAGAATATCCTGTAAAAATTTCAAGGCCGCATCTTTATCATTTTATCTTGCAAAAATCGATAGTTAAATTTTTAAACGCGTTTTTTCTTGAAATGAGATTTTTCAAATTTGCTGACATTGTAACTCAAAGAGCAATTATCCGTTTGACTTGAAATTTGAACTGAGTCCTCTTGAATATATTTACTCTACAATGACGTAGGATATTTTAGATTGGATGAAAATGGACGATTTGGCATTGTAAAAAATGACCATTTTATAGACTAGAGAAGGAACTTTTTTAGCGCCTCGGAAGGCAGCGCATAAGTCGGTTGGAACTCAATATTCTTATATGAAAAAATTATGCAATATAGGTCAAATATAGCCAAATATATTCTTAATTTTCCGAAACATTTAATTGAGTACTTTTCTTCCAAAAAATTTCCGAAAATCACCCAAATGCTCGGCGTTCACACTGGTACAGCCCCTCAACATTGTCTAGACAAATTTCAAAATTGACGTAAAATGTACACTTCTTATGTAAAAATAAACACTTTTTAAGGGCTCTGTCTACTTTAAAACTTTCGAAAAAGCTGCATCGCAACAAATTGAGTTACAGGAAGAGGCAGAAGGAATTATGTACGGTCCAGGCATTTCTGATTAAGTGTGTCAGATTTTTTTACGATTTTTTATAAATAAAATCTTTAAATGCATTTTTCTCGAAACAACGTTTTCGGACCGCTTGTTGAAAAAAATCTCAGAAAAAACTGAACTGATCCTTATAAATTTTAAGTATATTCTGTACATTTTTCGCTATATCCCGTACCAAAATGATTGAAAATTTTTTATTTTTACTATTTTTTTGACAAAAACATGCAAAAAAACACGTTTTTAAATGTTTATGTCCGCCATTTTGTTATTTTTGCATATAAATTATTATAAGAGGTACGGAATATAGCCACTGTCACACTAAACCTAAAACCATTTAATTTTTTTGTTTCAGATGGGCCGTTGTTCAGATTTTTTCAACAGCGCACATCTACCTACTTTTTGAGGACTTCAGTTTACCTGGCATTTTCACACTAAAAAGTGGTTAAAATCAATACGCGTCCATTAATTACGTGAGGCGTTTAGGGGGGGGGGGAGGGGGTCGAGCGAAATCTCACCCAATCTCACGTGGAGGAGAGGGGGGGCTTCGGCAAATATCACGTAATTTTAGTAATTTTAGTAATCACGTAATTTTTATCACGTAGGGAGAGTCTCCCTACTACTTTACATGCTGAAATAAATGATACTAAAACCGCAGTCCCTTCTACTACAATTTATCTTCCGTGAACGTATGCATTTTGAAAAATCTCACGTGAGATTAGGGGTGGGGGAGGGGGTCGAGCAAAATCTCATGACATCTCACCAGGGGGAGAGAGGGGGTTGAAAAATCGCCAAAATCACCTCACGTAATTAATGGATGCCCCCTAAACATAACAGTATTCTTTTTAAAAATTAATAAAAATAGCGTTTTTTTCATGCGCTCAAAGAAGACAGAGCCCTTAAGGGCTCTGTCTACTTTGTCTAAAAAACATTCTTACTTCTACTTTGTCTCAACAAAATTCTTGAAATAATTCGTCGATTGATTGACAATTTTGAAACTTTTAAAACTTCCATAGCCGAATTATTTTTACGGTCTTCAGATTTTCGGAGTTTTGGTCTTTCGTGTAAAATTCTTCCGGAGTTTCGAGCTTTCTGATCATTCAAAGTTCGGAATTTCAACCCGGCCCCATCTCGAATTTCGGAACATTAAAATTCGGAATTTTAAGCCGTCGGAGCATTTAAAGTTCGGATTTTCAACCTCACTCCGTGCTTACGCAGACCCATCAATTCTGCCAAGTCGAAAAAAAATATGCGCGCAAAAACGAACTTGAAAAATGAAGAAAAAAAATATCCTTGCTGACGTGAAACACAAAGTTGCATTCGGCACCTACTTTTCTCGAAATGTTCTTTCGGCTTTACGGGTATGGGTGAAAATTACAATCGCCTACCGCGCTCTTATCGAAGAATATCAGGACGCATGAATTGAAGTTTCCTTACGAACCTGACGAAAGTAGAACGACGACGATAAGGGCCCTGCGAGTCTCTACCCTCGTCAAAGACAGCCGCGCTTTCGTCCACAAATTTTCCTCGATCACGTAGGAGGAATTCGAGTGCGTTTTCACGAATTGTACGATATCCTCGTACTCGCGTTCAATGTTCTCCGTGCGACGCAAAAATTTCAGGCACTTCTTTGCTTTCTCGTGATTGCCCTGTCGAGCGTACCAGAAGGGTGTTTCCGGTGCGACGAAGGCGAACACGACGAGATACGCGGCGAAGATCGTCCCGTAAATGATCGATGTTGAGGTGATCGATAAAGAACCGATCGAAAATGTAAATAAGATACCGAGATGTATACTAATGTTACAGCTGCCGCAGAGGCGACCACGAATTTTGGACGGCGACAACTCGGCAATGTAAGATTCCGAAAGATCGGTACACATACCAACGAAAACACCCGAAATAAATCGACCCACGATAAGCTCCTGAAATGTCAGAAATGCGACAATCATTATTCTTTTTTTTTTTAATTCCTGATACTCTGCGGTCCTTTCCTTTTTTCAATTTCTCATATCCCTTCGTACTGTACATAAGAAACTCTGTGAAACTGCTGCCCCGCTCGGTACACGCAAGCCAATTACGTAACGCAATTGGGGGGGGGGGGGGTCGGCCAGGTGTTACGGTCTACGTACGGGGAGGGGGGTCAAGGTTTGCGTTACGTCACGATTTTAAAATTGCTAGAAATAGCAAAATTTCTGCATGATCAAGTTTTTAATTTAAAGGGTTACCCCCACTTGCGATTTTGAAAAAATCGATTTTTTTATTGCATTTTTTTGAAGTATAAGTATCTGAGAATATGTCCTGGAAATTTCAAGTCGATCCGAACAAAATTGACTGAGATATGAGCGTAGAAAGAGAAGAATCTGTTATGTAAACGACCGGAAATTGAAACTTTAAACGCGTTTTTCTTAATACAGTAGAACCTCGATTATCCGAACTAGTCTCGGTCCCAATTAGCTCGGATAATCAACAGTTCAGATAATCGAAACGTGGGTTTTTTGGGACGAGATCATAAACAACAATGTTGTTTGTGATCTCGTCCCAAAAAACCCACGTTTCGATTATCTGAACTGTTGATTATCCGAACTAATTGGGACCGAGACTAGTTCGGATAATCGAGGTTCTACTGTATGGCATTTCTGAAGTCGGTGACCAAGATTACTCGAACACTAATGAACCGATCTTCTTGAAATTTTGCAGGCTTATTTAATACATAAAAATGTAGTCTTTAATCGTTAGATTTTTTTTTTTCGAAAAAAATGGCCGTTTTATAGCCAAAAAACGGCCGTTTTTTTTCATCAAAATCGAACCATTAACTTTGACTGTCCGCCATTTTGTGAAAAATGAATATTTTTTAAAATCCTTCGATTCAAGACTAGTTTATACTTATATTTGACTAAATCCATCCGCATTTTTTTTTTCAGATGATCCACTTCGCCGCAATGTTGGTCACCGCAAACCGTGTATATAAAAACATTATTTCATTGACGGCCATTTGTCACTAAACAATGTAATATTTTTCAATAAAAAAATTACTGAAAGTTCTTCAAGATGTGTTCTTTAAGATGGTATATTGAGCGACTAAAAAAGTTTTGTAGTTTTCGTTAAAAAAATTCATGAAAAAGGCCTTTTTTGCGCTACAAGTGGGGGTAACGCCTTAAACATCGCGTTCAATTTGACCGTGGACAGCTCACAGCCCTTTATACGCAATGTCAGTTAAGGGGGAAAGTCACTGTGCACAGTAGCTTTCCCACATCCCTCAAGCGAAATTTGAAGGATTTTTTTTCATAATTCTTGAAAGTACATGTCTTGAAAAATATGTTGGCAACATTTTTATTCGCAAGTCCGAAAATTGACGGAGTCAGAGTCACTTTAGTGGGAACAGGTAGCGCGACCAGTTAGCACCCTCAGTCCCTACAGGTGTGGCATCATTTCCAATAGATAAAGTACAGGCTCTTATTATTTTGTGAACTATCATGAAGATGAAGACCCGTAATATCGCCCACGTCAAGATATTTCAATATAAGTATCAATATTCTAGAAAAAAAAAAAACATAACTTTATATCAAGAAACACGGAACGAAAACTTTGAACGCGTTTTTCTCGAAACTAGTTTTTTTGACATGATCTGAGCGAATACTTAAAAAATTATCAAACGATTTTCAATAAAATAAAAAAAATTAATCGCATCGAGTAAGGTTGTACGTATGCGCGTTTTGATTAGTTGATAATTACTATGTTTAAAGACTGCTTGAATACAGAAAAAGAGCCTTGAAAATAGAAAAAAATGTCCAAACTGTCGACGTTTTGTAAAAAAAAAACCAAAATAAAAAAACGGCTACGCATAACGATAGCTACCTTTGTATAGACAGCGATAAATTGTTGATTATTAATTTACAGATAACCTTTCATAAAAAGGGACAATGAAGAGAACTTTTTATTTCGTCGTCAAAGCAAGGTATATATCATGGTTAATTTTCAAAATTTTGTCAAAAAATTTAGTATAAAACTAGATGAATATATTTTTAATACAATGAGTATAAACCCGATCCTTTCATAGTTAGTTACGTCTATGAAAAAAATCGCAATTATTGATGACAAAGCACCCGTTACGTAACGAATTCGGGGGGGGGGGGGGTGTTCTGGCCAAGCGTTACGGTCACGTTACGTGGGGGGGGGGGGAGAGGAGGGATGGGACATTTTGCGGTACGTAATTTGTGTACGCCCCCTAAACAGCTGAGTGGTCACCCATCCAAGTACTGGCCCAGGCCACTTCTCTTCAACATGAGAAATCGCGTAAATGTCCACTCCTTCGATGCGTGAGAAATTAATTCTTACGACGTCGACACACATCTACGTCTCCGTATTTTAATAATTTCCGATGTATTTTTGAAATTTGTCAAACGACTGGGATAAGTTGAAAAGAAAATTATGAAAACGAAGAGCGAAAGATTTACCGAATGGAGTGTAAAGTGTATGCTTATAAACTTTTTTGTGCTACAGACCCAATAAGTCGACGCGATGCCGATAATAATCCATCCACTGAGGGCCGGAATAGATCCGAGCAACAGTGTTTTTTTAATCCCATAGCGAATGGCTACGAATATGGGTATGACAGCACCGACGATCATACCGGCGTAGTTGACGCCAGCTACCCAGGCACCTTCATCGTCTGTCAGCGGTATCGAGGAATTGGCGGACAATAATTGAGGCAAAACGGACTGCGGCCATCCAATGGCAATGCCAGTCGTCAGAAAATTCACGTTCACTGGAACACAAAAAAAAGCAGAGAAAACGGTTCGTATACTTTTCAACATTTCTGGAAAACTACTTCGACCTCCTTGCCATAACCGGCCACCAAATGTTGATATTTCGCTGAATTATTCTGAAAAAGCTTGCTTATCAAATACTAAAGAAATAAAAATATATTAGCCAATGCCCAAATTGGGCTACACATTTTTTTGAAACTATCCATTCAAATTATTTCTCTATTTATTTTTTTTCATTTTCTTACTACTTATATTTACTTAAATCTTTAATTTATATTTATTTTATGTCACATATTTTTCCCAGTTAATTTTTCACGTAACTTGATTTTCTAATCAAGTCATTGAATAAAGGATTCCAGCCTCTCCTTTTAATAGAAAAGTTGCTGTTTCAAATTCTTTCTTTTTTCTGTACAGATCGGAGAAAATGAGAATCTTAAAGCGCGATAATATCGTAATTTTTAAGTGAGCAGAGCGCATGAGACACTATTATTTTTAATTGACAAAGCTAAACAATTTTACCGAGTAACACAACCATGTAGAGGACGTGATTATTTTCCACGATGTCCGTGCGATCCATTTGACTGCAGACATCCTACACGTTGTTTGACTACCACTCAAAGCTCGTCGACTCACTGCTCTCCGATTCTTATACATAACTATGTATCTCCGCCTCAACTGCGATAACGCTTGCTAAATTGTGCACTTTAAATCCTATAAGTCAGTCCTCCGTGCGGAAGCGTCAATCCGTACTTTATGCTCTCCTTGTTTTCGTCAAGGATATTCCACGCCGATAAATGAGATTGTTCATACAGCAGAGATATTCAAAACCTCGAGCGAGTTGTTAGCCAATTGATTACGTTTGTTTTCACGTGTCGGAAACTTTGCGTTGCTGTACGCAGCCTGCTTCCGTATGCCAATATGTCAATGTGCCAATCTTCGTAAAATACGAAATAAAATGAATTGTATTGTTCCCGAGTCGAAATTTAGACCCTCCTTTGAATGCTCGAGAACCTATTTCCTTTGTAACGCACAGACCGCCGCCCTCCTTTGACTCCTCTTGAACCTATATGGAGAAATTTGCACCGTTGGCGACCCTCCTTTAGCCCTACTGAACCTTCTATTCAACCTCCTGAGCCTCCTTTAGGCCTATGGGCTCGGCTTGCGTGAACCTACACAACCTCGTTTTGGCCTGAAGTCCTATCTGTACCCTACAGAACCTCCTTTGAATCCAAAGCAGAAGGAAAACGAAAGATTGGATCCAAAGAAGGTTCTGTAGGGTCAAGCTATATCTGAAAAATAAATTATATGTGTGAATTAAAAATATGATGTTTGATTATTTATTATAAGATTGATTTATTAATTCGAAACATATACATACATTGTCACAACTATAAATTATTTCGTGTCACTTAAAAAAACGTTATATTAAACGTATACTATATATGCACTATAGTATAGTACAAATATAGTATACGTTAGTAGTCCAGTAAAGTACGCTGGTACTAAATTTATTTGTGTGTTTTCAAGTTTATTTCATTATTATAAATAAATGATATATAGTTTATCTGAAAATATTTTTTAATTATAATTATCCCTTCTTTGGAATATCGGTGAACTGCGGATGGGAGAGAAGGGGGGGAGGAGCGGAGGGCAGCATATTGAAGTAGGCTTAAAGGAGGGTTAGTAGGGTCAGAAGAGGTTTAAAGGAGGGCTAGGAGGCTCTGCGAGCCACCGGTGAAAGGAGTCAAAGGAGAGTTAGCAGGGCGAAAGGAGTTTTAAAAGAGGGTCTGTAGGTTTGCGTAAGCATTAAATCAGGCTCACTAGGGTTTAAAGGAGGTTCAGATGAATCTACTAAACATCCTTTGAGTGAAAAAGTCCAATTTCTGCCACTTTTGGAGGTTCAGTAGGTTCTGATATACATGTTTTTGAGATTTCCATTTGAACCTCTTGAACCTCCATTGAATGACAAATTGGGATCGAAAGGAGGTTTAAAGGAGGGTCTAAATTTCGACTCGGGTTCTAATATAATATCGCAATTATTCAAAGTGATCGGAATTTTCGCTATTATCCAAAGTGATTGCAACATTTCGCAACTATCCAATGGGATCGAAAATTTTGCGATTATCCAAAGTGATCGAAAACTGACCGTTACTGTGTATGGAAATTATTTTATTTCAACGATTAATTTCCGCTGAGTGAATAATTATTCGTTTAGTTTTCAAATCAATTTTCAGCAAAAAAAAAGTAATTTTCGTGAATAAAAACGTTTATGAACGTTTGCGAATGTCTTTTTGGTGACATTTTCTTTCTGGCAATCGATTATACGCCATGCGGAGCAAACTAACGCTTGTCAGTGAATTAGAGGTTTCCGGGCACGTGCACTGATTAACCAGCGTTAATTGGGACGACGTCATTTTTTCCAGCCTCAAAGGGATCTTGTTTGCTCTGACTAACGCGCGCTTGCTGACTTCGCTGTCAAAGTTCGGATCGTGTGGTATCATCGTGCACAAGCGACTGCCCGATATGTTACCTGCTCTGGCTGCTGATTTACCCTACCAAAACGAGAACCAGTCAGGCGCGTACGCCGCAGCTCGTACGCCAACGTCAACCCTAAAATGTTTCCTTATCCAAAAATTCTCCCTAACTAATAAATCGTAAATTGCCTATGACAAACAAACCCTCAATTTGTCATGGTTCGTCATTCGTTAGGAATCTCCGGTGTAATTGATCTAGGAAAATTTTGTCACGCGAGCGTTTCAGAGTTCGAAACTACGAGTGCAAATTATGAAAAAAAAAGTGCTACTTAAATTTGAACGACACTTTTCGACATTTGTAGTCATCGTGCGAATTTCACAACCGTACGGGAATGTGTAGTCCCAAATACAGTCCCTAATATAGGGGTAGAATTAATTAAAAAAAAAAATTCCGGCTCCATGCCTCGTCAAAAATTTCCACTTTTCGGTTTTATAAAACTGCTGTCAAAAGATGAATAAAAACGATTGGTTTTCGGTATTCTGTTCCATTTTTCCAATAAATTTCGAGCATTCGGATTATGAATGGAGAGTCATGCGACAAATTATTTTTACGAATTATGAGGGTTTTTTTGGATGGGCCAACGCTTGACCATTCGAAATCGTCTGGAACAATACCTACATTACAAGTAATTTTTGACACTTTTGATAGAAATTATCTTTTTCGATAGTTACGCAGAAAATTCATATTCTGTTACGCCGAAATAATACTGCGATGTTTTTATTTTAATCTAAAGTGTTTTTACTAACTATTTGCAAGCCTACTTCGTTAAGAATATAAAATACAAGTGATTATAACGTAAACATGATGAACAAATGCGAAATTTAATAAAAAAAAACTGATAAAGTGTCCAAAATCAATTACACTGGTGTATATGCGTAAAACTTTTAGAAAGTAAAAAATGAACGCCACGTGATGAAAAAAAACCCTTGACAGACATTATCGCTTGTTTTGACTTACAAAAACCATTCGGATTTACCTTATAATTATTTTTTATCTTAATTTTAGCAATGGTTTTAATATATTGTTTTAATTGATCAAATGTACAAAAAAGTGAGATAACATTTTTTAAACTAGCCAAGCCAGTTTACCAGAAATGTTGTACACAAAATTGTTAAACCTTATCAAAAGTATTTTTTTTTTATTTCAATTTTTTGTTAAAAAAATCATATTCATATTAAAACATAAAATTGATATCACCATCACATAACAGTGATGGTACATACAACGTATGTAGCACAGAAATACTAAAAAAAAGTTCGGGAAGATAAAACATGTTCTATTATTAGTATATGTATTAATTTGAATTGTTTATTTGACTAAATATATTTAGTGCTAACATTTGCTAATAATGTGTAATAGCTATGCTGTCAAGTTTATATTTTTATATGACTTCTAAAATGATTTAAGTAAAAAAAAGATTTCAAGTATCGTATGGTCTAGGAGTGCATCACTATTTGATCACTACTTTGCAAAATCATGAATCTGATATCCACTTGCATAACAAATTGAGGGTAACAAAGGGTTTCCCAAGGAAAATGTAGGTTATGTTACTTATTTGCGAGTCTGGAACTCGAAAAATGTCCACCGAAAATAACTTTTGCATATTATTTTCGACCTTTATACATAATTTGTCCATAAAAAAAAAACAATTTTTTTTCAAAGGTATATAAGGCCTCGAAGCAGTTTGAACGCATGTGACGATTAGTGGGACGTTCCCATGGCGATTACCAGACCAACTGTCATGGCGGCATGACGATGACTCGTACAATAGCGTCTTATAACGTTTACGAAATATTTTCTCGAAAACTGTACCGAGCACGGGAATTTTACAACGACCTTCTTCTTCGTAATAAAGAACTGATTAAGAACGCCTTAAAATAACTTTTACTCACTTTCCTAGTTGAGCTATATAAATTTGCAAAGTCAAACGATCTGCTTAAGGTGACGATTACTGGACCTTATTGGTTGATTCAAATAAATGTTTGATCGCGGAGTGGCATCGATATATGAGATTGTTACAATACTATAAAATATTGGAAAATGTGATTGATCCAAATGACTTATTATTTTATTTGAAAATCTCTTCTGTTCCCTGAATATCTTCGTTATCCTTCATATACAATCCGTAGATGTATGGATGAAATAATTAAGCGGTTGCTACAACATTTTTTACTTCGTACAAAAATATAATCAATAGAATGAATTATTTCTTGACTACGTCGAAACGAATACGCCATGAGTAAGTTTTTCAATTTGTTTTAAATATTAAATAAAAAGTGAGCATTAGAATGATCATCCACGATAATAGTGAGGAAAATATCAGATATCCAAAGGAATATCCATGGAGAGAATATCCATTATTCAACTGATAAGAACAGACACAACACTTTGATCTTAGCCACAGGCCAAGAAGCGATACTCTTTAGAGTTTCTCCGGCGTTTAAGTAGATTTTCGGTTCGCGCTATGCTTAACGAGAAACGGGCACGCGTGCGGCTTCTAGCGGTTACTAGGAGAACTATGGGTTTCGTCACACCTATAATTTCGGTGGCGCTCGGCCATGATTTGGTTGAACTTTTTGAACCAAACGCGCAAGAAACAAATTTTATTTTCGCATAATTTTCTAACCAATTCAGGCATTTGCTTAATATTTTTCAATCAAAATACAATATTAATATTTTAACGAATAATGTACTTGGAAATAAATATCGGATATGGTGAAAAAAATTAAAATAACATATTTACTCAATAGAAATTTCATCTGAATCAAACGAGCGAAATTCAATTTTTCTTGTGTACTCGAATCAATCATATTCAAGTTATGAATTGAAACGCTTTTTTTGTTCGTTGCAGAAAATGCATTCAAAACTATATAACTTGTTCGCGATAATTTTTTTGATAGTTTCAATAATATATTATTCTCGGCTAACAATGTATCTGTTGAAAGAATTTTTTACAATTTTTATTATGTTATTAAACTCAATAGCGTTTCGTTTGGACTAATAAATCCGATTACTTACACCAACAATTTTACAATTGAATCAACGAAATTTCATTCAATAACACCAATGATATTTCATCAATGATTTTTTTTCCTCAGTGTAGCTCGTCACGAGGACGATCCTCGAAGCCGAACGTCTTCAAAATCACATTTACCCCCAATGGGATAAATTTATATATCCATGTTTGCGTATCTACGAATGTCCGTACGTAGGTATGTAATTTAGTAGGTGAGGTAACAGCGTGCTATCATCCCTGATACGTACCTAGGGTAAACATTATCCTGGCGAACCGCACGCTTTACCCACGGCTGCCTCATTAGAGTCTTCCCTTTCCACGCTCAGTCCCGTTTTATCTCTAATTTTTTTTTTCCGTCTACCACTGCAGTTATACTCCCTCCGAATGTCAGGACCTTTTTTTCAATCCGACACCGAGCAACCCTGCTAAATATTCGAATGAAACTTGTTTCTCAACACCAAGAATGACGAATTTTGAGAAAAATTCCATTGGCGACCGAAATGTGAAAGCATTGCAAAAATTTCGGAAACTCGTGAAAATTCTTTCATATGACGAGCAATAATGGAATAGCTGTGTAGTCGGAGAGAACCTGTGCGAATACTCGTTAATTGTGACGTATGAATGTACACGTTTCAGCAACGCGCACTGTATTTTCTTTATTATCCCTCATCGCGCATTCAGTCGTTTCTCATTGTGTATTTTCACGGAAAATTAATTCTTTTCCTTCATTTTTTTTCGCGACTTCCGTTCAAGATATATATTTCCTTATTCGTTGGGATTAAGCACGACTCGCTGGAGTTTGTTCATTTCATTCCTCGTTTAATCTTCCTCTTCGCCCTGGCTCTCCTCTCCTTCCGGTCGTCCTCTTTTTCCCAAGCCTCCTGGGATTCCTGCGGTGGGATGGGGCTGAGAGCCTGACATTAACCGGGTGTGCTGGTGAATTTTGGCCGTTATGAAAATCGGATAGGTGAATGACTCCCCCGGGAAGGATGCGGAACGCCTGTGGTGAATATATATATATATATATATATATATATATATATCGATTTTTATCAAATGGCAGGATATAGCTAAGACTACCATATAATACGGATTAAGATATTCCATTCGCGGAGGGCCGTGTTTTATGGGGGCATAAGCAGGGCCTTCTGAATCATTGGGAAATTACAGTGGTGCTTAATAGAAGAAAAGTCACAAGCAATTATTATATCCAACGAAAAACTGGAATAAAACATTTCGAGCTAATTCAGTAGATTTGGACATTTTTACATTTTCTCTGAAAAGTCACGGCTACGAAAATGTTACTGCTAGAAACATTTTTCTAAGTTTTATCATTGATATTTTCTTTAAACATTTGGTGACCCCCTGTTTTTATTGTCGTTACAGGATCTTTAGAAATTTTTCACACGCGTTGAGCGCTTTATATCAGGCATCTAGAGTTATTTAGTGTATAAATTATTAGATAGAAATGTGGACAGCGTGTTATCTACATAAAGTGCCGTATAAATGAGACGATTTTTAGCGTAATAATTCTTGGGTGAAAGTTTGGTAACTTGGCCTGAAATTTTTATCAGTATACTGGGATGTATTTTTACTTAATTATTGATAAAAATCAGTTCATTAAAAAATATTCGGGTTTGTAAAGGGAATACCTTAAGGCCTGATTAGATGGTCCAAAAAAGCGTTTTTTCGGGAATTTTTTTTTAGAAAGGAAAAAAACAAGTGGGCCCGATAAACATTGAGGTATCTTTTCATGTATACTTGGAAAGGATAACAAAAATTTCAACGTGAAACAATAAACGACTGCAGATTTATCAGCCTGTTCCATGTGGAAAGATGCGGCTCGTAATTCTGGACTGAAAAAAAACCAATACAATTTTTAATTGTCATATATTTTTCTTCCGGATAAACAAAGAAAAAGCTGAAAAAATCGTGAAATTACCAATTTTCTCAGGTTTGAAAAAAAATCGTTAAAAAAACACTTTAACGTGCTATAAAAATGATTAAAAAAAGACCTTTTCAAGGACTCTTTCAGTATTTTATTGAGTATATTCATACTCAATAAAATAAACATTGATTTGATTTAATAGATCGTTTAGTTTTTTTTTTTGCTATCACGCCCGCCAATGCAGTGGCAAGACACACATGGATTAGGCTGATAAATATGCAGTCAGTTATTGGTTCATTAAATATTAAATAAGATAATGTAATATTTTTAAAGCTATTAAATAAGGTAATGTAATATTTTTTAAGCTATTAAATAAGGCAATGTAATTTTTTATACTAGAGACCGCGGGGCGATTCGTATCGTTAACTTCAGAGCCGTTCTTTCACGAATTGCTTTTTCGACCTCGTGACAGTCCAAACTCACGAGACAGGGTTCCGAAAAATGATTACCCACCATATGCAAATCAATACATAATTTATTCGTAGAAAATTAAGTCAAAAAGTTTAAATAATCCCGACATGTTTTTAAAAAATACTTCAGTTGGTTCACACCGAAAGGGTATCTATTATGTATTTATAAATATGTCCATTTTTTCGGACATTCAGTTCGACACTGTGGAATTTCATCAAAAATTATATAAAATAATGATATAAAAGGAATTGAATAAATATCGTATCAAAGAAGCGGAATATATGCGCCACTTTTTTCCTCGCCTTTGTAAATTTGCCTACGAAAATCGACAAAATGGCCTTTATAAGGACTTAAGGACCTTCATCTACCTAAAGGTCCGAAAAAAATGGCCACCTGATTTTTTTTTTTTTTTTGGAAAACGGAAAAAAAATACAGAAAAACAACAAAAACATGGCCGCTGGCAGATAATGAAATTTTTATCGCGACATTCGGCGGTGGACACACTCTAGCTAAAACCGTATATACGAAATCTAAACACCAAACGGGTTATTCAAGTTAACAATAAAAAGAAGTCGTTGACGATCGTCAATTCGACGTCATTTTTTTTTAACACCATGGCGACGAATTGAAACACGAGCATACAAAATATATGAAAAAAGTCCTCATTTTTACTTGACTATTAAAAAACATAGGTTAATTTTGAAAAAGTGAGATCGTCAACGACCTTCAAATGTTTCTCGTCGTACGTCCTGTACATTTGTAAATAATCCATCGAGTGGTTCTCGAGAAATCATGTCCATCGACGTTGAAACAGTGTTTCGAGAAAACCGCGTTTAACGGGTTATACGCAGTTAGAAATTTCAAAAAAATCGATTTTTTATTGCATTTTCGGAATGTACAAATATGTGAGTATATTCCCTGAAAATTCCAAATCGATCCAGCGAATATTCTCGGAAGTAGACACATATTTGTAAGGACGCTCGGAGCGCGTCTCCGAGCGTCCGAGAAGCTTCAAACGCGTTTTTTTCAAAACGGTGTTTTCAAAGTCGCTATGCACGATTTCTCAAAAACGGCTCAACCGATCGGTCTGCAATTTTAACACAACCTGGTCAGATATATTCTTCAGGTATTGATCGAAGGAATAAGATTTCCGATAATTATTTCTATTTTTTTTTCAACCATTGAACGAAAAAAATTTGGTCGAAAATCGAAATTGTTTTTTTCCGAAGCCACCATTTTGTCAAAAATTAAAATTTCGACTATTCCTTCGATCTATACCTGGATTCATCTATCCCCTAAAAGAATCTTTTTGGTTTTTTTCATTTTAGATAATCCAAACCGGAGATACTTTGCTCACCGCCGAAAACTTTTTTTTCGGGGACCTCCAGGAGACTTCCTACAGGAGCAATGTTAATGAATATTTTTGAAAATAAAAAATGCCAATCTAAAGCTAAAAGATGCCACTACACTGCCTAATACTTTTCGTTTCGCCCAAATGAAATCCTTTGCCAAAAAAAAATTCGTGAAAAAACGACTTTTTTGGCCTTGCAACTACGTATAACGCCTTAAGGCGAAATATACATTTACAACGATCAAAACGTGGATTTTTTTCTCTTTAAACGATAGAACAATATATGTAGAATATTTTCCTAAAGTTTCAAAGCGAAATTCGAAAAACTTTAAACAGCCCGTCATTGCTGGTCCTCACCGCTCGGATTCGAAGTGAGCGTGAATTCCAAACGCGTTTTTCTCAAAACTGCATTATCGAAATTGGCGTGCTGGATTACTCAAAAACTATTAAGCCGATTGAGTTGAAACTTGGTAGAAATATTGATAATATCGATACCTTCTATTTGACGAGAATTGTTTTTGAAAAAATGGAAAAAAAACTACTTTTTTCATCCACATTTTACAGAAATGTTGCGTGAAATGTTGATTTTTTTTTGTAAATGCGTGCAATTTTTTTAAATATGCATTTTATTCATTTTAATTACCGTCACATAGAAACTATACATGTTCTAACTGAAAAACTGTTTGAACTTTTTTGCAAATGAAAGTCTACGGGAACCCGAGTAGAAATATTGTCAGGCTGGCCTGATATTTCATCCAGGCCTGATCACGTTGTAGCACGGAGGCCTTACTTAAGGTATGCCTTAATTTGCCTGATCCGGCTGGTGTCAGGCCATAGTCAGGCAACTGGATTTACGGCTCAAGTCAATTCGCCTGACCTGGCCAGCATCAGGCGACTGTCAAGCAATTGGACTTGTACAGTTTGGCGCTAAACACGTGCCTAACCTCATTTTGTCAAATGCTAAAAACACACGAGACAAGCGTGAGACACACACATAAATTAGTATAACAATTAATTTTTTTCAAAGACTTTCGAAATTCTTACATCTATAAGTATAAATTAGTTTGAATCTATGACTATGAATTTATTTTAAATTTATGACTATAAATTAACACATGACTATAAGATAATCATGTGCAGGTGAACCCAGACAGGATAGACCAAACAAATAATGGTGAGTAGTCTATTTGAAATACATTTCGAATCGACATTGCATTCACTGAACTGTACTACATTGTCAACTTACCAATGTTTGGTTGACCTACGCTGTGCAGATTAACCTACACCGATGGCATCATATTCGTCGGTGCAGGTTAGCCTGGACAGCCTAGGCCAACCAAATATTTTTTATTTAATTGATTTAATTTTTATTTTATTTAATTTTTACTTTATTTGAGGCATTATTTATAATTTTGTGCCTTTTTATATTATGAATATTCGTGGTACTTTTTATTTCAGGAATAAATAGCACTTCCTGAGTAGGGCTTCATTTCATCATCCTGAGTAGGCCACGATTTTTCACTTTGATGAAGCATTTAAAAAACGAAGCACTGATCAGGCCTTGGTTTTTTACGCTGATACAGGCCTCGATTTCGTACGCTGATCAAGCCTTGATGTTTTTACCCTGATCAGGCCTCGATTTTGTACCCTGATCAGCCCTTGATATTTTACCCTGGTCAGGCCGAAGTCAGGGATTGCGTTTCAAAAATGATTAGGGCTTGATAAGAAATCACGATCAAGGCCGGATAACAAAATCAGGATGCCTCATCAGGTCATTATTGCAGCCGGAGCAAGATTTCTACTCGGGAAGCTAGACTGCACGCCGATTCGCAAGTCCCGCGGCGACCTTGCTGTAACACTGCCACAGCTCCATTATTTTGATGATGAATTAATTTTTAAAAATTGTTTCGTATACTTAAATATATTATTAAAGTACACCCAAAGTTTGTTAATTGTAGAAAAATTGTTTGTTAGTTCAAAAAATCCCGCAATATTGCTTATTGTTTTCCTGTCTAAATGTATATCCCGCCTTAAAGTTTGAAGTATGGTGTTGGCACCGCTCGTCCGGCCGAATGTTAGACGCTGTAGCTCATTCAATTTTAGGAATATTCTAATCAAATTCTTCAGGGGTTATGAGATGAAAGTATCGAATAAAAATATTTTTGAAAAATGGAACTTTTTTACACCTAGGTAGATGTAGCCCGTTAACTCGCTGTACCGCGGAAGCCGAACCTCGACCAGGCACGGTTATTTGATATGTTATTAGTATGAAAATATATTTCAGATATCGATAGCTACGTCCTACGATAAAGACAATTCGCCG
The DNA here is from genome assembly GCA_964007375.1 of Ophion obscuratus. Taxonomy (NCBI): domain Eukaryota; kingdom Metazoa; phylum Arthropoda; class Insecta; order Hymenoptera; family Ichneumonidae; genus Ophion; species Ophion obscuratus. The sequence continues at coordinate 20,864,057 of OZ023315.1, read as the reverse complement.
ACGATTATATCTCACATAACGCGACAATATAAGTGTATGAATTTTTTATCGACTACGTGGAAATTTTGGGGCTTTATATACATTGGAAATTTGAGTTACGATGTACCTTTATTTGCAAATTTCAGCTCACGACGCTTTTCGCCAACATAATAATAAACGTCATGTCGGGACGCAACAAGATCGTATTTCGGGCGAACCGCCTGCAAAGTTCCCACACTGCCTCTTAGCGATGATAATGAATTCCGTGTGTACCCTAATACTAGACTTGTAATAACAACCGTGAGACGCTTCCTCCTCGTGGCTCCAACTGAAATTTGAACAATTACGCCTGATGATAAATAAAAGCGTTATAAATAACAAATAACGAGTATTAACCAACAGATGACAATATAATAATGAACTAATTGATAAATACATTAAATAAATGAACCAACAGAGTACATCGAATAAAGTAAACAGTAAGTAGGTCAAAGTAAATAGCATCAAAGTATATTGAACAAAATAATTAATAAGTAGGATAAAATAAATAGCAATGCTCTTGAAGTTTGCATCGTTGGAATGGGACGGAAATTCTTTTTTCCTTTCTTTTTCTCCATTTTTAGTGTTATATAAAAGATTTTTCCATAGGATTAAGTTGTACGTTTCTGATAAAAATCTTTAAAAAAAGTTTATCGCAGCTTTGAACTGGCAAAACAAACTGGCAATAAAAAAATGCGTTGCTTTTCAACAATGCAAACTTTAATATCATTGCCAACAGAGTATATTGAATAAAAAATATATTTACACCGACGATAAATGACTCGTACAATATTCTCCCAACCCCTAAATACCGAAAAAAATCCAATCGCAGGCACTGCACCCGGATAAAAAATGCACTATTCCAAAAAAAACTCGAAGATCGTCTCTTCGTTGCAGAATTTCCCACAGCACCTGCAGTTTGAACCGGAAATCGACTGTAACCGTCCCATGACCATTTACTCCACTTTTTAAGGGAGTCTAATAATCCCTCTGCGTAAGACGCGTGGGTGACACTCACAAGGAACATGACTTAAGTGTTTGCCTTCGATTTTGTTCTATCATATATGTGATAAAGCGTTGAAAAGTATTGGACGCGTATCTTTGTTTCGGCATCGGGAAAGCGGTTTCAAGTGTCGAAACCACCACTTAAGGGGTCTTCTCACTTTTGACACTAAAAAAGGCTGTCTTCGTGAATTGATTTTGTAGGTTTATATTACAGATATTGATATAAAAGTTGTTACACTTAATAAATACATTTAAAAATATATATTTACTTAAGGGAGACTTTGTCCTTGGAGTGCCATATTTCAGGTGTTTACATTTTATTTTTTTTAAAGGAAACGAGTAAAGCTTTTTGAGTGCGGTTTTTTCTTGCTTTTATTCATGATATACAGAACGTTAAAAAAAAAAATTTTCTGAAAAAAAAACCAAAATGGCGGCCGTTGCAGCTCCGCGAAATCAGGTCCTCAAATCGCGGGAGGTAAACGGCTGACATCACTGCCCCCTCTTTGTTGATCTGAAACACAAATTCAAAGCATATTATCAATCTGTGACCCTTTGGTCATGGAATGACGGATGGGATTTTCGTTTAGTACAAATTTCGGAAAATGGCCTCAATTTAAAAAAAATCGAATTTTCGCGTTTTTTCGCATAAAAAGATAAATAATAAATGCAAAGATGTATCTATCGAAAAAACGATCCGTCATTCCGTGAAGACATATTTTCTGAGTATGCTCTCCAAATTTCAGGTCGATATGTTAATTACAGCGGTCAGGAGAATGTCAGCCATTTTTAAAAACGTGTTTTCGAGAAAAACGCGTTTAAAGTTTTGTAATGTGTTTACACAAATGTGTTTATAATTACCGCTAATCGGCAATGCCTGGTCCATAGAGGCATCCCTCCTCTTCTTCTAGCTGCTCATGTTGAGCCGCTAACATCTTCCGCTAAATTTCAAGAACAAATTCTCCGTTAAGTCACTATTTATAGGCGAAAATGGTAGTTAAAAAATGTCCTAATAAAATTGTAGGTCTGCACTGTTGATGAAATCTCGTAGATGGATAATCCGAAGCAAAAAAATCAAACGGTTTTAGATTCAGTAGGTTAATGGCTATAGCGCATATCATCCGATTTTTGATATGTGCAAAAATAAAAAAATGGCGGACATTTTTCGAAAAAAAAAAACAAACAAAAAAGTGTTTTTTCACCGTTTTTGGCAAAGAAATTTTAGTAAATATCAAAATTTTAAATATCCTTGATATGCGCTATAGCTATAGTTGTAAAGAATATGTGGTTAAAATTTCATAAGGATCGGTTCAGTAGTTATGAAAATTTTATTAAAAAGCCGTCGAAAAAACGTTGTTCCGAGACAAACGCGTTTAAAGTTCGTTTGGATTACATAAATACATTAAAACATTTTTAAATGTATTTACTAAGTGTAACAACTTTCGAATCAATATCTATAAAAGAAATCATGAAAATAGCCTTTTTCAGCGTCTAAAGTCCCCTTAAAGAAAGGCTTCTTGAGGGGTAATTTTTCAGTTTCACCTACAAGCAGTTCACCCATCCGAATGAAACAAAAACCAAAATTCTTCTAACGTAAAGCGCTGAAAAATCCACTATAAAACAATCAAAATAATTAAATTGAGGGGCAACACCATTTTTTCGCCGATAACAAAAAATACGTGTCTAATAATTTTCAACGCCTCATCACATATATGAGTTTCAACAAAAACGGAACGCACCGGAGTGTCGGTCACTTTGAAGCCGGATTCTCCGTGTGAAACACATCTGCCCCTCGAGTGCTAATCAGCGCATATATTTCTGAAAGGTTTTCGCTCCTTCCTTTCCTCTTGCGCTTTGTGCTGGCCCTCTTTGGCGAATCTCTCAGAGTTACTGTCTCCCTCCCACCTCTCTCTCTCTCGCTCCTTCTCTCTCTCTCTCTCTCCGTGTACGCCTTTCCCCATGGCTTCTGGTACACGAGCAGCAAGTGCACGTACGAGTTTGAACGTGACGGGAAGGCGAATTATGGAAAATTCATGCAAAACATACAACTCGATAACGCACTTGGCCGAGGGAGAAAAGGTGGCGCGTCTCCCGCGGGCTCTCGTTGCACGTGTATGTATCGGCTTGCGCGCGCGACTGCTTTTGCGACTGTCGCCGAAGCCGTTATACATGTGTGCGGTATCCACATCCGAGTGAGGATCGGCGAAGGGGCAGGAGGGCAATTCGCGTACATTGTAGCACGCGACGCGTGCTCACCGATGCGCGCACTCGTCCAACCCGAGCACTATACGAAATTTGATATTTGTCCGTTTATGTACGTGCAATTTGTCACCAAGCAATTCTATTTATAGAGGAGCGGGAGAAAGGGATAAAGAGATAGAGAGAAAGAGAGAAAGAGGAAGTGAGGGAGAGAGAGAGAGAAAAATGAATGGAGGGTGCCCAGACCGCGCGAATATCCCTCGATCTATTCCGATATGAGTTCTCCGTAAAATTTCGGCTATTTATCCCCTACCCTCTCCCGCCCCGCGCGTACATCCGCAAAATGATGCTTCAGCATAGCTTACCGATAAAATGTGACCCACCCCCGACGGACGGGCTCTCTCGTCGATTGCCGCCTCCTTCTCGGCCCCGTATAATAATGTCACCGAGAACCGCGGCGGGAAAAAAGCGAGGGAGACCTTTGCGAGGCGATAGGACAAAGTTACGGAAAAGAAAGCGCCTGGTGTGAGGGGGGAGGGGGGGGGGGATAATACACGCGGAGTGTGTGTGGGAGACAAATTCGGGTATACCACCAAATACACAACATGGGTAACAGAAGGAAAAAAAATGAAAAGAAAATCCTTCCTCGCTCTTCGTATATTACAAGGGCCGCGGGAACGCGCCGAGAGAGATTTCTCGAAGATGGATGTCGATGATTGGGAACTATGAGTCATGTGAGCCGTTGCACACACATATGTATATGTATATGTATATATATATATATATATATATATATATATATATATATATATATATATATATATATATATATATATATATATATATATATATATATATATGTTTATATATATGACTATAACAATTGTGTACGCTTGGTTGCATCCTCGCGCGCGATCGACTTTTCCGATTGCGCTCGACCGAGCGCGCAATCATACACACGCGCATAGATCGACTATCTGACTCTATACCTTATTCCCCTATTCTTATCGTTCCTCTTTTGTCGGTCGCCGCGTATTACAGTAGGTACTGGATTGACAATCGTGCATTTTTTTCCCCACATGCGCATGGAAATAGATATTCGTGTATATAAAGTAGCGTGCAAAAGTTTCGGGCCACCCTATTTTTCGTGGATATTGCATACACGGAAAAAAAGAAACAGCGAAAATCACAGTACAATCTGCATAAAAAACAGGATGCCATATTTCATTTTACAGTAAAATAGAGTAATGTAAATTCTGTCCTACAAAAATGACGAATTTTCCTGTACACACTGAGATTTTTACAGTTACACTGGCTTATTTACAGTTCGGTATTGTGAATACATCAGTGTTCTCCGTAAAAATATTCAACTGTAAAATTTACATGAGGTCATTGATTTTTACTGCACGTAAGGTGCAAGGGTTACAGTGTACACTGTATTGAGTACAGAGTGATTCATTAAATTTCACAGTGTGGCACGGTAGTTTTACTCTTCTTTCGATAGTTCGTGATGTTATCTGTGCACTCTGAGATTTTTACAGTTACACTGGTTTATTTGCAATTTGATAGTGTGAATACATCAGTGATTTCAGTAAAAATATTCAACTGTAAAACTTAAATGCGATCACTGATTTTTTAACTGTACGCAAATGAGGCACGAGGTGAGGCACGAGGCCAGGGCAGAAAGGATTGCCAGTTAGCAGTGCGTGGTTGATGGGACGCGGACATCGAAATTCGTGCGACAGAATTCGAGAAATTATTAAGAGAGAATTTTTTTTGAAGGTACGTACTTGTCTAATTAGGACTTGTCTCGCGCGTGGGGTGAGGCACGTGGCAAGGACACAAAGGATTGCCAGTTAGTAGTGCGTGGTCGATAGGATGCGAACGATGAAATTTGTGCGACATAATTCAAAAAATTATAAAAAAGAGAGAATTTACAAAAAGGTACGTTCTTGTGTATGTGACTGATTTTTTAATATTTTCTACACATTTTTTTCAAACTTCTTTTATGGATAAACGTTTTGTTGTGTATCTACATAAACTCTGTCGATATAACTGGCGCATTCATTGTACATAATACAGATTAACCACCTGTCAAATTACAAGTTTTGTTAAATTTATATTACAGTGTTGAACTGTCAAAATTTACTTTTGACTACACTGTATTTTGGACTGTGTGTTCCAGTACAAGATACAGTAGAGGGGTTCGAATCCAAAGAGGACAGTATAGGAACTGTAATAATTTACTTTCGCTGTGTTTCAGTAAATATCGCTGTGCAATCGCTCGAGTCCGATGCGAACTGTGTAGCCCCTGTATTTTGTACTATTTCTTTTCTTTCGTGTAGAAATACGATGGTACGGGAAATAAAAACAAGTGATGACACTTATAATTGGCGTCGAGATGGTTGATATTTAAAAAAATGTGGTGTGAACAGTAATATCAATCTTCAACAATTAATTATCCAACAGTTTTTATTTAATGACTGTGCAAAAGTATTGGGCCATATACTATTGCGTATGAAAACAAAAAACAAAACATCATAAGAATAACAAAACATGGTTTAGTTTTCTCTCTCGAGTCAATACTTCGTTGCCATGCCCTCAGCAGCGATTACAGCAGCACATCGTCGGGGCTATAGACGCAATTAATTGCGAGATGCGATCTTGTGGCATCTTTTCCCACTCATATTGCAAATGATGCCATAAATCTGTCTTGTTGGAGTGATTCTTCGTTCCAACGCGAACATTGAGCTCTTTCCACAAATGTTCCATCGGATTTAAATCCGGTGACTGCGAGGGTCAGTCGGGGAGGCGCACTTTTCGGCTTTCAAGGAAATTCTTCACAAGACGCGAAGCATGTTTGGGATCATTGTCGCGTTGAAATATCCACCCATTCGGCATATTTTTCTTTGCAAATGGGGGCATATGGTCTTGCAATATATTTCGATACATTATAGCATCCATATTGCCTTGGATTTCTATTAGCGGATCAATAGCGTTATCAGAAAATGCTCCCCAAACTTTAACATTTCCGCCACCGTGTTTTACAGTTGGAATTTGATATCGTACATCGTATCTGGTAGCTGCTGGACGTCTTCCGTACTTGCGACCATCACTTCCGAACAATTGAAATTTGGATTCGTCGGAAAGAAGAACTTTCCGCCAATTCGATACTGTCCAATGTTGATATTTTTTGGCAAAATTCAATCTAGCCTTCTTATTCTTTGTGCTAATGAATGGTTTCTTCACACCGACGCGCCCAATCAATCTCACAGCCTTCAGACGTCGGGATACCGTACTCCGACTGATATCAGCAAGATTTTTACTGCGTAATTCTCGCGAAATTATTGCTGCAGTTTTTCGCGGATCTATGACGCACTTTCTTTTAATGATTTTGTCCACGCGTTTTGAAGTTTTTCGTGGTCTACCGCTTCGACTTTTATCACACAACGAATTTGTTGATTTATATTTCGCAATGATACGGTTTACTGTGCTTTTCCCAATAGATAGAATATTTGCAATATCACGAGAACGCTTTCCTTTTTCAAATAATTTTGGGACAACTTCGCGGACCTCAATTTTTGTGTGTTTCGCCATTGCGGCAGAAATAGAACTGATTTTTTCATGGTTCTTTATGTTTCGAACTAACGCGAAAGAAAGCGCGGAGGAAAACGTAAACAAATCGCGTGGCTGGAGACGGTGAGACAGCGGCCGAATATTTTTGCACACTGACCGAACGCGTTCGACGCTGTACACAAACCATACACTATACAAACAAAATAATATACCACGCTGTTATGCATATCATAGCTCCCTCAAATAATTGAAATGATGGAGAGGTTCAGACGTGAAATATTTCGTCGAATAAGTGAGAAAAAAAGGTTGGCCCGAAACTTTTGCACGCCACTGTATATGTATATATATTCATATGTGGCTACCGGTTATTGGTTACAATCCCGTGAAAGGGTTGTAGGACATTTTTTCCGCTAGCAAATAACCCAGTAGTCTTTACGCAAAAGTAAACCATTTTCGCATTATTATTATGATTTTAATTGAGGGTCAGGCAACTTTAAAGATATTTTTTAAATAATTTTTCGACCCTCTCCCCCCCCCCTCCGATCGAGCTGAAATTTTGCACAAACCTTCCTTTTAATATTTTAAGACAATCCCTAAAGGGATCTTTGGTAGTTTTTTTTTCCAACGCGCGCCCACTATATCTACGTCAGAATGTGCCACGAGAATGGATTTTTCAGCAAGATAATGATCCAAACCATCGATCTCAGCTCCTCCAGCAGCTTTTCAGCAAGAAAAATATTCGAGTTTTAGAGTGGCCGAGTCAATCTCCGGACTTGAATCTCAAAGAACATTTATGGCAAGAGTTAAAACTAAGAGTAGGAACTGAACATTGTGCCAATAAAGCTGCTTTGTGGGGAGAAGTTCAAGATGAGTGGAAAAATATCTCTCAAGATAGAATCATCAAAATAATTGAATCGATGCCTCACCGATGTGCTGCCGTGATAGCTTCGAAGGGCATGTCTACCAAGTATTGATGAACATTTTACATTTATTAACGTTTTCAATTTTTTTTCTTGATTTACTATATTTTTTCTTTGTATAAAGTGTGTAATTCGTACTTGGCTGGATAGTTATGAAAAAGCGAAAATTGTTATTTTGGTTATAAATAATTATGAATAGTTACATATAATTTTTCAATAACACGTTTCGATTGCGTAATAAAAGAACTTCACGACGATATGTTTGTGTTTACATTTTGCCCCCTTCGAACTCTACTCTATCATAAAATTATCTTTGGCCGGACACTTTTGCATGCAATTGTATATATATATATATATATATATATATATATATATTGGGTTGTTCGGAAAGTAATTTCGTCATTTTTCCGTGAAAATGAAAGACAATTTTCTTATGATATATAAATATTTGATTGAATTATATATTGATTATTTTGGTCCAATACAATTTACGATCTTTCTGTTGGTAGCATGATTTCAGGCTCATAAAACTCTGATCTTCGCTTACGAAAGACTCATCCAAGTGATTTTCGACATCTTCATTTAAAGTAAATGTTTTACCAATTACAAATGTTTGTAAAGACGGAAACAAGTAATAATCCGAGGGTGTCAGATCTGGCGAATATGGTGGGTGTGGCAGCGCATCTTATCCAAGCTGTAATACCTTTTGACGAGTTTCCAAACTAGTGTGAGGTCTGGCATCATCATGGTGAACCACTACACGTTTTCTGTTGATCAATTATGGCCTCTTTTGTCTGACGGAATGACTAAATTTGGTCATTTGATGGCAGTATACCATCGAATTAGTTGTGTAATTGTCTGGTAGGAGCTCGAGAAGAATACAATTCCCTTGGAGTCCCACCAAATAGACAACATCCCTTTTTTATGAACAATTGCGAATCAGTTTTGGCACTGACCAGTTCTGTCAACACATCTTCTCTGTACACGTCACACAATTGTTTTCTTGCTTGAACAGCGTATGTACTATTTTGGTAATAAAAAAGCAGAATATGCCGAAAATGCTGCTTTCGATTTTGCATATTCGATAAGGCACCAAAAAAAAACGATTGCACAGAATCAAAACATTTTTTTTTTCCCAATAAGCCTTCGAATGAGAACCGCCGAAATATGTAATGACAATACAGTTTAGAGCTGAAGTTGGCAGGTGAAAAATACAACCACTTTCTCTATTGGGAAAAAAACGAAATTACTTTCCGAACAACCCAATATGAAATGGCGCAATCAACTCCAATTTTAAGCAGAAAATAATTCAATATGATAGATGAAATTGAATGGGAAAAGTAATTATTCCTATTTGTACGAATTATTATACAATTCGAACGAATATCGAGCATCAATGACACGCGGTTTAAAAACGAATTGCGAGGTCGCATCGTTTCCAATGAATTTTTTTCGCTAAAGGTATTATTATTCCGATGCTTTTTGTGGTTTTTTTTCTTTCGTTTGCCTTTCAACCATTTCTGTAGCGATTTTTTCCTCAATAGTTTATTTTAATTAATTTTACACAACGTTATAACATTCCCTATCAGGATGAGAACACTTCTTTAGGTATTATAGCTATTTTCGTACTCGCGGGAAAAGCCTAGACCAAGAAAGAAGATCAGGTGAGGCTGTATCCTTCGAAGATTAATTCTTGCAGATTCCTGAACTTATTCCCTTATAGAAATATTCACGTGTTTCGCATACCGATGTCGGAAATATTTCGCTCGTCGTCGAGAAAAGTTTTGCACTAATGGCAAATTCAAGACGGACGTTAAACGACTTTAATGAGTCGGTACATTATCGAGGAAGCTGAGCGAGGAACGAAGCCCGGCAAGGCAAAAGGTACACGGAAATCCGATCGAGATTATATCCGCATACATTCCAACGAGAGCCTCGCCGAGTTGCGAGGGTCACAACATTCTAGAGGTACATATCGGAATCCAATCCGATGGTCCACCGTTACAGCGTTTTCTGCACAGTGGACCAATTCGCCCGCTGTACGCCATGAGACTTTTTTGTCCCGTTGAAGTGACCATTCTCTCGAATAGTTGGCTTGTTTAACGATTTTCATTTTGAATTATCCCAACGTTCGGTTTGTGCGGTTTGAACGTAACTCCCTCAGTTTTTTAATGGTTGTCTGTGAATTTATGATAAATCAGTCCTGCTGCTGTTGTTCACCTGATATATTGTTAATGTTTTGAAATTGTAGACTGGAATTAACGGAGGACACCACTGTGACGAGCCCAACACAGGTCGCTTTTCCGATTATTTTTTGTACACTACATTATTTATTTAGGATTTGGAAAAAAACGTATGTTATAAAACATACATTGAATTATGCCGTGTACATTTTGTTTGAATTTAAAATGAACAACGTTGCGAGGGTTTAATAGAGCCTCTGTATAGAAAAGGTGGTCCAACGGCCGGATCGATAACGTCGCAATGGTTGGTCTAAAAAATATAAATAAAAAGTTTTATAATCTATACAAATATTGTTCTCGTTATAAGTAGTCGTTTTTCGAAAAAAAGAAATCACTATATAGGGGGTGTTAAAAAAAGCCATTTCGGATAATGTTTTACTTATATTCGGCGGCATTGAGAATACTAAAGTTCAAAGAAAACAAATATCGGCTATGTACAACGACACTTACTGAAATTACGGTTTTTTTTCAATGGAAAATTGTACCATTATAAAGTTAGAGTTATGATTCCGGCCACGACGAGAAAAGTCGTTTCGAAAAAGCGCGATTGAAAGTTGTAATATAAATGTATAAATAAAGAAATAAAATCGCTTAAAACCAATTTAGATCACAACATAATATGATAAAAAAATGTTCAAAATTTTTTATCACAGCATAATATAGTAAAATTCTTAAAAACAATTTTTGTTACAGCCAAATGTCTTAAAATTTCTTAAAAACAACTTTCGTCACAGCATAATATGTGAAAATTTGTTAAAAACCATATTTGTCACAACATTATATGTGAAAATTTCTTAAAAATAATTTTTGTCACAGCATAATATATTAAGATTTTTCAAAAATAATGTTTGTCACAGCACAATATGTGAACATTCCTAAAAACAATTTTTGTCACAGCACAATGTGTGGCCATTTCTTAAAAACAATTCTTGTCACAGCACAATATGTTAAAATAAATGTTAAATAATATGTTACGTAAATCGTTGTGCTACCTGCTCTCTCTGAATCGTCTGTAACTCAGTCAATTTTGTATATTTCAACTTGAATTTTTTTTCACATGTTCCTGAATCCGCATACGTTGAGAAAATGTAAAAAAAAAACGATTTTTTCTACCCGTCACAGTGGTGTACCACTGAGTGAGCTGATAGGGTTAGAATACGATTTTGAGACGATGTCCATAATGTGTTTAATTTTTTGTCTAATTTCGCCAACCGGTTGTGAACGCGACTGAAGTTTTTTTCTGAATCAAGGACACGCGAAAAAAGGGCTTCCAGAATTTTCCGGCAATTTTTCTTTCGAAAGGCCAGTACCCTTAAACATTTATCAGGCAGTTCTTCAATAAATACTCAATGTAAATCAGTATCATTGACTTTAATCGTTGCCTTACCCGAGGAGTTCCGAGTTCTGGTCTGCATTCTCCCTCGACGCTGCCTCATCCCGCCATACTCTTTTTATTCTCGACCCCGCTGGACGCGAATCTCACATTTCTCGTCCACAGAAACACGTACGAGGCATAATTAACGCACGTACACGGTGAGAAACGGAAAAAAAAGTGTCGAGCGCTTTTGGGCCCGATATAAACGCAAATTCGTAATCGTCGGGCGAAACTGTCCCTGGAGGCAATTCGTGCAAGCGAGGAAAATTGATCGGATCAATTCGGAGCGAACATAAATCAATTTTTCTCCGTGCACCGGGAGGTGCGTATACATATACGTTTTTTTTTTTTTTCGGTCGTTGGTCGAATTACTCGCCGGGACAGAAGCCAATTGGTATATCGCTTGCGCGTCGTAAAACTAGGTACATTAATTCCGAGCATAAGTACCGATAATACGAACCCTCCTCCTCGCCGTTGGAGCGAGAACCAGGCGAACCGTTTGATTAAACTGCCACTAAATCTAGTCCATGTCAAACAGTCATTCGTTATCTCGGCGGACACGAAGGGGAAAGAGAGCCACAATCGGGGTTGGGGTACGTAGGAAACGTCGGTGACGTCGTCCTCAACCCCCCCGAAAGCCTTGACTAACGTAAGCCACTTTCATAGAGTTTTCCCCCCTTCCCGCGTACAACCCTCGTCGCATCCCCCGATAAAAATCTCTCGACGTTAAATCCCGCAATGTTTTGCCGAGGGAGCTCCGATAACACGAGTTTTTTTTGCTCTCATTCTACATCGAGATTCTACAGATCCAATGGGAAACCTTCCTTATCGGAAATATTGTTGGGCATTAAGTGCAACTTGAAAGTAAACCGATTCATTTTATTTGACGTTACGAGAACGAATCTTGTTTAAGGGGGGCACTCCACATAGAACGCCAAATTGTAGTCGATGTATATTATTCTTTTTGGAGGGTAAGGAGTGTATATATCTTTTCAGGGTTATAGGTACTTTTTATTACATAATTCTAGTTTTCGAAACGATTTTTGTTGCTTGAAAAAAAAAAGTGAAAAATGGTGGAGATATAACCAGTCGCTGTGAAGCTGTCCGCAAGGGAGGCCAAATGCGGTGTACACTCCAGCACCTTGTAGGATTAGCTGCAACGGTCTGCACAAAAAAATTGATTAGTATATACATGTCGTCACTTGATGAACCATTAATATTGGAAAAATAATTATAATTGGTTGAAGGAGAGGCCTCCAAAAGAAAAAGTAGATTTTTTCAAATAAAATGTCAAACTTTGACTCAGCCAAAAACATGTTTATTTTGATCATTTTTAGTCGGGCTTAGGTTCATGAATGGCACATAAGTATCGTAAAAACGTTTACCAAATATGAGTTCGATCGGCCTAAAAGTTTTGGAGTAATCGTGTAAACTGATTTTCAACTCATTGCAAAAAAAAGTTTCGAGATGATCGCGTTTAACGTTTCGGCAAGGAAAAAACATATGATTATGCGACTTACCGACAAGTTAGCTATTCCAGCACCATATAATAGTCCTTCAGCTCCCTCGTAATACAACATTTCCATGGGTATAGAAACGTTTCTAACAGCTATTATTGAATAGACTACTCGCCTCTCCACATGTTGCTTATACCTGCGCGCAGGGCTATGGAGCAGAGGAAAGTCACGCTCAAATGCTCTCGGGACGTCATTTTTGACAATTGGCCAAGATCACTAAATGCATCGTATTCTACAGGTTTCAAACTGGTAATTCAGGCAATAAAAAAATACATTTTTTTAGGCCTCTATCTGAAGTGCCCCCCTTAAGGGAGGACATCACTGCGATACGCCGAAAAAATATCGTTTTTCAGACTTTTTTATCCACTGGATTATTTATTTGACATTTGGAATAAAGTATGTTACTGAGTATATTGAACTCAGTTCATGTAAATTTTTATTTTGATAAATTAAGAATTAACAACGTTATTGAGATACAAAAAAAGCCTCGGTATAAAAAATGTCGTCCATAGGCCGGATCGATACCTTGACAATGGTTGGTCTGAAAAATAAAAAACTCTTACTATCCATATAAATGTAGAGCTCGTTGTACGTAGACGTTCATCGAAAAAAAATTCACAAAATGACGGTTGTGAAAAAAATTATAATTCCGGCGAAATGTTTGCTTATATTCGATGGCTTGAAAAATACTAAATAAAAAAAGCTACATGTGATAGCTACAGCAATTCCGGAAATTTGGGGTTTTTATATTTCTTTATTTAATTTGACAATTATAGGTATAATTATGATTTCGGCCAGCTCGAGAAAAGTGGTTTGGAGAAAAACGCGATTGAAAGTTTTAGTATAGACAGATAGATAAATATGGTTTATTAGTGCACTCGGATACAGACAATCCTCTGGCACAGATAAGTATAAGATAAGTATGAGATAAGTATAAGATAAATACAAGATAAGTATAAGTAAATCGTTGCGCTTCCTGCTCTAACTAAGTTGTCTGTAACTTGGTCAATTTTCAATATGTTAAAATGAATTTTTTTCACACATTCTTGAATATCTATACTTCGAAAGAATGCAAAAAAAAACAGATTTTTTGACCCATCACAACAGTGTCCCTTAAGCTTTCCTCGTAAGCGCAAACCAAGTCTGATTAAAGCAAAGAGCCATTTCGTATTTACGGGGCAAATACTTCATTTTTTCCAGTTATTTATTTATTTATTTTATAACGCAATTTATACGATACTCCTCGCGAAACTCAAGTATCCCATAATTTCTAATAAAGACGTCGGGGCGCTCGAGGCATCCGGAAAGATTTATCGAAAGACCTCCCGCTGATTAATGAAAGGCTCGAGTATGCGGTTTGCGAAAGGGCGAAAGGAAAAGAGAGAGGGTTAAAGGGGGAGAGAGAGAGAGAGAGAGAGAGAGAGAGAGAGAGAGAGAGAGAGAGAGAGAGAGAGAGAGAGAGAGAGAGAGAGAGAGAAAAGGACGTGGTATGGTAGGTAAAAAGAGACCGAGGGAGAGGACACGAGAAGGCGGGGAGAGAGAGTTGTCACAATCTTGACTTAATTTATAGCACGCTGATAACTTATCGCGCTGCTTCACCGAATAATTTGTTTAATGAATATCTACTTCCGGAAGTTCCGCCACTGTTAAAACATCGCGTTCAGCCGAACAAAATCATCGAGGAAATTGCCCAAAAGGTTTATTTTGAAGGGTCATTGATCTAGACGCCGTTGTGATAGCTCCTTCCGGATGGTCAATTCTACAAATACCTAATCGAGCCTGTTGGAACGTTAACACCTGATTCAGTGTCCCATTTCACTACAGATTCGAGAATTTCACGAATGCACGTCAAAGAAAAATGAATTATTTTTATCTGTTGACACGTCCAATAAAAGCTCAATGTAGTTTTCCCAAAATGCACTAGGCCCTTGTCGACAAAAAAAATATCGAACGTAGACAGTTTTACTCGCAAATTGAGCGTGTTTTTTATTTTGTTTTTCAATTGCTTTGTCAAATTTTGATATTTTATCGCGAAAACAATACGAGAAACTTATTGGAATTTCAAGGGTGCAATTTTATAGCTCGTATTTACGTGGAGAAATGTCCTTTTTAACATTTAGCAGCAAAACGCGTTGCTCGTTAGGTAAATAGTACCCGCGCAGTAGCCAGTCAAAGGAGCATTCCCCTATGAGCATGCTCAAATACCCCTATGTAAATGCTGGAAAAATCGTAATACGATCGAGTAAAAAGTAACATGTGGGTCAACTTCACTCGATTCTATGCGCCGCGATCTGTAAAACATTCGAACACGACCACTTTTTTTTACTCACATTGATCGAATGGGAGAAAACTCTGACACCGGAGACACTGTAAAATATATTTTTAAATTGAACGTTTTTTTATATAATTTTACGAGGAACATTTGCAAAATATTTGATCTTTTGAATTGCACAAATTTTACCGTGTTTCCGGGCTGTCGTTCTCAGAAAGCGACAGCATGATTGATAAATCGCTCAAATTCGTAGCGTCATTATTTTTACTTAAAGAGCCCTATAATCGCAGAACAATCATTCATGGTAACTAAATAATGTTCATTTAATCATTTAATCATTAATAAGAGCTGTTTTTTACTATTCCCATATTAACCCTCGTAATCACTGCCGTTGGAATTTTCATTCTTATTTTCAGCCAATTGCAAAGTAGGAATGGAACTGAATAATAGAACGGTCATCATGACGTTTCCATAAGACACCATGCCAAATCTGCCGATTTTGCATATACTTATTTAACCTAAATAAATTACCTTAGAAAATTTCCAAGACTCGTGCATGTGGCATATAAAAAAAGATTGAGCACCAATCTAATAATTAAGAGCTTGTACTTTATTTCCCCGGGATTTGGGCTACATACGAGTTAGTTGGGCTACATAACATAACCCAACATGTAGTTGGGCTACATAACAGTTTACCTTTGCAGTAGCGTTTTTAAGCTTGCAAGTCAAAATAATTTATCCATTTTTTGACTATTTATTAGCAGTGTATCATGGTGGTAATTGATGACTAATTATCAATGAATGACTTACTAATTACTATTTACTAACTAATTACTAATTAATCATTTACTAACTAATTACTAATTAAATTAAGTGTTATTCGCTTTTCCATGTGTATGAATGTATCACTTTTTCTGAAAAAATGTAACATTCAGAGAGAAAAAAACCCGTCGACATAAAACTCGCGAGTCTGACATAACGCCCTTTCCACTTGCCGGTCTGATCGATACAGGGGATTTCCACTGGGAGACTAATCTTTTTCTATCTTCTCTTATTCCTACGTTTTGTGCACGAAACAACCGACACAGGGGATTACATAAGCGAATAAATATATATATATATATATATATATATTGTGCCAACAAAGAGGCTGATTGATGAACTTTGGCCGATTCGTGGGGAAAATAAATTTGCGGAAAAAGTGCTTGATACAAGAGGTTTTCATCAATATCACCAACGATCGTCAGAGTTTAATAACTACAGGGAAGTTTCAATTATTTGATTTAATTTTTGACCTGTAGAATATTGTTTTCTGCTTAAAAAAATATTATTACGGTTGATGAAAAAAGATTGATGTGATTCACTGTACAATATACGTACTCTGTATACACCAATGTCAATGATTCTCGTAAAACCGTCCTTGTGGATACAAAAATTCATCATTGGATTTTGTGCCTAATTTTTTTTTCACCGACGGTTCTCGATAATAAAACCTTGGTCTAGAGTTCGAAAAAGGTGAATTTCGACATTTTTTATGAATACCCAGTTGATAGAATGAAAATTCCGTTTAGAGGCCTCCATTCTGCATGTCTGCAAGGGTCTACAAAATTGTTCACATTACGATATACTTGATTATTTTTTAAAGCCTAATAAGAACGTTCTACATCGAGGTACACAGGGAATTTTCTAGATGTTAAGAACTTTTTCAAAAAAAAAAAATTTTTCGCCACACTTTTTCCCGAAAACAATGTTTTTTTTTCAAACATGCACCATTTTTTTGATTTCCCGATTTCCTTGCGGGCCTCGAAGGCAAATGTTATCCAGATCCCAAACTCATTATCTTGAATTTTTCCGTTCCAAGGGGAAAACACCATTTTGTGACAAAATTTTGCAAAAAAATTTGTAAAGATACTCGAAGATAGGTAGAATAAAGGTCACTAAACGGGATTTTTATTGTATCAACCTCGTAAACCATAAAAAATTGTCGAAGTTCTCCTTTTTTCCGGGCCTTGGACTGGCGGTCTCCCTTGAAACAACCAAGTGAATTAACGCCAAAGGGGTGTTATTTCGCATTCAAGCCAAAAAATGAATTAACGTGGAAAAAAGTGTGGGAAAAAGACCCTTGCCTTTGTGGCGTACAGGAAAATAATGACCGGTCTCGGGTTATACGCCGATCCATCGTAACAATTTGTCATACGAGGCACACTGTGCTAATTAAAATGGATCGTCATTTCCCGAGGCCTAAGTGAGTGGTCTGTTCTGCCTGAAGTATCTTCCGTCATCGATTTAAACCATGACGAAGCATCGAGTTAACGCAAAATTGATGGACCTAAGCTAAACTCGTTCTGTGGTTGTAGCGAAATTCATGTTAACACATTGTTTTTTGCGGATAAATTTTGAGGATTTTTTTTTTAAATCCTCCACGATAATCACAACACTATCTCACAAAATTCTACCACCAAAAAGCATGCAACCCATCACAAAGCTCGTAAAAATTGTACAAATTCATCGTTTCTGAAAAATCATGCAATTCATCCGAATATTTTAATTATTTAAAACAAATGCCAAAGAATATAAAGCGTTAATATAAAACGGAGGAATAATTATTTTTTTGGGCCTTCATTTTATTAGGATACACGCGGAATATATTTTTTTTAATGCAAAATAAAATTATTAAATACGGTAAACCAAATGTCTCCGAAAGGGTTATAGTTTTTCAACAATCGCCACATTCACACACACACACACACACACTCATCCACAGATATGTACAGAGCTACCGGTTATTGGTCACGATTCCGTGAAAGAGTTGTAGGACTTGTAATCCGCTGTCAAATAATCCAGTAATGCTTTATTCAAAAATTAACCATTATCGAGATATTATTATTTTCATTATTTTTTCTCAGCGGAGGGTTAGGGAACTTTAAAAAAGCAAATAAAAAAATGTTGCATGGAATCAAACTTTTTTTATTATTTCTAGTTTGACGACACATTAACAAAGAATTATGAACAATAAAATAAGAATAATTATTAGACTTGCAGAGTTTTGGACCCATTATTCAAAAATGGTGGCAGATTATTCTTATGTTATTGTAGAAAATTCTTACTGTGGCCTCAAACTACAAATCATAAAAAAGTTTGATTCCATATACGTATTTTTTCATTAATTTTTAAAGCTGCCTATCAGTCACGTAAAAAAAATATTATGAAAATCATATCTCGAAAATAGTTCAATTTTGCACAAAGCATTACTGAGTTTTTGATAGCGGAAAACATGACCTCCAACCCTTTCACGGGATCGTGGCCAACAACCAGTAGCTCTGTATATGCACCGAAATTTATATATACCCAAACTTGTTGACGAAAGGTACTTCCAATTACATAACAAAAATGTATGAACATCACTCTATATTTATGTATATACAGAATGTTAGGGAGGTTGATGCAAAGCTTAAGGGGCTGATAGGTCACCTCGTTAGGAACATATCTAACCTAGGTTACCTAGGTCCAAAGTTTAATGGTTTCGAGTTATCATGGTAAGTATGATTTTTGGAAAATTTCTCAAAATCAGGCACTAACTCGTTTACCTCTTATGTTAATGCTATTTTTTTCTAATAGCATTAACACAAGAGGTATTTTTATTTTTTGACAAGTTTTTAATTATTGAACACGTCCCATCTAATTAGTTGTGTGGATACAGATGATTGTATTCGTGTTTGTCGATTGAATACATATTAAGCTAAAACGCACATTAGTTTTTAGTTACCAAATATTGTCTGTTTGAACATGATGAACGATTGAGTACCTAATTTTGGAAAATTTTCCAAAAATCATACTTACCATGATAACCCGAATCCTTAGGCTTTGGACTAAGGTAACCTAGATTAGATATGTTCCTAACGAGGTGACCTAGCACCCCCTTGAGGCTTTGCATCTACCTTCCTAACACCCTGTATACATTTATATTTACATTTTATATATATATGTATATATATGCTTGTTTGTATGTATAATAATCCTACTCTGAGAAAAAAAACCAATTCAATCAAAAAAATATATTGGTAAATTTAAATAAATGTCTGATCGCGGAGTGCCACCGATATGTGAGATTGTTACAACACTATACAATATTGGAAAATGTGATTGATTCAAATAACATTATTTTATTTCAAAATCTCTTCTGTTCTCTGAATATCTTCATTATCCTTCAAATAAAATTGTATTCTATTGAAATCATTCTATATACAATCCGTACATGTATGGATGGAATAATTAAGCGGCTGCTACAACATTTTTTAATTCGTACAAAAATATAATCAATAGAATTGATTATTTATTTACAGCATCGAAACGAATATGCCATGGGGCGTAAGTTTTTCAATTTGTTTTAAATCTTAAATAAAAAGTGAGCATTAGAATGATCATCCACGATAATAGTGGAGAGAATATCAGATATCCAATGGAATATCCATGGAGAGAATGTCCGATATTCAAATGATAAGAACAGATACTACACTTTGATCTTAGCCACAGGCCAAGAAGCGATACTCTTTAGAGTTTCACCGGCGTTTAAGTAGATTTTCGGTTCGCGCTACGCTTACGAGAAACGAGTACGCGTGCGGCTTCTAGCGGTTACTCCGAGAACTACGGGTTTCTTCACACTCATAATTTCGGTGGCGCTCGGCCATGATTTGGTTGATTTTTTCAACCGAATGAGCACGAAACAATTTTTATTTTCGCATCATTTTTTAACCAATTCAGGCACTTGCTTAATATTTTTTCAATTAAAATAAAATATTAATATTTTAACGAATCATGTACTTGAAAATCAATATCAGATATGGTGAAAAAAATAAAATAACATATTTACTCGATAGAAATTTTATCTGAATCAAACGAGCAAAATTCAATTTTTCTTGTGTACTCGGATCAACAATGTTCATGTTATGAATTAAAACGCTTTTTTTGTTCGTTGCAGAAAATGCATTCAAAACTATATAATTTGTTCGCGATACTTTTTTAGATAGTTTCAATAATATATTGTTCTCGGCGAACAATGTATCTTTTGAAAGAAAAAAAAACATTTTATTTTATCATGTTATTAAAGTCAATGGCGTTTTGTTTGAACTAATAAATCCGATTATTTACACCAACAATTTTACAATTGAATCAACGAAATTTCATTCAATAACACCAATCATGATATTGGATCAATGTCAATGATATTGGATACAACTAGATGTAACTCTGGTCGACAGGTTTAGGTTAACTTTTTCGATGTTCAACTAATTAACGCTTTGCCATGAATAGGGATTTCTCGTGAAACAAGCTGATAGAATATGCCTGAAGCCCTTTTATTTTGACGGATCAACGGTGGGGTAAAGTTCTTAAGATCCGCGAAAGGGCTCGATCTTCGCCCTGTCTCTTCCTTTCTATGTCGCTATCTCTCGCTCGATTTTCTCAAAAGCTCCCGGAGCCTTCGGATATAAGCTTGATGGATTTGTCGGCTCTTCATGAATGTTATTCACAGGATGGGAGGGCTACATCGGTCTTCCGTCGCTCGCTAAGCTGTAAACGCTCTGTGGATACCGGAAAATCGTCTGCACGGTTAATGACACGGAATGAAATATCGATTAACAACGCCGTCCTGTGTCATGAATAAGCATAAGTTCAAAAAAATCTTTTCAGGAGAAACAACGACGAACGACGATCAACAGGGGGTTAACTTTCAAACACGGTCACCCGGAGATCGTAGTTCGGAAGTGACGTATAGTGAGAATGACGAATGGATGCGGCTGTGTATAAATCTTGCTCGTGAGCATAAGTGGCGAAGATCTGGTGTGGGTTTCGGCATTGCGAAAAAAGATTGAATCGTTACTTCTTGAAGAGCTTTGAGACTAAAATCGACATATTCAGTTTCTATTGAAATTTATATCCCCGAGCGATTAATTTATGGTGCATTAAGGGGTTACCCCCACTTGCGATTTTGAAAAAATCGATTTTTTTTATTGCCTTTTTTTGAAGTATAAGTATCTGAGAATATGTCCTGAAAATTTCAAGTCGATCCGAACAAAATTGACTGAGATATGAGCGTTGAAAGAGAAGAATCCGTTGTGTAAACGACCGGCTAATTGAAACTTTAAACGCGTTTTTCTCAAAATGGCATTTCTGAAGTCGGTAACCAAGATTACTCGAACACTAATGAACCGATCTTCTTGAAATTTTGCAGGCTTATTTAATACATAAAAATGTAGTCTTTAATCGTTCGATTTTTTTTTTCGAAAAAAATGGCCCTTTTATAGCCAAAAAACGGCCGTTTTTTTTCGTTAAAATCGAACCATTAAATTTGACTATCCGCCATTTTGTGAAAAATGAATATTTTTTAAAATCCTTCGATTAAAAACTAGTTTATACTTATATTTGACTAAATCCATCCGCATTTTTTTTCAGATGATCCACTTCGCCGCAATGTTGGTCACCGCAAACCGTGTATATAAAAACATTATTTCATTGACGGCCATTTGCCACTAAGCAATGTAATATTCTTCAATAAAAAAATGACTGAATGTTCTTCAAGATGTGTTCTTTAAGATGGTATATTGATCGATTAAAAAAGTTTTGTAGTTTTCTTTTAAAAAAATCATGAAAAAGGCCTTTTTGCGCTACAAGTGGGGGTAACGCCTTAATAATACGCGTAAAAAACGTGAAATTAGAGCTCGAACAATATGTTTTCGGAACTTAACGAAACTTGTAGGTTAAACATGGTAATACGCGTTGTCTAACTCCGTCGAGTGCGCCACTCACAGTCAAGTATCAATGACTACATTGTATTACAGCCGACGACGCTAACGATAGTCAGTTTCGCCAATGTCACAAGGTGTCGCTGTTGTCGAACCAACCGGTTTTATTTCTCGAATAAAATTTCAATATATTTATATTTAATTGCAAAACCCATGAATATTAGTATCATTTCCCAGCTGAGAAATATTTTCCAACAATTCTATAAACTGTAAATTGCCCAGTAATCATTTATTTCTACATGAAATTTTAATAAAAAAAAGTTTGCCTTTCCGCCGAAAACTTATTGTATTGTCATCGTCGCTCTCGCAGTCGAGAGACGGTCCCAAAACTCCTTAACTGTGATAAAATTTGCTTCTAGGCTGACACACCACGCCTGCGGTATCGCGTAAACGTAAATGCACTATTCAGAAAACAACAGCGTAATCAGCAACAAGGGTAGCGACTGCGAAACGTGGTCGGAAGCAGCATTTGCATAACCGGTTATACCGAGTGTCCCGACAATAAATGTCATCAGTTCATAAATCCACATCCACACTCGTAGAATCAATGAACCAACGAAACAAACGTACTTTCGAGACACTCCTACATGCTCTCGCCTACAATTGGAAAGAACCTGAAAAGTAAAAATACCCTAAGTACTCAAACGCGTGGATGGATCGCAGAGTACCTTGCGAAGGTAGGTGACAGAATTCCAACGAGGGAGTGAATTAGGGTAAGTCCGGGTAGTTGGCCACCGTTTATTCAAGGGTCTGTCAATAAAAGTACTAACGTTTCTTAAGGGGCCAGTCCACTTTGGAGCCACGAAAAAAGGCTATTTTCGCGATTTTTTTTGAGGATTTTATAAAATTTATGAATATAAATTTGTTGGGTTTTATAAATAAGGTCTTGAAATACACATTGAAAAAAAATTAATTCATTTTTATTCATTTTTAAGTACGAAAACTATAGTTTAACGTAACGCCTCAAAAATAGGTGGGCTAGGTAGCTCCATCACAACTCGGCAGCGGCTTGTCTGAAACAAAAAAAATCAAAGTCCATTAGATTCAGTATGACACCATCTACAAAATGACCCTCGGATATAAAGTTTTATTAAAAAATAAAAAAATGGCAGATGAAAAACGAAAAAAGTAAAAAAACCCGTTTTTTCGCAAAAAAGAGTAAAAATCAAAATGTTAAAACCGTCGAGGGTCATCTTGTTGTGAATCATGTTTACAATATGTGGTTCAAATTTCAAGAGAATCGGTTCATTAGTTTTCGAGATACGATGGATCTAAATAGATTTTGAAAACGTTGTTTCGAGAAAAACGCGTTTGAAGTTTATACTATGAAAAACTCTTACCTAAACCCAATCGGCAATTCCTGCACCGTTCTGATTGCTCATCATCGTCTATTTCTTCAAGTCTTGCTTGCTATCGATTTTTTGAAATTTTTAAATTGGACTGGCCCCTTAACTTATCTTCGTTTGTAATTAAACTTTGAACATTTAAATTCAAGATAATTTACGAATTTACAACAAGCCCCTATCAGATCAACCTTAAGGGGCTATACCAGTGTGAACGCTGAAAATTTGGGTGATTTTCGCGAATTTTTTAAAAGATAAGTACTCAATTAAATGTTTCGGGAAAATTAAGAATATATTTGGCTATATTTGACCTATATTTGGCTATATTTTCTCCTAAAGCTAAAAGGTATATTCGATAGAATATACCTTCTAGCTATAGTCACTGAACATTTCATTGGAATATTCCTAAAATTGAATGAGCTAGAGCTTTCAGCAGTTGGTCGAGCGAGCGGTATCAGCACCATACGAGTACGTCAAACTTTAAACGCGTTTTTCTCACAATCATTGTTTTTAAACTCGGTGGACATGATATCTCGAGAACCACTGGATGGATTATTTCTAAATTTACAGGAGATACAATGAGAAACATTTAAAGGTCGTTGACGATTCCACTTTTTTAAATCGATCTTCATTGTTTTAATACTTACGCAAAAATGAAGACCTCTTTTATAGATTTTGTATGCTTGAGTTTCAATTCGTCTCCACGTCGTTAAAAAAAAATATTTCACCAATCGACGATCGTCAACGACTCGTATTTATTGTTAACTTGAACAACCCGTTTGGTTTTTGGATTTCCGATGGACCGTTCAAGCTGGAGAGCGTCCACCGCCAAACGTGGCGAAAAAAATTCCATCATCTGCCAGGGGCAAAGTTTTCGCTATTTTTCCGTATTTTTTCGTGGTCTTTTTCAAAGGCTCTCGAAATGTTTTTTTTTCGGGCCTCGGGGTAGTGGTAGCCCGTTGACGAATGAAACAATAAAAATCGTACGAATCGCGTACAACTTTATAACCATCGTGACGTCAAACGAAGCGTTTTGCCAGAGAACTTTTCCTCTCAATCCGTCGACGCCCCGCGCATACTCCCTCGGCGTTCCTCTACCACTTCCGGGACACCCTCTACACGCAGCACTTGTTGGCAAAGTATAAATTCAAAACCGGTTGTGCAAAGTGGGATTCGTCGGGTTGGGCTTGCGAAGCGCGAAGTGTCGGATTGGTAAATGGCGGATATATAATATAGTGGAGCATGACGTGCTGTACGAAGTAGAGCGAGAGAGAGTCGGAGAGAGAGAGAGAGAGAGAGAGAGAGAGAGAGAGAGAGAGAGAGAGAGAGAGAGAGAGAGAGAGAGAGATTTTACGGCAGTGGAAAGAGGACGGGAAGAAAAGAGAGTACGTATGTTATATCGAGCATGCCCCCCTCCCCTCCGCCCTCCTGTCCTGTACGTAGCCAACTTTTTGATAGAGAACCCTGCCAAATGGCCTCCCTAATCATTTAATCTCTACCGTCGCAGTTAACGCTTCTTCCAACTCCGATACTGCAATTTATGGTCTTTCCCATATAACTGAAAAGTTTCGTCCTCCCCTATATGTTCTCGGTGTATATACCGAGAGATTTTCCCTCGATGGCCGTTGCAGACATCGAGGACGAGTATCTCCCGCGCCTCACCGACCATTAGACGACTGGTCGGCAGGGGGACTGGCTAGATGTCGAACTTACCCGACACCTAAGTTCAACGAGACGCGTTACTTCGATTTTCAAGTTATCCAAGTGAAAAATAAAGTCTCGCCGTATTTCCTGCTCCTCCACCGCCTAGCCACCCTTCTGATCTCTGAGGAACCACACGGCTGGAAAAAAGCAGCGGCCCTTCCGGAGGACGATCAATACTCATAAGTGTTTCATTTAATGTTGGATGGGCTTGTACTCGGCGCGCGTGTAGACTAGCTCGGAGGTGTTTGGAACGAGGATGCTAATTTTTGTGAAATATTTTTTCAACCTACGCGGCACCATCGTAATCGGAGTTAGGAAGAATAATTAACGCTGGCTTCTCGGTGACGAAATTAGCCTGCTCGTTCGAGGTCTAACGAGTAAAACGAGCCTCCTTGCGAAGTCGAAAATTTACGGATAGATAAGTTTTTTCGACGCTGATCACCGCATTAATTGTCGCAAGGACATTATTATCGAGGATAATATCATATTTCTATAAATTATTGAGGGTGTGGAAAAAATTATTTGTAGTTCTGGAGCTTTTTTCGTGTTTTCTTTCGGCTTGTGCAGTGTGGCTTTTAAAAAGGGTCAAATCCTTGATTGATTTCGTCAATAATTATTACAATAATAAAGCGAATAATGGTAATGGGCGACAATATTTTTCAAACAGCGACGACGATTGGCTGTATTCATTGAGTGTCGATACGGTGAGATACGGCCTTGATTTTTTATAGGATATGCTTGAAAGTATAAACTGTTGAAAAAGGCAACAAAAAAAATCGATTTTTTTAAAGTGTCGCCCTGGTATAGCCCCTTATTTCAGCCAGAAGAAAAATATATGACAATTGAAAATGTTACTGGTTTATTTGGTTTAGCCAAGAATTACGAGCTGCATTTTTCCCGCCGATCGGGAACTGCAGTGACAAGACGCACATGGAATAGACTGATCAATCTACCGTCACTTATTGTTGAACATGTTGAACATTTTTTTTATACATTTCAAATGTACACGAACAGATGCCTCAATGTTTAATGGGCACACTTGTTTTTTTTTTTTCACGTCGAAAAAATTTCCTGCAAAAACGCTTTCTTGGACCTTCTAATGAAACGAGGGGTCGTTTCCCCCCTAATAAACGGTCACTTATTGTTGAACATGTTGAACATTTTTTTTATACATTTCAAATGTACATTAACAGATGCCTCAATGTTTAATGGGCACACTTGTTTTTTTTTTCACGTCGAAAAAATTTCCTGCAAAAACGCTTTCTTGGACCTTCTAATAAAACGAGGGGTCGTTTCCCCCCTTCTAAAGGGGGGAAACGACCCCTCGAAGAAAGACACGTCGAGGAGTGGTTTTGCAGTTTGACCCACAAGCAGTCCACCGATCAGGATGAAACAAAAACCAAAATTCTTCTAATGTAAAGCGATGAACAATCTACTGTAGAAAAATTGAAAACAAATAAAATTAAGGGTTGACGTGCCTTTTTGAGGAGCCGTTTCCACCCTTAAAAACGTTTTTCCGCAGATAATAAAAAAAACACGTATCTAATAGTTTTAAATACTTGATTACGTATATGAGATTCAACAAAATCGAAGGCGGACATTTAAGGAGTTACCCCCACTTGCGATTTTGAAAAAATCGATTTTTTTTGAAGTATAAGTATCTGAGAATATGTCCTGAAAATTTCAAGTCGATCCGAGTAAAATTGACTGAGATATGAGCGTTGAAAAAGAAGCATCCGTTGTGTAAACGACCGGAAATTGAAACTTTAAACGCGTTTTTCTCAAAATGGCATTTCTGAAGTCGGTGACCAAGATTACTCGACCACTAATGAACCGATCTTCTTGAAATTTTGCAGGCTTATTTAATACATAAAAATGTAGTCTTTAATCGTTTGATTTTTTTTTTTCGGAAAAAATGGCCGTTTTATAGGCAAAAAACGGCCGTTTTTTTTCGTTAAAATCGAACCATTAACTTTGACTGTCCGCCATTTTGTGAAAAATGAATATTTTTAAAAATCCTTCGATTAAAGACTAGTTTATACTTATATTTGACTAAATCCATCCGCATTTTTTTTCAGATGATCCACTTCGCTGCAACGTTGGTCACCGCAAACCGTGTATATAAAAACATTATTTCATTGACGGCCATTTGCCACTAAACAATGTAATATTTTTCAATAAAAAAATTACTGAATGTTCTTCAAGATGTGTTCTTTAAGATGGTATATTGATCGATTAAAAAAGTTTTGTAGTTTTCTTTTAAAAAATTCATAAAAAAGGCCTTTTTGCGCTACAAGTGGGGGTAACGCCTTAATCGATGTTTCTTGTGAGTTCAAAAGTGTCCATTTTTTGTCATCCATCGGAACAATCCTCTCGGTATAATAAACGTATATTAAACAACCCGCGAATACTGTATATTCATCTCACAGA